>LPNX010276336.1:13009-185496 GCA_001517045.1 Pseudotsuga menziesii
AGTATAAGTGGGTCTATAAGACCAAATTTGCTGCTGATGGTTCAGCACTAAAGTACAAGGCTATATTGGTAGGTAAAGGCTACTCACAGGTTCATGGCATCGATTACAATGAGACCTTTTCCCCAGTGGCAAAGATGGATTCCATCAGGCTAGCTCTAGCCATTGCAGCCTCAAGGCAATGGGAGGTACATCACATGGATGTAAAATGTGCCTTTCTGAATGGAGATCTCACTGAGGAGATATATATGCAAAAGCATCAAGGTTTTTCTACTAACCCTTCTCTTGTGTGCAGGTTGAGAAAATCATTGTATGGGCTAAAGCAAGCCCCCAAGGCTTGGTATGCCAAGATAGATAGCTTCTTGCTATCTCTGAATTTTGATCGGTGCAAATCAGATCCGAATGTCTATTTGAAGTCTGTTAATGGTTCATTAATGATCATTGTTTTATATGTTGATGACCTCCTCATTACAGGAAGCTCACAGGCCGAGATTGCTTCCTTAAAAGGAGCTATGAACCAAGCCTTCTCCATGACAGATTTGGGGCTCTTAAGTCAATTTCTGGGGCTTGAGATTGATCAAACCAAAGCTGGAATAAAGGTGCACCAATCCAATTATGCCTTGGATTTGTTGATAAAATTCAGAATGCAAGACTGCAAAGCAAACAAAACTCCTTTCCTTTCAGGAGTGAAGCTAGAGGAAGATGATTCTCCACCAATGGTAAACAATACACTGTATAGACAATTGATTGGATGTTTATTGTATTTGACACATACTCGACCTGATATTTGTTATGCAATAAGTGAGGCTTCTATATTCATGGATCAGCCTCATGAGATCCATTGGAAAGCAGCCAAAAGGATCCTTAACTTTGTTCAGGGAACAAGGACACATGGGATCTTCTATAAGGAAAAATCTGATCTTGATTTGATTGGATTTACTGACAGTGATTGGGCAGGTGATAGCACAGACAGAAATTCCACTTCAGGTTATGTTTTCATGCTTGCAGAAGGGCCAATCAGCTGGTCAAGCAAGAAACAGAGTGCCATTGCACTCTCATCTACAGAAGCTGAGTACAGAGGAGTTGTTAATGCAACAACTCGGTGTTTATGGTTGCAGGGTTTACTTGGAGAGTGTGGTTTCGAACCTGATTACTCAACTACCATCTACTGTGATAACCAGAGTACCATTCGAATCTACAAATATCCAGTTCAGAAGCAGAGAACCAAACACATTGAGATTCACATGCACTACATCAGAGAGCTTGTGCATGATGGCACCATTCACCTACTCTTCTGTTCATCTTCAGAACAAGTAGCTGATATCTTCACCAAAGCATTTTGTGAGAATACCTTCAGCAATCTCAAATCACTGCTGGGGATTGCTGATCATGCTGTAAAGGCATGAGTGGAGACAAGATTCTACAATTTTGTTTTACAGTCCATGTTTAAGGGAGGATTTTCCCAAGTTGGTTTTGCCTCTTTCCTTGTTTATTTGGACATGCAGTATGTAAAGGGTGACTAAGCCTTGTTGCTAGGCCCTATATATTTTTTATTTATTACTCATAAAGTCAGGCTTAAGGGGGGGTGTTAGAATAATCAACCCATAGTATTACCCACTTAGACATTAAATCATTTATTTTTGTCTTATTTGCCTAGTTCATGTGTCCCACCTTGTGCAAGTTGCTAATTACCTATCCATAGAGGTCAAACTTGCCATATCTGACTCATGTAGCGCTTGGGAAAGCCTTAGGAATCAAATCTGCTTTATTCCTGGCCTCCTAGGCGCCCTTCTGCTTTTTTTGCTTTATTGCCTGCTTTTTCAGTGTTTTAAGGCACATAGGAAAGCAAGACTAGGTGAGGTGAACTAGTTTTTTGTCCTCTTCATCCTCCACTCTTTTCTCCATGAAAAATCATGTATGAGCTTCCATTCCACTACTCTTTAGCTTGCCCATGCGCCCTTGCCAATTTGTGAGCTCCATGACAGATTTGGGATCATCTTTTTACACCTATGGGGGATTTGCCTATTTTGAGTAAGCCTGCTTTATGCTAGTTTTGGATGCCTCCTTATGCATTCGACCTCTTGATGTATTCTATATATTCAGCAACCTATGTTATTACAGGGTTGGCTATTGTACACTCAGTTAATATAATTTTGTGTTACAGCTCCATATGCAGTCTCCATTGTTAGCAATTTTGCATGATCAATTGATAATTGTTGTGGGTAAAATTAATCTACTGCTGGCCTGAATTTCTACACTAGTACCACCTACTAATGCCAAATATTTAGCATTATGGAAAAGCAAGGACAAGAAAGCTTATGCCTTAATTATTACCTCTATAACTGAAGAAGTAAGTAGACATTTGGTTTCTAGAAAAAGTGCTTGGGAAGCATTAAAGAAACTAAAAGATTTGTATGATTCACATTCTGAGATTGAAATCATACAACTGTTGATGAAATTATTTAACTTAGAATTAAAATATAATGATCCAATGAAACTTTCTTATGAAATTAGAGCCATTTTCCATGACATTGATGCAATTGGTGTAAAATTGACATTCAACTTACTACATTTATTAAAGCTCCATATCCTACCTATACTCATTATTTATAATCAGTTCAAGCTAGTGGCCAAATGAAAGCTATGACCTTTGAAACACTTGTTGAGAAAATTGCAGAAAGAGAGAAAGCATTTGGGAAGAAGGAGTCTAAACCCAATGAAGAAACTTTGTGTCTTGCACAGAAAGGACACAAATCAAAAGAAGAATTTGCAAAGGATGAAAATAGAAGCAGAGGTCGAGGTAGAGGACAAAGAGGACAGTACAGAGGAAGGGGGGAAGATTTAATCAAGGAGAGAAACAATGTTATAGATGTGGAAAAACTGGTCATACTGCCAGTTATTGTAGAACTTCTTGAGATAAAATTGTTAACAAGAAAGAGAAAGTACAAGATAAAGGAAATGATAAAGGTAACCCTCCTGAATCTACACATTATGTTGTTGCACATTGTAATCTAGGAATTGAAGAAGCTTTCAGGACTTCGTTTTCATGGAATGATACTTGGTTATTGGATACTAGAGCCACATGTCATATGACATTTAGAAAAGACTTCTTTGAAACATTTAGTGATCAAATTGATGGGGTAGTACATTTGGTAGATAAGTATCAGTTAAAACCTTTAGGAATTGGTTCTGTTAGATTGAAATTATCAGGATTTGCTGATTATATACTTTCTGACGTGCTTTATGTTCTACAATTGAAGAGAAATCTAATATCTCTTGTGAAAATTAGACATCAAAATCAATCGATACATATGTTTGATGGTATCATTGAAATTAGAAGAGCTTTTGATAATGTGGTTGTAATGAATGGAGTGGAAGATAACAAACTTTTAAAGTTGAATTGTACATCATCCAATTCACAGAATTCTGCAAATTTGGTTCAGCATAATAGTAATTTATCTTCCAGCTTATTGTGGCATGCCAGATTTGGTCATATTAGTTATGACGGTCTTAGGATTATGAAACATAAAGGATTTCTATGGCTTCCTACTATTCCAAGACAACTTTCCCCATGTGATGCTTGTATCTTAGGAAAGCACAGTAAACAACCTTTTAATGATTCTATGTTTCGAGCTTCAAGAAAGCTTGGTCTTATTCACTCAGATTTATGTGGGCCCATGCCTGTTCCATCAGCAAATGGTAACAAATATATCATGACTTTCATTGATGACTTTATGAGGATGTGTTGGGTTTATTTGTTAAAAGCAAAATCTCAAGCTTTTGATACATTCAGAAATTTTCACTTATGGATAAAAAATGAAGCTCAACTCAATATTGGAACCCTTCGAATTGATAATGGTGGTGAATATACATCTCAAGAGTTTGAAAAATATTTGCAGGAGAATGGTATTAAACATCAAACAACTGTTCCTTATAATCCATAGCAAAATGGTGTGGCAGAACGTATGAATAGGGCACTCTTGAATATGGTAAGATCAATGATGTTTTTTAAAAATGTCAAGTTAATGTTTTGGGGAGAGGCAGTTCTTTGTGCTGTCTACATTAAGAATAGATGTCTTTCTGTTGCACTACAAAACAAAACAACTTATGAAATGTGGCGTGATCATCTTCCAGATGTCAAGCATTTTAGAATTTTCCGTTCCACATGTTATGCTTTCATTCCTGAGCAACAAAGACATAAATTGGGAGCAAGAAGTCAAAAGTGTATTTTTTTGGGATATTCTAATACTTCTAAAGCTTATAGGTTGTATGATGAAGATAACAAGAAGTTTATTGTTTCTAGAGATGTTATATTTCTTGAGTTTGAGAAATATGCACTCACTATTGATAAACAACTTGCTTAGCTTGATACATTTCATTCTAAAAAAATATATCATGAAATGGATAATTAACTTCCAAATATTGAAGGGGGGGTTCCTGTTCTAAGTCAAGTTTTGGAATTTCCTTCTAATGCACAAGTTGATGATTCTAATGCACAAGTTGATGAAACAGAAGATGAGACAGTTGATGATATTGTTAATGGAATGGATGAACTAAGTATCATGGATAATGCAGAACCTACTCTTAAAGTGGATTTGGCCCAATCTTGCTGCTATGGTCTACACCACCACCAAAGGCATTGTCATGCACAAGAAGGTGCCAGAGAGTGCATAAAGTGATAGTTGAAGAGAGATTTATTAATGCTTCATTCCCTCCATTTCTGTTTGCATATTCTATAGAGATTTTTAGTGAGATAAGTTCATCACTGTTATTATAATTTTTTTTTTCTGCCATTTCTCTTTCAGAGTGAAATAATGTGAATGTAATCTTTTTGAAGTTGTAATTTGAAGGTGTCATTAAAATATGCAGTATGCACAAATGTGGTGAATTTTTTTGGAAAACAATTCATCTTATTATCAAATTTGTAAAGGAGAATGAAATTGCTAGTACCTTGCTAACCTCATCAACAATTAGTTTACTAAGAACCCCAATCAATGTTTAGTTCAATGAAATTTGAACCGGGTGGAGAAGATAACATTACTGAGCTAGACATAATTGACAGCAAGTTTTTGTAATATGATTTTATTGACTTTAATAAAATTTGAGAATAGATGTCCCTATTAGTTGTTAAGTTTCAACAAGGATTTGTAAGTATAAAATTGTATGTGGAATTAAAAATTATATATTTTTGAAACATTTTAGACGACTTACTTTCCAACTCACATTTCCTAAAATGATAAGTAATCACAATAAGATATTCATATGAGGCAACTTGGAGAATTTTAAGGGAATTTACACAGGTTACCTTCTCACACCTTGTTGTGACAGGAATCAAAAGGCTGATACATTATCAAAAGAGGGCATTCAGATGGCCCCAGGTATGTGGTCGGTGCATGAAGATAAAGATGGCCAATGTTCAACTTCAGATTATTATACTACTAGTTGTTCGACTTCAGACTATTATACTATTAGTTGTTCAACGTCAGATTTTACCCACAACTTTTCTGTAATAAACTATTAATTGTGTATCGATTCCAGTTTTTGTTGGTGCTTATTTTTTATGCATACTATTTCAATAATACTTTTTTGGAAGCTTGTATAAAGGAATAGTTATGTTTTTTAGACTGGGGCCAATAGACTCGGGGTACTTGCTGTCAAATTGGAAAGTCCATAATAGATATCTTGAGGATTGAATCTAGGGACATTACTATGTCCTTTTTCTGCCCAGTGAAATGGTTATAAGAATGTTGGTGAATCATCTCATATGTTCAATGTAATCTTGCTTTTATATGAATATGAAATATCCTGGCTTTAACTTTTTTATTTTAGATTTGAATGTTGTACATAGTTATTTTATTACTGTACTTTGTTCAAACACCATGAGGGATAGATGTTATGGTGATTTGAATAGTGACAAATATTATTATTTTGTAGTTAATAAAATCAAGATTGATTGAGCATGATCACCTAAAGGGGCTATGATATTATAAGAGAGGAAAGGTGAGGGGTTTAAGGAAATGTTAATATGCCTTGTACTTTATCTATCTTGACGTTTCCAAACCCTTCACTCTTTGATGATGTTGAGCTTGACCTATAGTTGAAATTGAGATAAAGATAGTAGACTCCACCATATCCTAAATCTAAGCAACTACTTCCTACATTTTAGGAAATTTTTCTCCATTACATTATTGAAACTAAGAAGAATTGGATTAGGACTCTCCTTGCCACTTTATGCATACATATATGGAGAAATTCGAATTGGAGAAGAGAGCTAGTTTTTAGGGAGGTATAGAGAATAGAAAAGAGAGTTTTAACTTTGAAAGAAGAGGCTACCCTACTAAGGAATAAAACAACTATGAAAGAAAGCCATTAGAAACTTGGGAGGAGACAAGAACAAATAAAAACTTGGATGAAAATTAATGAACAACAGTCTGGACCTCTTTATGCCACATTGAAGAGCATTGGAAAGAGGGACTTCTGGAATTCTACTAAGTAGCAAAGGAAGAGTTTCGCCTTGTGTTGTGTGAGTCAAATAGCTGGTTGAATTTAAGATTTCAGCAGTGGTATAACTGACAATTTTTTTCCTTTCCCTTGAGATGGAGCTCAAGGAGAAATTGTCTTCAGAGTTCTAGGTCATCCTTTTAGTGCAGGTGATATCATAGTTTGGCTAGGGGATGACATCTATAGCAGACTGCCTATGGTTGAGTGGAAATTGTTCTATCCCAGTCAGTTGTTTGGCATCTTGTCTTTGGAAAAATATAAGTACACCTTCATTTACTTTGAAAATTCTTGTATGCTTTGAGTAAAATTTATATTTATGCTTTCATCTACATCCTATGTGCAGTAACTTTGTATAGATTTCCAAATTCATTGATATACACAGTTATTATTAGTTATATACAAATATTGATACTTTCTTTCATCAAGGAACCAAGAATTATTGTCCAATATCTGTTACAAGTACACAATTAGTTTATACTTGTATAATTGTTATAATTGTTGCATAAGTATTTATGAATTTCATCATTCTGCTTTACAATAGAGCTAAGAAATGTTGTTGGATATCTTTTATGAGAATCCTAAGCTCAGCTATAAGTTGTAAAGAATGTGTTATCGGATGAAATGGTAGGTATAGCCTCCGATAAGCATATGTGATACAAGTGACCATTGTCACCTTAGTCACTAATCCTTAACCGCTTTGGAACCCTAAGCAAGGATAATTTTAGGGGCGAATTTTAGCCCATGGGCTATTTTTCCATGTTTTTCTCCAAAAACACATTCGCCATTTTTCATTTTTTGAAGCCCTATTTCGCCCAATTTTGATGGGGTAAATTTTTTTCAACCTAAAAATTGCCAAATTATTATATAAATGATATAAAATCCTTGGAAATTAAAATATTTTTTGGAAAATATCGCCAAACATTTTATAGTTGGCATTTTAAGAATTGGTAAGATTCACCAACATTTATACACTTTTAAATAAGTATGGTTCCTTAAAATCATCCCTGACCCTAAACCTCCTAGGGGGGAGCCCTATATCCACCTTGTAAAAGACACTAGACACAAAAGATAGTTATGTTGTAGGTTATTATAGACCAGTGCCTAATGGAGTCTGGAGAGGAAATACAAACAAGTGCATTCACTCTCAATCCCGATTAGAAAGTATAAGCAGAATATCACAACCCACGGTAGTGAAAAAAAGATGTTTGAAATCTACGCATCAATCATATTATTGTAACCCGGATTAAAGAGATCAATCATATGTACTTATTACTAGCGAAATGATGTGATTTTTTTTCACACGGAAATAGACAACTTTATATTTACAAAACTGTGTCATAATATTGACACTGCAAAACATACATAGGCCAGAAGTCATAAAGGATTAATAATAGTCTTACACATAACCTTCCTCACACATAACTTTTATCATTATGAAAGGTATACCATCCAACAAGTCAACAAAAACTCAAAGCATTCATAAAACTACAAAAGAGGGGCAAAAATTGCCAAAAATACAAAACAGGCCCATCACAACACAAAAGCATCATCTGATAAGTGAGGAATCCAGTTCGTCGAGGGCTAATAAAAAGTACTAAACAAAGACAACGGAAAAACCAGAACCATCCTTCATTTCAAACCATACAATTTTGAAAAAATTCAAAACATAGCAGAAAAAACCCCTATACCCCATACAAACATGATCATGTTCAACATGGAATAGAGGAAAGTGATTGACGGAGACAGAGCTCGCAATCCGCATCCATACCACCACCCAGAACACCTATTCCATCTGCCACCGCCCAGGGAATCCGCCACCACATGCAAAGGAAACCACCTAAGAAGAATGTCGTCGCTATCACCGCAAGAGAACGTGTTGCTGCACAAAGGAATTAGCAAACCGATGGAGAAATGGCTGGGCACATTGAGGGAAGTGCCCAAAGCACACGCATAGGGGAAAGGGGGGCAGTTGGGTTCGAACCCCAACCGCCTGGTAAAAAAAACTTCAACTCTCAAACTCTAAGTCTTGCAGAGCGCCCTCCAAAAAAGCTCATATCCAGAAGTGTTGTAGCTAGTGAAAAAAGTAATTATACAAATAAACTAAAGCAAATATAATTTAATGCATAAATTTAAAATACTATTGATAAAACATGCAAATTGATAAACATTTACAATGGAGATGGCATAAAAAGTAATTATACAAATAAACTAAACAAGTATAATTTATTGGATATATTTAAAAAACAACAAATTAATAAACATACACCCATATTCATGTAAAGTATTAATGTATTTGAGAAATATGAAATTTAGTTTGAAAGGAAAACCCTAACCCTAGGGGATTGGTCGCGGGCAAGGAGAGATGGAGGAGTGAGGAGGTAACGGAGAAGCTGCGCGGGAGTAAGGGGGAAGAGCTGATAGGTCAACGTGAAGAGGCTCGCAAAGGTAGTTTCAGGCTACCTTGAGGCAACCCCGAGGGAAAGGTGCAGCGAAGGACTAGAGAGGGTGTTGTAGACAGGCTAGCACAAGGTGGAGGTAACTTCTATAGCAGTGGGCAAGGCGTGAAAGGGAGGTAGGGTGTAGGCTGCAACAACGAGGGTGATGAGGGTTGCACGCTGGAGAAAAGATCCAACGAGGTGGGGAGCAGCCCGCGGGAAGGAGGAAGTGACAGGAGCTGGGCGGCATAGCTGCCAAGCAGGCTCATGAGAAAACGTAGAGGTGGGCGCAGCATGGTCATTGTGGAAGGATGCATGGATGGAAGCACCGGTTTGCGTGGTTGAGGAGCAACGACAACAGGTGGAAAAGGGAGTGTGGAGGAAATAGGAGATGCACGTAAGGTGGTAGGGGTTGCAAGCCACGAATGGGAAGAAGTCTAGGAAGCCATAAGCTAGCCGCAGGCGAGGAGGTGAAAGAACCTCACCAACAGAGATGATAAGGGATAGAGTATGAGCGTGGGTAGCAAAGAGAAGTAGCGAAGGAGCTGGCAGCTGGGGAGAAGGCTGGCGAGTTTGAAGGAGTAGCCAAAGGGTTGCTAGAAAGGAGCATTCAACTAAGACTGCTGGGATAAATGCAACAACAGAGGTGTGTGTGGATCGGTGAACTCAACCAAAGAAGAAGGAAATAAAGAAAAAAAAAAAAAAACTATTTAGGTGCTTTGAAGGTGAGAATATGCTGATGCCCTAGCCATAGGGAATCTAAGGAGGAGGATGACAAAGCCTGAGGAAACTTATCCTAGGTAAACAATTACTCCAGAAACCTTAAGGACAAACCGTGGAGAAACTTTCACAGAGGAAATGTCCCTCTTCCCTTTGAGGTGATAAACGGCTGGAAGTGGAAAACCCTAAGCTAAATGCATCCATATTGCTACCATTCAACCAAGAACATGCATCATCTACCAACAATAAACAAGAAGGTAAAAACCAGACCTTAATGTGCTCGTGTTGTGCCAACAAATCTAAGCATCACGATAAAGAAACTTTATCCAGAAAACTCCAAAAGCCAGCTTGTTTAATCCAAACAAAATCAACCTCAAGAATAGCACATCCTCTCCAAAGAGCCCTAGTTAGGGAAAAAACAGCTATATAGTAATAATCCCCAGTTATCTCATGATTCAAAATGAAAGTGAGGAGATCTATTTATACGATCTCACACTCACTTAAAACATTCAAGCCGACATGCCTTACAATATATTAATTCATCAATTAAGATATCAATTTAAAATTAGAAGAATATAATAATAAAATATTACTCGTTTGTAGGCTTAAGGTAAGCTACTAGGGATATTGGTTCCCCAGGGTGCCAAAATAGCCTTATCGAGCTAAACATTCCAAACAAAGGAATGGAATGGGTTGGGAGGGAGGTGTCATGCCCCTACTAATCCCAATATATTGTAAATCCCTCAACACCTCCCTCGAATGGCACGTCGTCCATGGTGAAAGGAGAGAATGTTTTGCTGAAGGAAGTGCCCAGGGGAAGGAGAACCTGTAGTGTAGGAGGATGTCCCAAGAAAATAGATAACATATGGAGCCATGAGACCCGGTGGCCAACCCTTAGGGTCCTGTTCATCAACCCCGAGGTTAAAAAACCTCAACACATGGAAGTTGGTGGTGCCATTAAGCCAGAATTTCCCAAAGGAGGAACCAAAGGGCCCAACCACAACTACTATTGCTCAATGACATCCTTCTTGGTCAGGTTTTGACTCTCTTTCTCCTTGGGGAATACTTGATGGCGTGCTGAGGTACGGATGCAGCGTAACACTAGCTCCAACTATGGGACGAGTGCTCTTCCTGGGAGTACGCGAGAACTTGTGAATCTTCTGGTACCTTTAGACCTAGGCACACATCAAATATATGAGGGATCAAAGCATCATGAGGCAGACACTTTTGTTCTTCCTTGTCCAAAATGACTGACAACTAACAGAATATCAAACAAACTAGAAATTAATATAATGAAGATGAATACCAAACAACATTAGAGAAGTACCTCTTGAGTGCCTTCCTGTTGACAGGTAGAGGAATCTTCTCACCATCTAGATGACTCAAACGGAATGCATTTGGACCTGCAATGTCAGTAATATGATAGGGACCTAACCAAAACTATCAAGCTTGCCATGTTTACCTGGGTCCTCTATTATTTTGTCCCATAGTAGGAAAAGGTCTCCAATTAGTAGTTGGCATTGGCGAGTCTTCTTATCAAACCTTTCCTTAACCTTTTCTTGGTGTTTTATCAGACGATCAAAGGTCCTTTGTCGGTTCTCATCAAGTTCTATTAGGTTGTTAATTTTTTGTTGATACATATCTGAATCATCTGTGTTTTGCTGAAGGACTTTGTATACTGGTAATCTTAAGTTGATCGGTAAATTAGAGTTCAAGCCATATATCGATTCGAATGGAATTTTCCTGGTTGACCCATTTATGGTGATTCTATCAGCCCATACCGCATATCTTAATTTGTTATCCCAACACTTCTTATTATCCCACACAGTCTTTTTTATAATACTCATCAAATTCTTGTTACTTGACTCGGAAATCCCATTTCCTTGCGGATAATAGTTCGAGGAGTGTGACAGTATGATACCATAGTCAAAGCAAAATGTGGATAGCTCCCCGCCACTGAATGTTGTTGCATTGTCTGTGATGATCTTGGCTGGGGCTCCGAACCGAGTAATTATCTTGTCCTCAAAGAAATCTGTGATAACCTTTGTTGTGGCCTGCTTTGTTGGAATGGCCTCAACCCATTTTGTAAAATAATCTATAGTTGTCAGTATCCATTTATGTCCATTGCTCGAGTTCTGCTTAAATTCATCGATAAATTCAAGGCCCCATTGCTGAAACGAGGCTTCGATAACGACTGGTTGAAGTGGTAATGCTACAAGTCTTTGTCTTTCTGTTAAAAATTGCCAAGGTTGACAACTACATACATGTTTGTATATGTCTTGGAAGATACTGGGCCAATAACATCCTGATCTCAGAATATGGTGAGTTGTGATGGATGTAGCGTGGTGACCGCTACATAAGCCTTGGTGAAATTATTTCATGAATTCTTCCACTTGTACTGGTTCTATACATGTCAAAATGATGCCTTCGGGGTTCCTCCATCCTATCCCCTGAACTAACATTGATTCTAAGTCCACGATTCAATACTTAGAATATTTCAACTTTAGAGATCTCTTCTTATGATCTGGAAAATGAGCTAGACATGATAAGTTAGTCAAATAATAAACATGTTCGCGTACCAATCACATCGAGGAATTCCTTCTGAAACTACTGAGACCATAGGTAATAGATCTTACTTTAAATCATGGACTTCTTCATTTCCTTCTATCAGTAACTGAGCCAATCCTCTACCTCTGACCAACTTGGTGGGTTGTATTTCCAAATCATATTCTTGGAACTTTGCAATCCATTTGGCCCTAATATCTAGGCTATCTTGTTGCTTGAGCATTTATTTGACTGTTGTGTGTGGAACATATGCCATAATCTTCGAATATCCAATGAACACTTTGAAATGTTTCAATGACATCACCAGTGAGTATGCATGTTTTTCCATATTGTGATACTTCAGTTCCGTTTTACTCAAAGATTTGCTCATGAACATGTTGCCACCTTTCACACACCTGGGGGAGGGACGTGGCAGAAATCTTCAAGCCACTCGGTGTGTACTTGGGGGCAAGTCTCGAGTCAAGGCTGTCACCTTGTTCTTGACTCCTTCGTTTAGGCTCAACTCTTAACGAAGCCAAAGGGGGTAGACCCTATTAAGTTACTAAGGCAAATTACTTTCATATGATGATGTTAAATTGAATAAGTTGCTTAGGAGTTTGAAATTAACCATAAATAACCATAGATGACAAGATAAAAAATGAACACAAGAAGCACAATGCTGACACACAATATATATATATATATATATATATATATATATATATATCGAAAGATTTAAACAAACAACCAGTGCCTTAAAAATGGAGTCATAAAATAATCAAATGTACTTGCATGTGCTTGGAGTGAATGTTTTGTAATTGCCTCTTGGTACATTTTAAGTTAATATGAAATATGAGTGGATTAAATTAGGCGACGGGAGACTCCAAATATACCCGAGGGGTACTTGGAGTATGTCCAAAAAATAAACCTTCGCAGCTACCCGCAAGGAATGTCTGGACTGAATGGAGTCTCTAAGACTGTGTTCATAATACACCCGAGCGTGTAATAGAGATCGGCACCTCGAGGTCACTGTCCAGGAGTTCCCACTTCCTTTGGGTATTTTGCCATCGTTTATGGTTTGATCGAGGCGTCGGATTTTCGCCTGATGGTAGTTAATTGGGGAAGGTGAATCCTAATTAATCTAGTCACTCACGTTGATTTTCATGTAGCTTGACTGATCGGGTGAACCGCAGCCAAGTGCAAAGCATACACAGTGGAGTCTTTGTAATTTTTAGAAAATTTTAAAGGATGTGTTTTTACAAAGAAAAACCCTCTAGGAACCTCTTTCGGTCCAAGTAGAGCTCAATTGGGGAATCAAGGAGGGGATTGATTTTAGAAATATTGTTTGCAGAAATTAATGCCAAGCAGCAAAAAAAAGCAAATCACAGGTTTTCTAATTAGTCCTACCACGCATCTCTTTCCCCTTTCGGGTCAATCGGGAAGTCATCGGGTAAGTATTAAAGTTACTTTGATACTGCAATATGGAATATATGATAAAAGTAATCAAAGTATTTTATTCTACATAAATGAAACTAATCTAGAGTGAAAAATAAGAAAATGCAAAAAACAGAAAAAGGATGTGAATCCCCCCAGGGGGGATGGGGAATGGGCTCGAAAGAGCCTATTCAGAGAATTTTATTATTATCAGTGGTTAAAATATCAGAGAAATTTTATGATTCCTCTTGGTTCTTATACAGAATGAAACCAAGATCTTACAAAGTGCCAAAATTAAAGATTACAGTCAAAACGGGAGACCCCCGGGGGGATTCGGATGGCCCAAAAGTCACTTTCGAACAGCATATTCTCCTCTTTCTGTTATACTTGCTAAAAAACAGCAAGTTTATTAAAATTAAATATGCCCAAAAGCACTTTGAAAGTACCTTTGTGTCATCCTACTTTAAACCAACAAAAAACTAAGTTAAAACTAGTAAAAAAGGTAAAAAAGGAACCAAGGAAAGCAAGCTTTCCTTGGGATATTGGCTTGCTGTTTGGGAAGCCAATAAGATGTGCACTTATTGCTGGATTTTATCTTTTAAAACATAAAATAGAAATCTAATGCATGCAAACTACGGATTCTCTTTAAAGTGCCATGCAAAGAAGACGATTTCCCTAAAACTAGATCTAGAATGCTTATGAAACTTTTAAGGAGCAAGATCTAGATTATGAGCCTTGATACAATAGATATATTTTAATTTTTAATTTAATATAATGTATCTAAATAATATCAAATCTTGTAAACAAATTAACCAGGTAAAATTTTGATTTTTAGAAGGAGGAAGAGATAGAAAGAGTGTTGGAAGCCTCGAAATGTTGGGCTTTGGAGTCTGCTTTGGTGGAACACCGAGGGACTATGTCCTCCAAGAGATCCTGAAGATGAGGAAGATGCAAACTATCTCAACCCCTTCTACAAGTGAGATCACCTGCAACTTAGAAATCCTTGCACAAACGGATGGTTAACACATAGGTGTTGCTGGAAAAAGACCATTAGAAAGCATGGAATTAAACTTAAAATACATGCAACTACAAGAGATCTGAAACAAGTGAACAATAAGAGCATAAATCAAACTAGAATGATCTCTTACCCCAACAGGAGGGAGATCTCCTTCAAGGCCAACAATTAACCAGCAAAAGCACAGATCAATAATACAGATTATATCTCATAAGCACTTGACAATCATCATCCACACATTAAAAGCATTACACCATAGATCTTGCCTCCAAATCTTTCTTTATTCCAAAATAGTAAACAATACAATAACAACAGCTCCTCAATCCAACTCTAACTAGCTTAGAAGAGGAAAACTGTGCTTTATTTATAACAAAAACTGGAAACCTAGCACAGGGGGCGGGGGCGCAATTTCCAAGGAGAGAGAGACTGCAGCTATATGTGGAGTCAATTTGAGCTTGATCTAAGTCTATCTGAGTCTAATTTGAGTCTCAATGAGTGAAACTATCAATCGGAGAGATGATCGGACTGACACCTCAATCGGTTAACTGAAACATCAACCAAATCACATCTAGATCGGCCCACATGTGTGGAGGAGAGAGAGAGGGTGCAATTCCTAAGATTGCATGATGGGGTGCACTCCTTGTTTAGCCCAGATCAACTCCTTTTGTCAAGGAATGGTCAGCTCCAGCCAATCTGAAGCCGATGAGACTGACTTCAGTCAAATCGGAGCAAAATCCATTGATTTAGGATTTAGTATTTTCTCCATTATTTAATTAATTTATCAATTAAAATAATCAATATTTGATTTTTTGGGTTTTCTGACCTAAGTGATGGGAAAATCACTCAAAACTTAGGAAAAGTGGGTTTATGGCTTTACATGGTGCTCTAAGCTAGAAAATGAGCACCACCATGACTGAAACTGATTTCTGAGCCCACTCTTATTACAAAACCAATTTTTCCAATTAGACTATTAAAAAATAGCCTGAGTTTTGTGGAAAAATTAAAATTAAAAAAACTTAAAAAATTAAAAAAAAAAAAACCTAGGGGGACTTAGAAATGTTCATATGAATCGACCATAATGCCTAGCATGTTTATACATTGACACATAGACTCTATAAACCTCAATAGGCCTAAATGCCAAGCCGACCACCCCAACTTTGGAGGTATTGAATGAAAAACTCAGAAATTATCAGTCGTTTATTCAACAACCAATAATAACCAAGGAAAAAACACTCTGGGCTGATTGGATTGACAAATAAAGTCCAAGAGACCGAGTCTTTTACATACACTATCATGCTAGAACATTTTATTACAACTCCCCTACGGGGTATGGACATGTGATATAGTATAACAAGCACTTCCCAGAAGCAATTCTAAAGGTCTTCTGAAGTCCGAACAAATCATCTTTGTCCGGTTCACCAGGCTCACTCAATAAAAAACCACTAAGTACAACTTAGGTGGTAACAGAACGCAATGGGTTGTTCTTAGTTTTTATCATTCTTTTGCAAGAGGACTACTGCAATAGTGTCAGCGGAAGTGAAAGAAAAAAATTGAAATGGCTTCGAAAGTCTAGACTTACCAATATCGGTGCTATGATAATAGCTTCTTTAACATCCTCAAATGATTTCTTCACTTCTTTGATCCATATAAAATATGCATACTTTTTAACAACTTATTCAAAGGCTTAGTAATCTCTGTAAAATTAGGAATAAACCTATGAATAAAATTTATTTTTCCAAAGAAAGACCTTAAAGCCTTCAAATTTTCCGGTAAAGGAATTTCTTTAATAGCTTTTACTCTCTCTGGATCTATTTTAACGCCTTGCTTTGTAACAACATGGCCAAGTAACTTACCTCAATGACACCCAAAATAGATTTTTTGGGGTTTAAGGAAATTCCATACCTGCGGCAATGCTCAAATACCTGTCGAAGGTGTTTGACGTGATTCTGTCTTCTTTTGGAGTAAACTGTGAGATCATATTCATATATTTCCAAGATTTTCTGTAATATATCTCTGAAAGAATAGTCTATAGCTCTCTAAAAGGTATCCCTAGCATTCATCAAGCCAAAAGGCATCCACAAGTATTGGTAAGTGCCCCAAGGGGTAGTGAAGGCAGTATTTTCCCGATCTTCTTTCTTGATGGCTACCTGATTGAAACCTAAAAAAGCCATCTAGGAATGACATCATTTTCGACCTTGTGATCCTTTGCAGTAAGAGTTCCATGTTCGGAAGCGGGTAATTATTTTTCTTGGACACTGCATTAAGGTTCCTGAAATAAACACACACCTTGACATCACCTATTTTCTTCTTGGATGGGATGGGGTTGGAGAGCCACTCTGAATACCTTATCGAGACTATGATCTTTGCTTCCACCATCTTCTCCAATTCCTTCTTGACCAGTGGAGCCAATTTAGGATTCACCTTCCTTAATTTCTGCCAATGTAGTTTTGCATTTTCTTCCAGAGGTATAACATGTTGAATAATATCCTTGTCATAGGTTTTTAGTTCATTGTATGACCAAGCGAACACGTCCCTGAATTCTCGAACAAAGTCAATGACTTCCTTTCTTTCTTGAGGATCTAAGATCTTACCAATCTTAATCGGACGTGGGTCTTCTTGAGAACCAATATTTACTTCTTCATATTCTGGATTTGAAGTCATGTCTTTTAATTTGCACCTGTCATCTCTATCAAAATTCCTTTCCAAAGATACCCTTTCCACTGTAATAGGGTTATACTAAGGTTCTTTGGTGGATCCTTCCTTTTTCCAATCAACTTGGTTACCCACATACTCCTCTACGTTGGCCATGAATCTGTGGATCTGTTTGTCATCATCAAACATTTCCCAGTTATCAAAGTTGTCTGGTACAGAAGGACAAAATATGACTTGTACTTTGCATGTATCTTGTACTTCATTGTTCGGATCAAAGATTGAGGCAAAAAATGCAAGAGCATCTGCTGCTTGGTTATGTTCTCCTAGTACTACTTCCAAAGAAATAGATTGAAAATCCTTTGTAGAAATTATGACCACGTCCCTGTATCTCTTCAATCGCATCTTATTACAAGAAAAAGTTCCCTTTACTTGACATACCACTAGGTTAGAATCACCTATAACATGCAATAACTGAATGCCATAATCTTTAGCAACATTTAGCCCAAGCAAAAGAGCCTCTTACTCAGCAACATTGTTAGTGCCATCAAATTCTAATTTAAAAGAGAAATAATGATGCTCATGTCTTGGAGAAATTAATACTATACCTACCACCCCCATACCTACCTGAGACTTAGCCCCGTCGAAATATAGTATCCAAAACTTATCGATGTCCTTCTGAGGAGGACGATCTGTAGCCAATACTGCATAGGAACCAATATCATGTTGCTATATGTACTCGTTTTCTAGTTTCGTGGGGTCCTCTATGTGGTGTTTCCTCATTGTTTCTCTTTGAAGGTTGATGTAGTTGCCTTCCATAGTGGGAATAGATGCATAAGACAGGGCCATTTGTAGGCTACCTCCAAGGTCATCTCCAAACTTTCTAGAAAGAAGCATTCCGCATGATTCAGGAAGATCGATCACCACAATATCCATCTTTAGGCTTATGCTGGGATGAACAGTTAGTCACACGAGGACATCCACCACCACACCACAAAATTTTACTTCTATGGAATCCATGGTGCACACGTTCCTATATGGCCTCGACACCTACATTCCTAGTCTTTTCATCACGACTAAAGGCATAACATTAGTGGATGCTCCTGAGTCAAACATGCAGTTATGCAAAACCAAATCACCAATGCATAAGGAAATAAAGAAAGGTTTATGTGTAGGATTCTTATTCTCCATTGGTAGCATGCTTGATAAAATGATTGGCACATATTCGTCTTCATCTGTTTGATTTACTACTAGTCGTTTCTCTACAGTTCCTTCTTGAAAATGTAGCAATTTAGCAACTTGTCTTTTGACCGATGGGACCTTGACTAATTCTGTTAGGATTACCAGAATCTTCATGGTGCCTAGGTTACCCATGACATCAATATTCAAAGGTTCATCAGTAGCAAAATCAACCAAATGAGACTTACCTGAACCTATGATGGGCGAAGCCTTCGTCCCTTTGGTATTTGTTGACATGAGCCTCCTTTGTTTTTTATAAACATTTCCAGGGGTCATATTTTCATACCATTTCCTAATTTTCTCTCAGTTAGGCATTTCACCGAGTATCTTGTTCACTCTTTCAGAATCGATTGATCTTCTCCTTACTTCTCGCATATCATCATTAGACAACCCAAACTGCCTTTTTTTTTAATAAATTACACACCTTTGCATCATCCGCTTCAAACAGAGCGTTGTTTCTGGTATATTCCAGATAAAGGGCATATGTTCTCTCATCATGGAAACTACGACATGCCCTGTAATAGTACGAGAGTTCACTTACCACATTAGTTGGCTAAAAAGAGGAGCAAGGTCTCTGCTGCGGAGGTCCTTTGTTCAGGTTCTTTGGAGGAAACCTGGGTTGACTAGGTTGTTGGGCTCTTTCTAATTGGACGATTCTATTCTGCGTGTTAGTATTTTGTTGAGCCATATCAATCCTTAATTGCTACATTTCTTCAATTATGATGTTCATCGGATCCGGGCCTTTGCTGGGGGTAGGAGTTTTTTCCTTGCTCTTTGGCTCGGGTTTTGACCTGGAATACCTGGACATATCTGGCATCCCTACAGTTTTCCAACTGTCGTCCAAAACCTTTACCTTTTTCTTTGTGGATGGAATACCAATCGGTCTATCCAAACTTAGGTGTAACATAAAATCCCCCGAAAAGGCTTTCAAATAATATGACAAAACCATTGCATCTGGGGGTTTGCAATATGTAGGAAATTCTTTGACAATTATGTCAAACCTGCGATCGAATTCCTCAATGGATTCATTTTCACTCCTTTTTATAGTCATTAGTGCATTGTTTAGCAGCACTGGATCCTTCTTTTCTTGCCATCTATCGAAGAATTTTTTCTTCAAATCATCATAGGTAGCTATAGTACCAGCAGGTAGAGATTTGAACCATTCGGATGCATCATGGGTTAGATAAGAAGCAAAAGCATTGAACTTAACATCCAAATGTGAAGTGTCAGTAAGCATAAAACACCTTTCCATACCTTCCCAATGATCTGCAGCAGAAATGGTGTCAGACCCAGAAAACATAGGAAATTCCCTAATATCTTTTAACTTTATCATTTGGTTAGGATATCCCACAATATTTGTGAAATCAAACGCAGAGAAGGAAGCCATATCTGCTTCATTACTTGAATAAGCAAAAAGTTTGCGTATGTCAGGTAACGTATCGAAAGCTACCTCACTACTTACCAACCTTTGTCAAATTCGATCTTTTCTTCTTAACAATATTAGACTCAGGTCAGGGTGGAGTGTACCTTTGAAACTTGTCCTTGTCGAATATCTTTTAGGATTATTCACCAATGGAGTCACTAGGAAAGACCTACATGGTTAGCTCAAGAAAGTCTTACCAAAATAAAAACAAGGAACATACCTGAGTAAAACGTGGAGTCACCAGATAAACATGTCAGGTTAATCAGTGTTAAAGACACAACTTCAAAATACGAGAATGTACCTGAAGATCTATCGATAAATTCGTTCTTGCCTGGATATTGCGTCAATGGTCTGAGGTCCCCGACAACGACACCAAAATGTTACCGAATGAAATGGCAGGTTGTTGAGGCCTGGAAAATCGCAGGTAACAACAGTTAGGGATTCTCCCCAATAAGCATTCCCAATTAGCCCGATATTGTTTGGTATGGGGAATCTGTCCAGTTTATGGTCCGGCTACCATAGTTCAAGTAACAATTAAAGTGTTTAAGCAGTTACATCTCGGTCCACTGTGTATATTTTTAGTTTTTTTATGTTTACGGTATGATGTGCAAGTGCCTAACTAAAATGCAAACGATAGAGATAATGAGGAGGGTCACAATGTGATGTGCAGGTTCTTACTTCTTATCTTACCTCTCTTGCATCTAAATCACAAACAACAAGAAACTAACTATGACTAACTAACCTATCCCTAGGGAACAAAACTATCATTAATGGTGAGTAATGTACTAGAGTGCATGCATAAAGAAAAATCACATATAGTTGTTAATGTTTCAGAACACATAAACATCAATAGAAATATAAACAACAAGGTAGCTTATTGTTAATTAAAACCTTCATTAATCACTGTGGAAATTTCACAGAATAAACCAGAGTACATTCATAACATGAAAATAAATTTAATGAGTTAAAACAATCTCACAGTTAATGAAACAAGATGAAAAAGAAATAGTTCATATCCAATTGATCCATAGAAAACATTTGAAACAATCCACAGAAATTTCTCCAGTAGAAACATGTGACTCTTCATTGTAAAAGGAATTAGTTCTTCTTACAATACTCTCTCAAGATAATCTGGAAAAAAGGTCCCTTTTACATCTAAAATTCTCCTATATTTATACAGAAAAGAAAAACTATTGGGCTGCCCCTCATTGTCTTTTGAGCTTCCCCAACTCTCCATTTTCCAAAAATTTGTCTCATAGTTTGTGCACATAATTAATTACAATATATTACATTTCAAATCAAAAATTTCCAAAACTCTTTCTGAGGAAGGACCAGCTTGCTCGCTGATGTACTTCTTCCATGCATGAGCATCTACTGCTATGCCTTCAAATCCGGAAGGTTGAAGAAATCGAATATTAATCTCATATTTAGCAGCCTGGGTTTTTACCCCCTCTATCCTGGAAGGACTCAGGCATAGCTAGTCTTCTAATAGATGTATGCTCACTGTTGCTTGTGCCACCACATTCTTCAAGATCCATTCATCTGGGTCTTTGACCTGTTGGATTTCTTGCTCATCCTCTTGATACCTGTCCTAAATATTTTTTAGAAAAAATTTGTGCTTCGGTAGCACATCCAATCTTTTTGTCGCAGAAGTCTGGCATAGATTGTATGTAGCAACCACTCTCCTGCAATATTAAGCACATGCTCCCTTTGTCTTCTTCACGGTTTTCTTGAACTCTTCTGCTACATTAATAAAAAAATTCCAATAAATCATATTTCCGTTTAACATCTGTTGATCCTTTACTGCTAACTCTGTGGGAGATTCTTTATTTGTTTCTGCCCAGACCATTCTTCCTGTTAGAATCTCCAAAATATCCTGAGCTCTATCCAAAAAGTATGAAGTAGTGTATGTAATCTCCTATAGTCTAGTATCCATGAACAAAATTTTACACCTTTCGTCTTCTATGCGTATATGCAGTTGATGGATCCTTTTTCTTTGAATCAGAATGCGTTCTTTCAAAGGCTGAATGTCGGTTTTCTGCTCCACGGAATCCTTAAGTGATGCGGTCAATAAAGTGTTTTGCTCTTCTAAGAATGCCACCTGCATTTGATACTGCTTCTCCCTCTCCTCTGTGGTATCCTTCTCCAATTCTAACTCAGTAACCCTGCTCTGCAACCTGTTCTTTTATGCACTTAAATTCTCATATGATACCTAAAGATCATCCCTTTCAGTTTTTAACATTTGATTTTATAGCTATAGCTTTTGTAATTCAGCTAAGCTAACCTGAGCATTCTTTTCTGTGTTATCTACAGATATTTCTAAAGCATTCTTATTCGCTTGCAGAGTCTGGAATTCCGTTCTTGAAGTCTTGACTTCACTCATCGTATCTTCATACTTCCTCTTCATATTTTGACTCTCATCTCTTTCTTTCTTTAAAGTTTCTTTCAATTGGGTTGCATTCTTTCGTGACTACTCTAGGTCAGTCATAAGCATGTCCACGTTGTCCTCAATCACTAAGGTTAATGCTACCCCATCTCTTTCTATCAAACATGGATCTTTATGTGTCCCATGTACCAATGTTTTATCTATTACCATTTTCCCTAACTGTCCTCCAGTCTCGACCTTCTTCTTAGTTCTTTTTACAATCCTTTTATTTTCTTTATCGTAAAAAATGGTGCTAAAATTGGGAACCTCCTCCCCTTCTGTAGGCATGAAAGGGATCAAATTTATCTCAGAAAATGAAGCTTGTCCTAATATGTTGTGAGAAGATGCAGCAGGTTCTGAGGGATCCAGATCAGATTGTCCTTGTTCCTAATCTATTTGATCTTGCACTCCTTGTGCATCAACTTGTTCTATAGTCTGCTGATCCTTTTGGGATCCTGTTAGTCTCAAACCTTTGATTTCTTCTTGATTTCAACTTCTTATTTTCTCTTTCTTTCTTCCTCTTCCTTCCTAACTACTTCCTTTGCAGCTTGCTTCTTTTCTTCTTCTTCATTCTTCAACCAACTTTCTGCTTCCCATGCTAGTCTTCTAGCATCTTCTTCTCTCTTTTTTGCCTCTTCCTCTTCCAATTTATTAGCCTTTTCCAAATTTTTTCCCTTTCCACCCATAGTATTTATTTTTTGTTTGAATCTCTTCTTAAGGGCGGTTATGTTCTTCGCATTTTTTAATGTCTCCTTGTCCTTGTCCCAAAAATCAGTATATTGAAAATTAATTCCTGCTTCTTTGCAGTAATCCGCTACTTTATTGTGTGAGTCATTCCTGTGTAAATTCATTTCGCCAAAATGAAAATATGCCAGCTCCTTAACAAATTCTGCCACCTGCTTTACTCTTGAAAACTTGTAGCTACCAAGCAGGAAAGGTACTGTAGGAAATGTTGCCTTTTTATACTCAAACAAAAAATTGCCTACACCATCAATATACAGCTGCCTAACCGCTTCCTTGTGGAGTACATAATCTGTGGCATACTTTAGTAGTAGGGAAGGAGCTCTGGAACCACCGTACATCCTTACATACAACCCATCTTCCATCAAATAGTAATCTCCAAACTCATGTATGACTTTGAATGCCTCTTTATACATGCAATTACATTCAGTCAAGAAAATGAGGGTATATAAGGGCATGATGAAGTTCTCGCAGATTTCCCTGCAATAACTATAGTACTTATGTGCCCATAACAATTTGTAGGCTACGTACACTGGGGTTCTTTCCTTCTCCCAGTTACATCTCAAGGTAGGAAAAGACTGAGTGCAAAGTATGCAGTCAATCAGGATAGAGCTCATATAAAACTCTAATCTCTTTTTAGATACCCCTCCTAATGCTACTGATATGCATGCAAAGAGGTTGTTTGACACAATATTTTCCCAGTTAAAGATGGTTCCTTGGGTAGCCACAACGAAAATAACTAGTATCCACCCTATCCTGAAGCTCTTCCCATGTGCTCTGCCAAAAATCCTATTTAACATCAATGCAATGAACCTATAGGGAGCACGAAGAGTAGAGGTGTCATAATCTTCGGAAGGTCTAGTTCAATTTTTTTTTCCGAGTATCATCATTCTTTTGACAGTCTCCACCATGTCCATATCTATCTCCTTTAACTAACTTTCTGTCAAATAAACCTGGGGTGAGGGTAGATGATAAACCATAGAGACATATGTAGCATAGCCTTACTTAGCAGTGTTCTCCAGAATCATTGTGGTTACATCTGCCCTAGGAAGAATCCAGCCTATCACTTCTGAACAAGGAAATAACTCGGGCCTGGTGGCTACTTTCATTAGGGTTGATTTCTCAATGTTGGCATAGATGGTTAGATCCTCAAAATCGGCATCAAGTACATTCTGGTTGGAAATCATTCTATAGATTTCACCCCACTTGTATTCTGGTTCAACCCCAGTAGAGGCTTTGGTATCTTCATATATAAACTCTACTTTGGTAATAATCTCTACTTCAGGCTCTCCTTCAACCATAGGAGCTTTCTTCTTTTGTCTCTTTGACATGTTTTCATTACAACAATCAACCTGTCACATTCAAATCATGTTCTTAGAACAAATGAGCTATTTAGCAAATGTTTAAATAATAAACAAGAAAATATATCAGTTTACCTCCTCAACATGCATACTGAAAAATAAGTTAAATACAGTATTCTACGAATGAAAGAATCAAGGAGAAAGAAGAAAAAAATCCTGTAGGTTGCTTCCTAAAATGCCTAAGCTCCACTGTCTGAAAACTTCACTTCATTGAACAATCCTCCATCTTAAGTCGGGATGCATCAAAATAATCCTATCGCTCGTTTCAACAATCGACTCAAAATACTAAACCTTACACGGCGCTCGTCCTCTAGGAAAAAACCTAAACTGACTAAAAGATAAAAAAACCTCCGCAATCCCTTGAGATAAGGTAAATGCATGAAAAACGGTTTAAAACCCCTGGCCAACCATGGAAAAACCAAGAAACAGGTGTTTCAGACAGTGAAACGCTTGTCTGCAACCATTCCCTAACCCCCCGCGCTAAAACAAATGTGTCCATAATCGAAAAAATCACACAGACTTCAGATTTTCCTACTAAGAAAATGTAAGTAGCTAAAAACTTAAGACTTTGTACCCTCTAAGCAAAAACAACTGTGGAAAAATTGTAAGGGCAATAAATCCTTTTATACGGCAAAACCTAACCAATGGAAAAACCTAACGGCTCCCAAATCAACCAATAAAAACATAATAACAAAGCCGTGGTTCACCTACCTGGAAAATAGTTGTGCAGTCGATGGGATGGAAAAGCTTCCACGGGAGCAAAATGAACGAAACAGGTTCTGACAGCTGGGCTCACGTGAACGGTGAAAACGACACGAACTGGTGCAAATGACAAGTTGAATACGGATAAAACAATAAAATATACGCCCTTCATATATATAATACTCAGTGGTTAAAACCCTATTTGAAGTCATAACTTAAATCAATCGGAAGGATAGTTCGGAGGACAGCCACAACAACAGGTGCAAACCAAACTACGGGCCACCGATACTTTAATTTCATCGAACATCAAAACTTTTGACTTCTAAGTTTGGAACATCTAGGCAGAGCTTCCTCCGCAATGTCGGCAACATAAAACACTATCATTGTGACTCTACTTGTTCTGACAGGTGTCGGACATTGGAAATCCTGAACTCTAAAGAGCCGGCGAGAAAAAAACACTATATGTCAGAAAGTCTCAACACTAGGTTCCCACAACGTCAGCAATGACAAACACTAGGACTCTGGCTCACTGTTTCCAAACATCCCGATAGCGATAAAACATAATCGGATACTGAAACCACTAAATATTAAGTGTGGAAAAATGAAAATGAGGAGAAAAAAAAAGAGGTTCGATGTATTGGCTAGGGAGTCGGAAGTACTTTCAACGGGGTTGACAGTTCGGCTTCCGCAACGTCGGAAAGATAGTCTAGTATGCTTCCGATATCGGAAAGATAGTCGACTAGTCTTTTGATACAGAAAATGAAAAAGATCAAGTTTTTTGAGGAAAAAACTGAACTTCAGGGACGCTTTGGTGAACAGAAAATATTCCTAGGCCAGATCTAACAAAAGAAAATAAAAGGAGGGCCCTAAAATTGAAAATTTTGGGGCAAAATTTGCAGCTGCAACAATTGGAAAGTACCTGGTGAACACAGATCTCTGAACAATTTATTATTTGATCCACAAACTATTTTGACAATACCAACATGCTGAATTCTTCAAGATATCTAGATTTCGCAAATGGCATATGTATGCACTTTAATCATTGATTATGGTCCAAGTTATGGAACAAGGGAACCAAGATTTCAAAGTCTAGATAACTCTTTTGAGGCCAAGAATATGAGTTTCATTTTACCTCTGCCTTTGAGTAGTTTCCAGCTTAGACACCACAAGATTGTAACATATGGTAAACAAGTATATCTGTTTGTTCCTTATTCCCATGCCATTTTACACTTTTGGTGCTTTTGGACCCTTTGTCCTCTTTTGAGTCCTCCTGCCTTCCTTCTTTCTAAAATTTTAATTCAGGATCCTCTATCCATAGTGTCCTTTTGTGTGAGAGATATATTTAGTTTTCAGCTCACGGATGGAGAAGAACTTTGGAAATCTTAATATGGTTCAGTACTTTGATTTAATGCATATTGCTTTTCCGAGGAGATTTTGACTCTTATTGGCCCTTTTGGCTTTCAATTCATGGCATGGAATCATTTAAATATAATATACTGTTTACTATGCTTCCTTTCCATGGGTCTTTTGTTGTCACCCCCTAAGACATTTTTTTAGTATGAGATGAATGGAGCCTCAAAATAGTATTCTGGACCTTTTGATACTGAGTTATTTCACAAAGATTAAGCAAGACTTCAATGTGTTCGTAATCATTTAGGAAAACTGCTAAACTTGAAGAAGTTCTTTCAAATATTAAATGAATTAATAATACACAGTCTTGTAAACAAATATTTTAGTTAACACAGAATTCTAATGAACTCCATGCAACCAAAATTTGTGCTTTTTTATTAAAAATTACAATCAATCAAACTCTAATTAAGCAAACCAAAAACCCTAAAAATAAAAACAAACCAAATGTTTATTTATGTACAAGACAACAAAAATAAAAGAAATCAAGAAAAATAAGGTTTGAGAACTAAACCATATACTGGTAAGTTCTCTTCCCACCCTTGTAAGTCTTGCAATTTGAAAAGGGCCTACCCATAACTGCTGAAACTTAGTGTGCTTTCCCTTTTCATCGTGCGGGTGATCCCACTTAAAAACCAGATCTCCTACTTCAAATTCTTTGTTCCCAGCTTTATCCTTATCAAACCAACACTTCACTATTTCTTGTTGATACTTAAATCTTTCTTTGGCTTTGGACCTAGACTCTTCTGTCTTCAACAGATTATAGATTCTGATTTGTAGAATTTCATTATCGGTACCCCTAGATTCTTGAGCTATTATGAAAGATGACAACAGAATATTAGGAGGAAGGATAGCTTCTTTTCCATAAACAAGAGTGTATGGTGACACACCTAAGGACTTCTTAGGTGTGACTCTATCAGCCCAAATAGCATTAGGTAACGCTAAATGCCAACTTCTTTGATTTTCTATTACAATTTTCTTTAGAATCCTAATCATATTTTTGTTTTTGGATTCTACCAAACCATTTACTTGTGGGTAATAATTTGCATAATAATGCAACTTGATTCCTCTTTCATTAGAAAATGCAGTTAATCTAATAGAAGAAAAGTAAGTAGCATTATAAAAAACCAGGGAAATTGGAACCCCAAACCTGGTCATAATGTGATTCTACAAGAAATCCATGATTGTATCTTCGTTTAATTTTCGTAACGGAATAGCCTCGACCCATCTGGTAAAGTAATCAATTGCTATCAAAATATACTTGTGCTGCAAGGAATAATTTGGGTTTATTTCTCCAATGATATCGATCCCCCATTGTTCAAATGTTTCTGATATAATTACTGGTTTTAACAGTCCTGCTGCTTTAGCTTGTCTTCCAACACATCTATGACAAGCATCACATTTTCTAACATGAGCATGAGCATCCTTAAATAGTGTAGGCTAGTAATATCCAGCTCTGAGAATCTTATGTGCTGTTGTGTCTCCGAAAAAATGACCCTCCATCAAGCCCATCATGCAATTCTGATATGACCTTTTTTGCATCTTCCTGTTCTAAGCACCTGATAAAAACTCCATCGTAGTTCTTTCTAAACAGTACTCCATCAATTATTTGATATAAAGCTGATTTCAGATGTAATGCTCTTCTTTGTTTGGGACTCCAATGCTTCGTCAAATATCCTTCTTGGAGGTAATGGACTAGGTCCCGATACTAGGAATTTGGAGCTGTAAAAAAAGGACATACATCCACCATATGTAGCTCAGCTTCATTATCCCAGTTGTTTTCTTCATTGCTTTGACCTTCATTCATTAGTTTACACAATCCTTGTCCTTTTACTATGGATGCTGGTTTGAACTCCAGATCGTATTCTTGTGAGGAAGTCACCCAGTTGCCTCTTCTTTCTCCTAATTCCTTTTTTACAAAAATATATCGTACAGCTGGGTGTGGAACTATTACTTTGGTGTGATTCGTAAGTATATATGGTTTGAATTGTTTTATCGCTTTAAAAATTGCATAAGCTTGCTTTTCAGCTGTTGGATAATTCAATTCAGTTCCCTGTAGACCAGTGCTCATAAATGATATGGGGTACTCGTCTCCCCCATCTTCCTTCCGTGTAAGCACGGCTGCTAACGAATCATCGGACGCAAAAGTGTACAGAATAAAATTCTTTTCGAAATTCGGACTTTTGAGTGATGGTGCATGAGCAACAGATGTTTTTATCTTGCTGAACGCGTTCTTCTCCAAATCAGTCCATTTGAATTGTACACTTTGTTTAACCATTTGCTACAAAGGTTTGATGATTTGAGCAAAGTTTGGTACAAACCTTTGCACAAAATTGATTGTCCCCATAAATGATTGCATACCTTTTTTATTATGAGGTAAAGGGATTTGTTCTATGGCTTTAATCCTCTCTAGGTCTATGGAGATCCATTTCTTAGAAATAACATGACCCGGTAGCTTTCCTTCTGTGACTACAAACACGCATTTCTTAGGATTTAATGAAATACCATATTTCTGACAACGCTCAAAAATTTGTTTCAAATGAAATGCATGTTCCTCTCTCTTTTTCAAAAATATCGTGACATCATCTAGATAAACCACAACACTACGGCCAATCAGACCGTGGAAAGCTATATCAATGGCCCTCTAAAAAGTAGCTCTATCATTAATAAGTCCAAAGGGCATTCTCCTATACGCAAAAATTCTCCACTTGTATCTGAACATGGTTTTAAGCCTGTCTTCTTCGGCTACTAATACTTGATTATAACCGAAGAATACATCTAATAATGAAAACAATTCAGAACCTGAAACCATCTATAGTATTTGCTCCGTGGGTGGGACCGGATAATTATCTTTATCTAACGCAAGACTAAGATTTTTGAAATCTACATAGAGCTTGATTTCTCCTTACTTTTTCTGTACTAGCACCAAATTAGAAACCCATTCTGAATGTCTGATTTTAAATATGATTTTAGCATCCAACAATTTTTTTACTTCATTTTCAATTAAAAGTTCCATCTTAGGATGCATCTTCCTCAAAGGTTGTTGGTAAGGCTTGATTCCACCTTTAATTGGGATAACATGTTGTATGATATTCATGTCATAAGTTTTAAGCTCTTCATAGGTCCAAGCAAACACATCTTTGTATTGCTTGAAAAGACTGATGAACTTACTTCTTTCACCTCGAGAACAACACTTCCCCAAATTTACATATTTGGGTTCAACTTTAGTACCCAAATTTATCAGCTCGAATTGTAAGGACGAGCTATGGGTCTTGACATTCGCTGGCTTTCTGAATTTGTTATCTAAATCAAACATTCGTTCCAAGGTCCTGAATCCTTTGGGAATAAAGTTCCGGAATGTTAATTATGCTTGATGTTCTTTGTCGTCTATTATTGCTCCTTTGAAAGTATCATCGTTCATCAAACACTCCAAAATTTGCTGATCATCGTCAAAAAATAGTAGATTTGTGATCATATCTGGAACAGAAGGCCTCAAAAGTAATTCAATAGAGCATATATTATTTGAAGGTACTAGCCTTGAAGTTGAGGTAGCTAGTAAATCAGTTGCTTCATTCTTTAATCTAGGAATGAATACAATATTGAATGTATGAAAATTTATAAGCAAATCCCAAACTTCATTTTGGTAAGCTTTCAAATGTGATAAAATATAATGTATCTTGTTCTGAATTTGCTTAACAACGATTTCAGAATCTCCATATACTTTCAGGTTTTTTGCTTTCAGTTCTATTGCTTTTTTAAGTCCCTGAACTAGTGCTTCATATTCAGATGTGTTATTTGTGCATTCGAATTCTAACCTACAAGAAAGAAAATGTTTATTTTTCCTTGGATCAATCAGGACAGAGCCATCTCCTGATCCCTCCAGTGTTTTAGAACCTTCAAAATAAAGAGTCCCAAAAATATCTACCTCTACTAAATTTGAATTACAGACTACATCTGAAACTAGATCTACTATATTACAGTCAATCTCATCAGCCCGTGAAAATCGAAGGAGATCGGGCTAGGTATCAAGTATACTGTTGGCTTCTTCAGCTTGGTAATTTCCTGGTTCCAATTCAATGAAATAATTTCCCAATACAGAGTTTACTGGTTCATTTTTTCCCTCTAACTGAGTGACATTGTATTTCATTTGAGGCTCTCTTAATACTTTTATCTGATTTGGACTTCCCTTATGAGGCAACCATAGATGTGACCAACCTGATGAAAAATATCCTTCTAACCTTGATGACCAGTCTTGACTCAAAACTAGTCCATAAGCATTTAGTATGTCTAGTACTACAATGTCGATGTACTGACATACCCTCTCATCTGCAGATAAGCGAATCAAGACATCCTCCATTTCTTATATTACTTTTATAGCTGCCCTGTCTAATTAAAGAACTTGCCAATTAGATGGTTTAGGTTGACCATTTATTTTCTTGCAAAGTGAAAGTGGCATAACGTTGACTGATGCTCCTGAGTCCACTAAACAGTTGTGCACATTATAGTTGAAAATTTCAAAAGTTAGGAAAAATGATGGAGTTTTATACTGAGACTTCCCTCCTAAACTTGGCTCACCAATTTCTTCCTCAGGTTGGATGTCACCGGGAGGCTCCTCTTCTGGTATCTCAAGTGATTTTAAAAGCTTCTCTTTTTGCTGAGGTAAATTACACATTTCAAACAATGAGATATTCACTTTAGTTTTTTTAATGTCTTCCACAATATCATATCCCATCTCAGGTTCTTTGAGATTCTTCTTGACATTATCAATATTAACATCAATAGGCTTAAGAGGTGTGTTGATTTTCTTTGGATCTTGACTTGAAATGGAAAATTCAGGTATTTTAACAGTTGAAGTGTTTTTTTGTATCTTCTTCATGTTTTCTTGAAGTTTCTTAATCTTAGGAAATATTGACTTATCTTCTTTTAACAGATTCTGACTTCTTGTTGTTACATTGGTTTCTGGTGTTTCTCCTTTTATCAGAAAATCTTCTTCTTATGTATCAAACATAGAGACACAGTCCCATAGAACTAAAGTATCTTCCTCTTGTTTTTCCGTAGGTTCATTATCCTTTTCTTCCTCCTTACCAGTTTCTGTCAGTTTGGAGTCCAATAATGGCTTCATTACTAACGTCATAGAATTAATCCATTGTGGGAAATTCTTCTCAGAATGAGGCTGCTGATGAAAGGTACAAAAATTATCCATGCCTACATCATTTAAATTCATCGCTGCAGTACTGTGTGGAGGAGGTTTAGGTTGATTGTTGTCTTCCCTTTTTTTATAATAAGGATTATATGGTTTATGATCCTCCTTTTCCTTTTCTAAATCAATCACTCTGTTGCATAACTTCTGCATCATCTTCACCATCCCTTTGAAATCCTGTGATCGCTCATCCTTCGGTTTAGTCAACAATAAAGGTTTCTTGTTTCCAAAAGTCTTCTTTTCTGACTGCACAGGGTAATTTTCTATACTTTCCATCTCCGCCTCTACCTTCTCAGCTTCTTCATAGGTTTTTGCTAATGTAGGTCTCACTAATCTCTTGGCAAACATGGCTAGATTAAGCCCAAGAGCTAAGGTATAGTATTCAATTAGAGCATTTTTAGATGGCTTATTAGCTGTAGTGAAATTGTTTAGGTAAGCAGCAAATATTTGAGTGAAATTATGCACTCTTTCTTTTCTTTCTTTCTTTAGAGCACATAACCCTTTCATTAAAACTACATGAGTTTTTTGGACTGCATATTTACTTCTAAACATTCTCTCAAAGGTGTTCCAATCAGTGATTGAATTTGCAGGAAGGAAAAAATACCATGAGGCTACTTTTCCTTTCAGGGTGTCGAGAAACAATCTACAGACCACATCTTCATGCTCTCCAGATCGTAGTCCTTCTACAACCAAGTAAAAACTCTGCAAATGATCATCTACCAGAATTCCTTCACTTGGTTCAAACTTAGGTAACATCTTGTCAAAATCCTGAGGCAAATCATGCAAGCAAGGTGTCAAATTCAAAGGCTAACTATCCCTCCAAGCAGGTTGTGGAGGTGGTTGGTTTGCATTTACATTAGCCATGATTCTGAGTGGAGTATGAGGTTGTAACTAAACATGGGTCTAGAAAGGTGAATAGTAAATCCAGATCCAATTGATTAAAAGGTTGGTCAACTTCTTATAAGGTTGCTTCTACCAGTTCTTCAAGATCCTCTACCAACACTGAGTCTTATAATTGAGGGCGATCTTTTTTCTGGTATCCTCTTCTAGGTAGGACAAAAATAATAGGTAATCCTCCAATATTTTTTGCATATGCCCTGGTAATTCTTCTTAAATCATCAACCACTTCATTATCGATAGGATATAGATACCCTTTCTCTTTATCTTCAGGAGTGGGTTTGTGAAGCAAACTACTTTCAGAACTGTCATCGGTGGAGTGATTTCGAGGAAGCGAGCTTCCTCGGCCAACCATGCACTGGTGGCCCTCCTTCTAGTGCCAAAAAACTATTGACGCCTGGAAAATCACATGTAACAACAGTTAGGGATTCTCCCTAATAAATGTTCCCAATTGGCTCGATATTGTTTGGTATGGGGAATCCCTCCAGTTTACGGTCCGACTACCATAGTTCAAGTAACAATTAAAGTGTTTTACCAGTTACGTCCTGGTCCACCGTGTATATTTTTAGTTTTTTGATGTTTAAGGTATGATGTGCAAGTGCCTAACTAAAATGAAAATGATAGAGATAATGAGGAGGGTCACAATGTGATGCATAGGTTCTTACCTTTTGTAAAAAATGGTACTAAAATCAGGAACCTCCTCCCCTTTTGTAGGCATGAAAGGGATCAAATTTATCTCAAAAAATGAAGCTTGTCCTAATATGCTGCTAGAAGATGCAGCAGGTCCTGAGGGATCTGGATCAGATTCTCCTTGTTCCTGATCTATTTGATCTTGCACTCCTTGTGTATCAACTTGCTCTGTAGTCTGTTGATCCTTTCGGGATCCTGTTAGTCTCAAACCTTCGCTTTCTTCTTATTTCTTCTTGATTTTAGCTTCTTCTTTTCTCTTTATTTCTTCCTCTTCCTTCCTAACTGCTTCCTCTACAGCTCACTTCTTTTCTTCTTCTTCATTCTTCAACCAACTTTCTGCTTCTTGTGCTAGCCTTCTAATATCTTCTTCTGTCTTTTTTGCCTCTTCCTCTTCCAATTTCTTAGCCTTTTCTAAAGTTTTTCCCTTTCCACTCATAATATTTATTTTTTGTTTGAATCTCTTCTTAAGGGCGGTTATGTTCTTCGCATTTCTCCTTTAACCAACTTTCTGTCAAATAAACCTAGGGTGAAGGTAGATGATAAGCAATAGAGACATATGCAGCGTAGCCTTGTTTAGCAGTGTTCTCCAGAATCATTGTGGTTACATCTGCCCTAGGCAGAATCCAGACTATCACTTATAAACAAGGAAATAACTTGGGCCTGGTGTCTACTTTCATTAGGGCTGATTTCTCAATGTTGGCATAGATGGTCAGCTCCTCAAAACCGGCATCAGGTACATTCTGGTTGGCAATAATTCTATAGATTTCACCTCACTTGTAGTTTGGTTCGACCCCAGTAAAGACTTTGGTATCTTCATAAATAAACTCTACTTTGGTAATGATCTCTACTTCAGGCTCTCCTTCAACCATAGGAGATTTCTTCTTTTGTCTCTTTGACATGTTTTTGTTACAACAATCAACCTGTCACATTCAAAGCATGTTCTTAGACCAAGTGAGCTATTTAGAAAATGTTTAAATAATAAAAAGAAAAATATATCAGTTTACCTCCTCAACATGCATACTGAAAAATAAGTTAAACACGGTATTCTACAAATGAAAGAATCAAGGAGAAAGAAGAAAAAATCCTACAGACCGCTTCCTAAAATTCCTAAGCTCCACTGTCTGAAAACTTCACTTCATCGAAAAATCCTCCATCTTAACTCGGGATGCATCAAACTAATCATATCGCTTGATTCAACATTCAACTCAAAATACTAAACCTTACGTAGTGCTCGTCCTCTAGGAAAAACCCTAAACCGACTAAAAGAGAAAAAACCTCTGCAGTCGCATGGGATAAGGTAAACGCATGAAAAATGGTTTAAAACCCCTGGCCGACCATGGAAAAACCAAGAAACGGGTGTTGCAGACAACGAAACGCTTGTTTGCAACCGTGCCCTGACTCCCCCCGCTAGAACAAATGCGTCCATAATGGAAAAGAACACACAGACTTCGGATTTTCCTACTAAGAAAATGTAAGCAGCTAAAAACTTAAGACTTCGTACCCTCTAATTAAAAACAACCATGGAAAAACTGTAAGGGCAAGAAATCCTTTTATACGACAAAACCTAACCAATGGATAACCTAACCAATGGAAAAACCTAATGTCTCCCAAATAAACCAATAAAAACAAAATAACAAAGTTGTGGTTCACCTACCTAGCAAATAGCAGTGCAGTCGATGGGATGGAAAAGCTTCCACGGGAGCAAAATGAACAAAACAGGTTCTGGCAGCTGGGCTCGCGCGAACGGTGCAAATGACATGGACTGGTGCAAACGACAAGTCAAATACGGATAAAACAATAAAATATACGCCCTTCATATATATAATACTCAGAGGGAATGTATCGGCGGTTAAAACCCTATCGGCAGTCATAATGTATATCAATCGAAAGGATAGTTCGGAGGACAGCCGCAACGGCAGGTGCAAACCAAACTATGGGCCCACCGATACTTTAAGTTCATCGGACATCGAAACTTTTGACTTCTAAGTTTGGAACATCTAGACAGAGCTTCCTACGCAACGTTGGGAACTTAAAACACTATCATCACGACTCTACTTGTTCCGACGGGTGTCGAATATCGAAAATCCTGAACTCTAAAGAGTCGGCGAGGAAAAACACTATATGTCGAAAAGTCTCAGCACTAGATTCCCGCAATGTCGGCAATGACAAACACTAGGACTCTGGCTCACTGTTGCCAAACATCCCAACTGCAATAAAACATAATCAGATACCAAAACCACTAAATATTAAGCTCAAAAAAATGAAAATGAGGAGAAAAGAAAAGAGGTTCGACGTATCGGTGAGCGAGTCGAAAGATCTTTCGGCGGGGTTGACAGTTCGGCTTCCGCAACGTCGAAAATATAGTCTACTATGCTTCCGATATCAGAAGGATAGTCGACTAGTCTTCTGATACAGAAAATGAAAAAGATCAAGTTTTTTGAGGAAAAAAACTGAACTTCAGGGTAGCTTTGTTGAAAATAAAAGACTCCTAGGCCAGATCTAACAAAAGCAAACAAAAGGAGGGCCCTAAAATTAAAACTTTTGGGGCAAAAGTTGCAGCTGCAACACAGGTATAGCCGCTGATAAGCATATGTGAGACAAGTGACCATTGTCACCTTAGTCACTGATCCTTAATCACTTTGTAAGCCTAAGCCTCCTAGGGGGGAGCCCTATATCAACCTTGCAAAAGACACTAGACACAAAAGATACTTCTCTCATAGGTTATTATAGACCAGTGCCTACTGGAGTCTGGAGAGGAAATACAAACAAGTACATCCACTCTTAATCTCGATTACAAAGTATAAGAAGAATATCACAACCCACGGTAGTGAACAAAAGATGTTTGAAATATACATATCAATCATATTATTTTAACCCAAAAGAGATCAATCATATGTAATTATTAAAAGCGAAATGATGTACTTATTAAGTAGTTAAGGAATAATTCCCAGGGGAAGGAGAACCTGTAGTGTAGGAGGACGTCCAAAGCAAATAGACAACATATGGAGCCATGAGACCCGGTGGCCAACCCTTAGGGGCCTTGATCACCAACCTCGAGGTTAAAAACCTTAGCACAGGGTAGTCGTTGGTGCCATTAAGCCATAATTCCCCCAAAGGAGGAAGCAGAGGGCCCAACCACAACTACCATTGCTCAATGACATCCTTCTTGGTCAAGTTTTGACTCTCTTTCTCCCTAGGGCATACTTGAAGGCACGATGATGTACAGATTCATTGTAACAGAATGCTTTTGGATTTGTTTGTGCTTACCAACATTTTTGTTTATTTTTTATTGCCCTGTAATTCTCTAATCTTAGTATGGACTTAAATCAAATTGGTATATCTCAAGTAGTAGTAATGGTACCTTCGTCTGGTAATTATGTTAGGATATGCCACCATAATTTTCAGTATTAATATTGAGAATTTAACTTGTGACGCACGTTTAATTATATTTTATAAGAAGAAAGGGAGCATATGTGAGCTTGGACAAGGAAGGAGGCTATGCATAAATGTAATCCTTTGTGGTCGACGATGATTTTTCGATGTGTGTGATCTCAATGAATGAAAAAATATGAAGAAGAAATTTTTATTTTTATTTTGAACTGCCAAAGCTCAGAACAGAGCTCAAACTGAAGTTGTTACATTCTATCCTCACTTCTCAGCATCTAAGCTTTGCAGTTCACAATTATCCACATACTGGACTTGTTCATAGCTATAATGGAAAATGCGAGGTTGACCTTGATACTTCTCGGATTTCTGTATGGGAGGATTGTTGGACCTCAGCATTTTACAGCTGTTGCAATTAGAATTTCATGAAGTGAATATGAATGATATCCATCGGAAGCACACACGTGTCAAGACCAAAGTTTTAAAACTTGGAATCGATCGAGGGTTAACTCAAACTTGGACTTGGAATCAGTAATGAATCGACAATGATTCTGCCAATTTGAAATTAATAACTAGGTTTACTAAAAAATACATAAAATATTTAAATTTTAAAGAAAAACAATATTTTAAAGATTCTAAGCAATGATTCCAAAGAATTAGAGACAAAATATCCAAAGTCTAGTCATGTATATACTATATACCATATAAGGGTTTATCAACGCCTAGAATCATGAGGTTAGGGTTCATCTTATAGCTTTAGGGTTAGATTCTAAGTTGCATGAAACGAGGAAATATAAACAGGTTTATGGAATGGGGACGCGTTTGAAACGTGAGCCACAAAATTTTGGAAATGGGGATATATATCAAAGTTGATCCTTAATCTCAAAGTTGATCCTCCAAGGACATTAAAAAATGACTCAACACCTTACAATTTTGATGAAACTTCCTAATCCAATCCTTAAAATAAGGTAGAGAAATATTCCCACGTTTAATAAGTGATTTTGCTTGAGTGAAGAGTACATTTTTTATTAAGGTCATGACAGAGGAGTTCAACAATCAACACCACAAACATCAAGGTATATATAGAGGGGTTGATATGCTTGATTATATGTGAATCCCATACCCTCAAACATGATAGAATTTGGTGGAAACTTTGCAATTTTGAAATCCTAAAAAATTATAAGTCTGTTGAATTTTGAATGGGATATAAAATTCTACTTTTTGCATATGAAGTCTGATGAGGTTGGAATCACTCTCAAAAATCCTGAAACAATTAATGGTAATGTTAAAATTTTTAGTAAAAATGATTCTTAAGGAGAATGTCACTTTACCTTTAAGAATTTAACATTACCATTTAATAATACCATATCTACTAAGTAACTAAACAAAGCGGTTTTTTTCTGGATAACTCGGCCCATTTAGGTTGGGACTCGGTCTAGTTAACCGACTTAGTACCAAACCAATCAATCGATCCGATTTGAAGGCCGAGTTAGCTCAATGGAGGGTCAACTCGTTCAACTCAACTGAGTCCGAGTCCAAGTTGACCGATTTTTAAAACAATGAATGAAGACAAGCCTTAAATCCTCTAGGATACAGGAATTTCGATTTCTTCTGATGAAGTATTTGTGCTACAAGTTGCTCCTTGTGTAGTTTTCTAGGTTGTGAGTCATTTGTAGAGGACAAAGAAGGATACCCAGATATATAGGTGTGCTAAGGCAACTATATATCAATTCAAGGCATTTTTCTTGAAACCCATGAGGGATCAGTGGAGTTAAGAAGAAACGATAAGATCTGGTTCATAGGTAAGGTCCGATTCCATGTTTAAAGTCTATTTCACACTATTTGGAATTGCTTACAGCATAATTATACCATGTTGATTCATTCCTTCATATACCTGAGTTTGGATGTCATGCATGCCTCTGTCCATTTTAAAATTGGATTGGGGACTTTGAACTCAAAGGATTCGAATGTTCTAAAGGTCCCTTGAACCATTCAGAGTCCAAATTTAAATCTCTCATTCCAAAAAGGGCAAGTCGAAATCTTCCCTCATATGGTTTGGAAGGTTTATATTTGAATAAATATAAGCTTACATGCTGCCTTTTCCTCCCAAATACAAAGTTCGAATTCGTTTCTTCAGCCAAGACTTGCACCCATCAATTGCTTTTGCTTTCAGGGAGGGAAGAAAGGGTAACACTATACAGGATGTGTAGGGAGGAAAGAAAGAGTAAAACTATCAAGGATGTATTGCATTTTCCTCCCAAATATGAAGTTCTAATTCAATTCTTCAGCCAAGACTTGCACTCATCAATTGCTTTTTATTTTAGGGAGGGAAGTGTTGCCGCCTTTCACACACCTGCGGGGGAACGTGGACGAAATATTCAAGCCACTAGGTGTGTCCTTGGGGGCAAGTCTCGAGTCAAGGCTGTCACCTTTTTCTTGACTCCTTCGTTTAGGCTTAACTCCTAACGAAGGCAAGGGGGGTAGACCCTATTAATTTAATAAGGAAAAATTATTTAGTATGATGATGTTAAACTAAATGAGTTACTTAGGAGTTTGAAATTTAACCATAAACAACCATAGATGACAAGATAAAAAAATGAGCACGCGAAAGGACAATGCTGAGGCACAATATATACATATAGAAAAAAAATAGCCAGTTCCTTAAAATGGACTCATAAAATAATCAATGTACTTGCATGTGCTTGTAGTGAATGTTTTGTGATTGCCTCTTGGTACGTTTTAATTTAATGTGAAATATGATTAGATTAAAATTAGGCGAGGGGGGGGACCCCAAATATACCCGAGGGGTACTTGGAGTATGTCCAAAAGTAAACCTTCACGGATACCCACAAGGAATGTGTGGGATGAATGGAGTCTCTAAGACTATGTTCATAATACACCCTAAGGTTTAATAGAGATCGACACCCCGAGGTCACTGTCCAGGAGTTCCCACTTCCTTTGGGTATTTTGCCACCATTTACGGTTTGATCGAGGCATTGGATTTTTGCCTGGTGGTGGTTAATTGGGGAAGGTGAAGGAAAATTAATCTAGTCACTCACGTTGCTTTTGATGTAGCTTGACTTATTGCACAAACCACAAACAAGTGCAGAGCATACACACCGGAGTCTTGCCAATTTTAGTGAGTTTTAAAGGATGTGTTTTCTTAGAAAGAAAACCCTCCATGAAAATATTTCGGCCCAAGTGGACCTCAATCGGGGAATCAAGGAGGGGGTTTATTTTAGAACAATTACTTACAAAAATTAATGATAAGCAGTAAGCAGATTCAAATCACAAGTTTTCTAATTATTCCTACCACGCATCTCTTTCCCTTGCGGGTCAATCAGGAAGTTGTGGGGTAAGTATTCAAGTTACTTTAATACTGAAATGTAGAATATATGATAAAGTAATCAAAGCATTTTGTTCTTCATGAATGAAACTAATCTAAAGCAAACAGAAATAAGACAATGCGAAAAATAACAAAAAATGTGCGAATCCCCCCAAGGGGGATGGGGAATGGGCTCGAAAGAGCCTATTCGGAGAAAATTTTTATTATTTGCTATTACAATATCAGTAAAATGATATGAATCATCTTGGTTCTTATATAGGATGAAACCAAGATCTTACAACTTTCCCAAAATTTAAAATTTACAGTCAAAGGGGAGCCCCCTGGGGGAATTTGAACGATCCCAAAACCACTTTTGAACATCAGCTTCTTTTATTTCTGTAATTCCTGATAAAATATAGCAAGAATGTTAGAATTAAATATGCCGAAAATCACTTTTAAAGTACCTTTGGGTCAGCGTACTTTAAACCAAACAAAACTAAGTTAAAACAGTGAAAAAGGAACCAAGGAAAGCAAGCTTTCCTTGGGATCTTTGCTCAATGTTTGGGAAGCCAATGAGATATGCACTAATTGCTGGATTTAATCTTTTTAAAACAAAAACATAAATCTAACACATGCAACCTATGGATTTTCTTTAAATTGCCATGCAAAACGGACGATTTCCCTAAACTAGATCTAGAATGCTTAATGAGACCTTTTAGAAATGAGATCTAGATTATGAGATTTGAAATAATAGATCTATGTAAGTTTTACTTTAACATGATAGATCTAAATGATAACAAATCTTGTAACCTAAGTAACCAGGTAAGATTTGGATTTTTATAAGGAGGAAGAGAGAGAAAGAGTGCTGGAAGTTTTGAAGATCAACCGTGGAGCTTTCTGGTGGAATGTCGAGGGACTATGCCTTTGAGAAAGTTTTGGAGAAATTGAGGAAGCAAGCTAGATCAACACCCTCTCCAAGCTAGGAACCTGGAACTGAATTGAAACGCTTGCCAAAATGCTTGTGAGATTCGGTTAATACATAAACAGAGATTTCAGAATAACATGCATATAAACTTATAAAACATGTTGAATCTAGATCTCTAAACATGCATCAAAAGGAAAGAGATGGCCAATAAAATTATTAACAAACTCCTTTCCTATCAAGATCATAATAAACTTATTATCAATCGTTTTCAATGAATCCACAAACAATCAGCAAATTATGAACATAGATACATGTTACCTCAGTAAAACATGGCAATGCTCATCCACACACACAATAACATGACACTGTCTTGCCTCCAAAGCTTCTCTTTATTTCAAATGAATAATAACAATAGTACAATAGCAACATGACCTCAATCCTAGCTCTAACTAGATTGGAATAGGTAATATGTGCTTTATTTATAGCAAAAACATTAGATCTATCCTAGGGAGCCACAAATCCCAAGGAGAGAGAGACTGTAGCTGCATGTGGAGTGAATTTGGGCCTGATCTGTGTCTAACTGAACCTCATCTGAGTCTCACTAAGTGCAACTATCAATCAGAGAGCTTATCTGTCTGACACCTCAACCTACTGACTAAAGCATACACCAAAACTAAATCAGATGGGCCCACACGTGTGGAGGAGAGAGAGAGGGTGCAATTCTCAAGATTGCATGCTCTGGTGCACTCCCAGATCAGCTCCTTCAGTCAAGGAATTGTCATATCCAGCCAATCCCAAGCTGATGAGGCTGATTTCAGTCAAATCGTAGCAAATCCCAATGATTTAGGATTTGGGGTTTTCTCCATTATTTAATTAATTCATCAATTAAATAGTCAATATTTGAGTTTTAGGGATTTTTGACCTAAGTGATGGACAAATCACTCAAAACTTAGAAAAAGTGGGTCTACGGGTTTACATGGTGCTCTTAGCTTAAAAAAGAGCACCCCTATGACTGAAATTGACTTCTGAGCCCACTTTTATTACAAGACCAATTTTTCCATTTAAACTATTAAAAAATAGCCTAAGTTTTAGAAAAATTGAAACTTAAAAAAAACTTAAAAATTAAAAAAATTAAAACCTAGTTGGACTTAGACATGTTCATATGACTCGACCATGATGCCTAACATGTTTATACATTGACACATATACTCTAATAACCTCAATAGGCCCAAATGCCAAGCCGACCACCCCAACTTTGGAGGTATTGAGTGAAAAAATTAGAAATTATCAGTCGTTTATTCAACAACCAATAATAACCAAGGGAAAAAACACCCTGGGTTAATCGGAGTGAAAAATAAAGTCTAAGAGACACGAGTCTTTTACAGACACTATCATGCTAGAACATCTTATTACAACTCCCCCATGGGGCATGGACATGTGATATAGTACAACAAGAACTTCCCAGAAGCACTTTCGAAGGTCTTCTGGAGTCTGAACAAATCATCCTTGTCCGGTTCACCAGGCTCACTTGATAAAAAACCACTAAGTACAACTTAGGTGGTAAAATTTGGATCCATCTAGGGACACATGCTCTGACTAATCTTCTGATCAAAGAAGAGGATGTGAGAACTACGGAATCTCTGGGTCCTGCATAGCAATTAAAGCTTATCAGTAACATGTATATAAAATAAATCAACTATAAAAGCATATTAATGTACAAAATTAGTCTATGATGTACAAAAGAGCAATATTTTACAAGACTAATATACAAAAGAAAAAATTTCAAGGTTAGTACTATGGTACAAAACATCTATAATACAACAATATCTATAATACAACAATATGATACATGAAATTTAAAAATACATGCAGGGCAAGGTTTAGAAATTGGCCCTGAAACCATCGATGCCAAGAAAGGCATCAAACTGTCTCGGTGAAGAACATCTTGAGGAGAAATCCATTCACTGGTAGGCTTAAACTTTATCCTTCTAGGTCATTTAGATAGAAAGAATTTGTTCCTGCTACTTCATCAATGATATATGGCCCCAACCATAAGCTGTCGAACTTTCCGTGTTTTCCAGGTTTGTCCCGTCATTTGTCCCAACGCAAGATTGTGTCACCTACTTGAAAGGATCTAGGCCATGTAGATCTATCAAAGGTTCTCTTGACTTTGTCTGAATTTCTAATACTTTGGTCAAGGGAATTTCTTCTACTCTCATCTACCATGATCAACTAGTTGATTATGTTCTAAATGGCATCCTGATGTGAGCTAAAGGTCTGGAGAAGCTGATACACTAGAAGCTTTAAATGGACAGGTAAGGTGACATCTAGGCCATAGACAAGTTCAAAAGGTCTTTTCCCAGTTGAAATTTTCTTTGTGATTCTATCGGCCCATAATGCAAACTTGATCTTGCTATCCCAAGCCTTTTTATTATCACCCACAGTTTTCTTGATTATGGTCATTAATTTTTTATTACTTGACTTAGCTAGACCATTTCCTTGGGGGTAATATTTGGATGAATGGGATAGGACAATGTCGTACTTGAAACAAAAATATGACATCTCAGCGAAAATAAAGCACGGGCTATTATCTATGATGATTCTGGCTGGCACACCGAATCTTGTGATAATCTTATCTTCTAAGAAATCCATGACTACAACATCGGTTTCCTTCTTGGTGGGTATCGCCTCTATCCACTTGGTGAAATAATTAGTGGTGGTAAGTATCCAATAATAACCATTGCTCGAGTTATCTTTAAACTTACCGATGAAATCAAGCCCCCACTGCTGGAAAGGGGCTTGGACTACTATTGGGTTTAAAGGCAAGGCTTTCATTTTTTTTCTTTCCAGTGAACAACTGACACTGGGGGAAAACTCTGACAGACTTGTGCACATATGAAAATAGGTTTGGCCAATATAACCTGCTCTAAGGATTTTATGGACGGTTGTTCTTGTTGCAAAATGTCCACCACAAAATCTTGCATGGAACTCAACCATGATTTTTTTGGACTCAGGTTCATCGACACATCTAAGTATTAAACCATCGGGGTTTCTCCAACCCAAACCATCCTTTGTTAAACAATACTTAGTTGATTTTAACCTTAGTGCTCTTATTTTATGGCCAAATAGGTGATCAGGGGATGTAAGGTTATGGAGGAAAAAGATGATGTCGGTATACCAAGGGTGCTGCTCTAATCTCTGAAGCTCGTCTGATACACTTTGTTCTAGATCACTATTTTGACAGATTATTCCTAAGGATTTTTCATTTCCTTGGGTCAAGATCTTTGCAAGACCTTGTCCCTTAATTAAATTAGTAGGTTTTATCTCTAAATCATACTCCTAAATCTTTGAAACCCACTTACCCCTGATTCCTAGACAATCTTGCTGAGACATGATATCCTTGATAGCTGCATGGGGTACATACCCAATGATTTTTGAGTATCCTACATAAGTTCTGAAATGTTTAAGGGACTTGACAAGAGCATAAGCCTATTTCTCAGTGGTGGTATACTTCAACTCTGAATGTTGCAAGGCTCTACTCATAAAGGCTATAGGTTGCTCTTGTCCCTCCTTTTTCTTTTGAAGCAAAACACCAGCAATGGTGTCCTCCGAGGCAAAGGAAAATATCTGAAATTCCTTGGAATAATCTGGACTGATCAAGACTGGGGACCTGGATATGGCATCTTTGATAGACTTGAAAGCATCTTTCCCTTCATCTATCCACTCAAATTTGGCATCTTTCTTTAACAACTTTTGTAGAGGCTTCGTTAGTTCTTCTAAATTTGGGATGAATCTCCTTATGAAATTTATCTAACCATTGAAAGACTGGAGAGCTTTAAGATTCTGAGGCAAGGGGACTTTCTTAATGGCTTCAACTCTCTCAGGATCAAATTTGACACCATCCTTAGAAATGATGTGTCCCAACAACTTGCCTTCATCAACCCCAAAGATTGACTTGGCAGGGTTTAAGGAAATACCATATTTCTAACATCTTATGAAAACCTGCCTAAGATGACTTATGTGGTCAGATCTTTCTTTCGAGAAAACAATTAAGTCATCTTGATATATTTTGATTATTTTTCCTATAAGTTCTTTGAAGGAAAAATCCATGGCTCTTTGGAAGGTGGCACCTGCATTTAATAAGCCAAAAGGCATTCTTAAAAATTTATAAGTGCCCCAAGGTGTAGTGAATGTAGTTTTATGTTGATCCTCTTTATTTACCAACACTTATTTATAACTGGAAAATCCATCCAACATGGACATCATTCCTGATCTCGTTACTCTTTGAAGCAATGTTTCCATGTCGGGAAATGGGTAATTATCTTTAAGGCATGATGTATTCAGATTTTTGAAATCTATACATATTCTAATTGATCCATTCTTCTTTCTAACAACAACTAAGTTGGAGCACCACAATGAATGTCTCGTAGGTGCTATGATCCCTACTGCTAACATCTTCTAAAGTTCCTTCTACATAATGGGGGGAAACTTAGGATTTATTCGCCTAAGTTTTTGTTGGAAAGGCTTAACCTCCTTAGCCTCTTTTGTGAGGGAAATAGTGTGTTGAAACACATCTTCCCAATAGGCTTTAAGTTCATCATAACTAAAGGCCAACATATCTCTATATTCTTTGATTAAGTTGATCAAATTGTTCCTTTCCTTTTTCGAAGTACCTTTTCCATTTTTTATTAACTTGGGGTCCTTATTAGTTCCTATGTTTATTTCCATATAAACCCCAATTTTTTTATTTTTTATTTTTATGACAATCATGTCGATCAAATAGATTTTCAAAAGCAATAAGGCTACTCGGGATGTGATTCCTTTCATTATCCTCGCATTCCTGATACTCTTTACCCTCTTATTGATAACTGATCTTGCAACCTTCAAACCCTTGTAGATTATGGATGAATCTCAAGAGTTTTTCATCATCTTTAAACACCTACCAGTGATCTACATTATCTAGAATTGAAGGTCTACAATTAATTTCCATTTTTTCCATTCCCACTAATCATTTCATCTGATGGCTGGAGGGTGGATGCTGCTACTACCAACTTGTCTACTAACCCATTCATTTCTCTAGGGACCTTTTGAATGTTAAGTGCATCAAACCATTCCATGGTGTCCCATATGGAATTTTTATAATTCCTTAGTCTGTCATTTTTGCACTGATACCGATTCTTAATCTGGAGGACAACTAAGTCTGAATCACCTTTTATGTTCAACATTTTTATCCCTATGTCTTTAGCAGTTTCTAACCCTAGAAACAATGCCTCATACTCAGCTACATTGTTTGATGATTCAAACTCTAACCTGAAAGCAAGGTTGTAGACTTTACTTGAAGGAGAAATGATCATAATGCCCGCACCCTTTCCGGCTTTGGAATAAGCCCCATCAAAGTGCATTTGCCAAACTTCATCGATCTTTTCATCTTTAATTTTTTCCTTAATAGGGGCCATGAAATTTGACAAGATATCATAGTTTCCAAAGTTATTAGTAAGATGAACGAATTCATTTTCGAGCTTCTTAGGGTTTTCTACATGCCGTTTCCTTAGCTTCTCTCTGTGGAGTATCACCCTAGTGTTTTCTGATGCAAGTATAGTAGCATATGTCCAATCGATTTGAATGCACCCACCAAGAGTTGCGGCCCATTTTCTAGATAGCAACATACCCCAATTATCTAGAACATCTATCACTACCACATCCATCGACATGTCGATGTCAGGATACTTGGCCAACTTAACATGTAGATTTAAAATTATCCCTACCACTTCAACTTCTCTTGCATCCATTGCACAAACATTGTGGTAGGGTCGAGTGACCCTTAGATTTAGTTGTTCCATTACTTTTCTTGTCATGACATTTGATGAAGCACCTGAATCTAACATGCAATTATGAAGGAGAAGGTTATAAACTAGCATAGAGACATAAAAAGGCGGGTGGTCTTCTATTTTCAAATCAATATTGTTGAGGACTATAGGCATATCCATAGGTTCTATATGTTCGACTTCAAATATAGCATTATTATTAGGGATAGGATCCTCTTTGACAATATTATGAGTTTTACTTTGACTATCCTCTATGGCTTTCAACAACTTTTCTTTTTGACCAAGAATTTTAAGGACATCAGTTGCATAAACATGAATCTTAGCACTACTTATCCATTCTCCCATGTCAACATTTGATTCAGGAATAACAAGGGGATCTAGGAGAGGAGGAACGGTTACCTTCGGCTTGTACTATTTAGATGGTGATGGCTTCTCCTTTCTTTGATAAACCGCACCCTTGAATCTAGCCTTCTTCATTTCCTGAATTCTTTCCGGAGTAGGAATTTCACCACATAAGTTGGAAAGGAGGTCCTTCTCATAACTATAATCTATGGCCTGCTGCCAATGCTGGTTTGAAAAAGGGTAGGTTTGGCCTACCATGTACACTTGATCAGACTCGCTTGACGTTGTTTCCTGATTACTGACCTCGAGAAGACCATGTTCCATAACTTGGTTTGCAACATAACAAGTGTTTTCTTGGTGAAATTGTTCACAAGGTCTACACCATGAAATTACTTCTTCTACCATGTTAGTTGAGTCTACCTGGTTTGGAATCCTAGGTTCTTGCTGAGGAGCTTTCTTTTGATACATCTGATTCTGTTTAGGCTGAGAGTTCCTAGGTTCATTATTTCTTTCCATTGTGATTATTCTATTTTGCATATGATTCATTTGTGCAGAATGATTTGCCATAAGTTGGTTTTGACTAGTAACCAAGTTCTTTATCATGTCCATCATATTTTCCATGGGATCCTTAGAGGTTCCCTTTTCTTCTGATTCAACGGCTTTACCCTTCTCTTTGTTGTAGGAAGTGTTTCCCCTAGTGTAACTTGGAATGTTGGACTTGCCTAAAGATTGCATATTCTTTTCTATTTTCTCGGCTAATTCCTAGGCAGTTTTTAGATCGGTTGGTTCCTTATCCCTCAAATGGTACCTTAAGTTACCGGTGAAAGCTTCAATGTAAGATATGAGGATGGATGCATCCTTTGGCTTGATGTCTTTAGGAAGTTCCGCAACCACACGCCTGAATTTAGTGTTAAATTCATCCATGGTTTCATTCTCCATCTTCTTTATGCTATGAAGGGCAGCAAGCAAATGTCTTGGTTCCTTCTTTTCTCCCCATTTCTTCTTAAAACCATATTGGAATTCACCAAGAGTTTTATATGTATTATCATCTAGATCGAGGTACCATTCTCCAGCATCATCTTCTAAGGATAAAGCAAAGAGCTTCATTTTGACATCGTCATGGTCATGGGCGGCATCATTGCAATAACTGACTAGGTGCTTTTCGAAGTTTCGGAGGTGAGACTTGGCAGTGATGGCATTGTTGCCTTGAAATATGGGGAGCTTCTTGATGGCATCATTTGGAATGGCATGGGGAGCATCGGCTATCTGAGAAAACTAAAGGAGTTTGAAGAATTCCGTCATTTCTTGAGATTGGTGAATATGACTCTCTACAAATATGTGATGGATATCTGAGAGGGATTGGTCTTTTAAATCTTCAAGGTTTCTACGAGAAGTCTGCCTATTCAATCTTTCCCTAATAAACCTTTTGGGATCAGGGAGAGGATTGAATAATTGATGGCGGTTTATTCAGGTATAAATTCTTGGAGGGATGATGTTAGACAGTGGAGTCGCTAGATGGATCGAGTTTTAATTTTTACGTTTTTTAAAGACAAGATCAATCAACTTTTTTAATCTTTTTATTTGTTTAGAAAAAAGTTAAGCCAAGTCGTACTCGGGAATAAAAATATTTATCCTCGGCAACGACGCCAAAAAAGTGTTGCCGCCTTTCACACACCTCGGGGGGGGGGAACATGGCAGAAATATTCAATCCACTAGGTGTGTCCTTGGGGGCAAGTCTCAAGTCAAGGCTGTCACCTTGTTCTTGACTCCTCCGTTTAGGGTTAAGTCCTAACAAAGCCAAGGGGGGTAGACCCTATTAAGTTACTAAGGTAAAATTATTTAGTATGATGATGTTAAACTAAATGAGTTACTTAGGAGTTTGAAATTTAACCATAAACAACCATAGATGACAAGATAAAATAATGAGAACATGAAAGGACAACGCTGAGACACATTATATATATAGAGAGAGAGAGAGAGAGAGAAAGAAAATAGCCAGTGCCTTAAAATGGAGTCATAAAATAATCAATGTACTTGCATGTGCTTGTAGTGAATGTTTTGCGATTGCCTCTTGGTACGTTTTAAGTTAATGTGAAATATGAGTTGATTAAAATTAGGCGAGGGGGGGGGACTCTAGATATACCCGAGGGGTACTTGGAGTATGTCCAAAAGTAAACCTTCACGGCTACTCGCAAGGAATGTGTGGGGTGAATGGATTCTTTGAGACTGTGTTCATAATACACCCTAAGGTGTAACAGAGATCGACACCCCGAGGTCACTGTCTAGGAGTTCCCACTTCCTTTGGGTATTTTGCCACTATTTACGGTTTGATCGAGGTGTTGGATTTTCGCCTAATGGTGGTTAATTGGGGAAGGTGAAGAATAATTAATCCAGTCACTCATGTTGCTTTTGATGCAGCTTGACTGATCAGATGAACCACAGCCAAGTGCAAAGCATACACACTGGAGTCTTGTCAATTTTAGTGAGTTTTAAATAACGTGTTTTCTTAGAAAGAAAAACCATCCAAGAACCTCTTTCGGTCCAAGTGGACCTCAATCGGGGAATCAAGGAGGGGGTTGAATTTAGAACAATTACTTACAGAAATTAATGATAAGCAACAAGCAGAAACAAATCATAAGTTTTCTAATTATTCCTACCACGCATCTCTTTCCCCTTGCGGGTCGATCAGGAAGTCGTGGGGTAAGTATTCAAGTTACTCTGATACTGAAATGTGGAATATATGATAAAGTAATCAAAGCATGTTATTCTACATGAATGAAACTAATCTAAAGTGAACAAAAATAAGACAATGCGAAAAATAACAAAAAAGGCATGAATCCCCTTAGGGGGGATGGGGAATGGGCTCGAAAGAGCCTATTTAGAGAATTTTTTTATTATCTGCTGTTACAATATCAGTAAAATAATTTGAATCCTGTTGGTTCTTATATCGAATGAAACCAAGATATTACAACTTTCCCAAAATTTAAAATTTACAGTCAAAGGGGAGCCCCCACGGGGGCTTCACTTGTTGACCAATATCCTATCACGTTAGTTCATATTGTGGGTTTTAAAAGTATTAAAAATTGAACCAATATATTGTAGGTATTGGGGGGGATGAGGGGTTTAAAGTGGGGGTGGGTAGGGTGGTTTATAAGGATTGAGGTATAAAAAGGGGCAGGGAGGAGGTTTTAAGTATTGGGAGGGGGTTTCAACAAAAAGAGTTTGGGTCAATATCTCTGGAAATTAAGGGTATTCTTTAATATCCCACGATCGCACGTGCTATGTGAGATGTTCACTAAGTGAAGTCCCCATGGGAGCCCCCTGGGGGGATTTGAACGATCCCAAAGTCACTTTTGAACAACAACTTCTTTTCTTTCTGTTATCCATGCTAAAAGACATTGATCATGTTAGAATTAAATATGCCCAAAATCACTTTGAAAGTACCTTTTGGGTCAGCCTACTTTAAACCAAACAAAACTAAGTTAAAACTAGCTAAAATGGTGAAAAAGGAAACGAGCTTTCCTTGGGATCTTGGCTTGCTGTTTGGGAAGCCAATGAGATATGCACTGATTGTTGGATTTAATCTTTTTAAAACAGAAACATAAATCTAACACATGCAACCTATGGATTTTCTTTAAATTGCCATGTAAAACGGACGATTTCCCTGAACTAGATCTAGAATGCCTAATGAGACCTTTTAGAAATGAGATCTAGATTATGAGCTTTGAAATAATAGATCTATGTAAGTTTTACTTTAATATGACATATCTAAATGATAACAAAGCTTGTAGCCAAAGTAACCAGGTAAGATTTGGATTTTTATAAGAAGGAAGAGAGAGAAAGAGTGCTAGAAGTCTTGAAGATCAACCGTGGAGCTTTTTCCGGTGGAATGTCGAGGGACTATGCCTTTGAGAAAGTTTTGGAAAAAGTGAGGAAGCAAGCTAAATCAGCGCCCTCTCCAAGCTAGGAACCTGCAACTGAATCCAAAGACTTGCCAAAATGCTTGTGAGATCCGGTTAATACATAAACAGAGATTTTAGATTAGTGTGCATATAAACTTATTAAACATGTTGAATCTAGATCTCTAAACATGCATCAAAAGGAAAGAGATGGCCAATAAACTTATTAACAAACTCCTTTCCTATCAAGATCATAATAAACTTATTATCAATCTTTTGCAATGAATCCACAAACAATCAGCAAAGTATGAACATAGATACAGGTTACCTCAGTAAAACATGGCAATGCTCATCCACACACACAATAACATGACATCGCCTTTCTTCCAAAGCTTCTCTTTATTTCAAATGAACAATAACAATAGTACAATAGCAACAACACCTCAATCCCAGTTCTAACTAGCTTGGAAGAGGTAATTTGTGCTTTATTTATAGCAAAAACAGGAGATCAAGCTCAGGGGGCACAAATCCCAAGGAGAGAGAGACTGCAGCTGCATGTGGAGTGAATCTGGGCCTGATCTGTGTCTAACTGAGCCTGATCTGAGTCTCATTGAGTGCAACTATCAATCGAAGAGCTAATCTATCTGACACCTCAACTCGCTGACTGAAGCATCCACCAAAACTCAATCAGATGGGCCCACACGTGTGGAGGAGAGAGAGAGGGCGCAATTCCCAAAATTGCATGCTATGGTGCACTCCTAGATCAGCCCATATCACCTCATTCAGTTAAGGAATTGTCAGATCCAGTCAATCCCAAGCCGATGAGACTAATTTCAGTCAAATTAGAGCAAACCCCAATGATTTAGGATTTGGGGTTTTCTCCATTATTTAATTAATTCATCAATTAAATAATCAATATTTGATTTTTAGGGATTTTTGACCTGAGTGATGGACAAGTCACTCAAAACTTAGAAAAAGTGGGTCTATGGGTTTACATGGTGCTCTTAGCTTGAAAATGAGCACCCCCATTACCGAAAGTGACTTCTGAGCCCACTTTTATTACAAGACCAATTTTTCCATTTAAACTATTAAAAAATAGCCTAAGTTTTGGAAAAATTAAAACTTAAAAAAAAACTTAAAAAATTAAAAAAAAAATTAAAACCTAGGGGGACTTAGACATGTTCATATGACTCGACCATGATGCCTAACATGTTTATACATTGACACATAGACTTTAATAACCTGAATAGGCCCAAATGCCAAGCTGACCACCCCAACTTTGGAGGTATTGAGTGAAAAACTCAGAAATTATCAGTCGTTTATTCAACAACCATAATAACCAAGGGAAAAAACACCCTGGGCTGATCGGATTGACAAATAAAGTCTAAGAGACCGAGTCTTTTACAGACACTATCATGCTAGAACATCTTATTACAACTACCCCATGGGGCATGAACATGTAATATAATACAACAAGAGTTTCCCAAAAGCACTTCGGAAGGTCTTCTAAAATCCGAACAAATCATCTTTGTCCGGTTCACCAAGCTCACTTGATAAAACACCACTAAGTACAACTTAGGTGGTAACAGGAAGAAAGGGTAAAACTACAGAGAATGTGTAGGTAGGGAAGAAAGAGTAAAACTATAGAGGATGTGTTGGAATGTAATATATCTGTATTAATTCAGATTGTTATTAACAATTATGTTTAATAGGTGTTTGTTGAATAATAATTAAGAAAATCTTTCAATTTTTTTTCTAAATTTAGATTGAGTTCTCTAAATTAGAACTGATAACAAACTCTGCTCTCTATATAATAGAGTTGCAGTCTACACTAATGTGTACTAATTTCTATAAGTGTGTGAAATTTTGTGTATATGTGAGTTCATTGTGTTTCATTTTTAGTTCATTTACTGTTGTGCTTTTCTATTTGACCGGTGTGTGAAATTTTGTATGCATATATGAATTAATTGTGTTTCTTTTTCAGTTCGTTCACTGCTTTTCTTTTTGAATGGGGAAGAGAACGAAGTAGAGAAATCTGTTTTTCTTCCGGAGCAAGAGGATCCCTGTGGCGAAGTTTAAGTAGTTGATGGATAAGTGAGGAGGGTTGTTTTGAGTAAATCATTGTAGATAACCTGTTGTCACTCACTATGTCTCTACCCAGTGATTCTACGACGTGTTAAATCCATCGATCACTCATGTTAATGCTCGGCCTCCGCGACCTGTTAGCCGACGACGGATCTGCTCATGTCCATAGCTCATGGTTCAACGCTCCCCTTTCACAGCGACAGCAGTCACTTCAAATTCGTCCATTCTATTATTAAAGAGTTTCTACAATATTTGAAGGATTGAAGCCACTGCCCATAGCTGCCGCCCTTTTGAATCCCGTCGAGTGGAAGAAAGTATGTAAACTTGCAACAAATTTATTAATTATCCGGTTCAAGTTTTGAAAGTAACAATAATAGCAGAGCACATCGGCTCAACAATTTCAGAAATTGGACATGGGTATATCCTTACATACTGTGCAGGTATAAGCAGATGTTTTTCTATTAGAATATTTTTTGTTTCGGTTCATCTTCAGAGAAGATAAGGGAGCGGTTTTGGAAAGAACTAAAACGAGGATTCTGAAGAATACCGAAAAGTTTAGTTTTTCAGTTTCAGAGGGAGCATGTTAACTTTCAAGTGTAAGAAGATGGGTGGGTTAACATGGGTTAATAGCAGGTGGTCTCGGGTTTATCAAAGAAAATGTAGCCATTGCAAAGGTTTATTGGATTTTGATGATGGTGATGATTTCAATGGAATTGATTTTTTTAATATTTCAAGATATATAAATGATGCAGTAGAAGACAATAGTTGTTCAAATAGTCTGGATATCTGTGGATCACAGAAACTATATCTCATTGGGGTTATATGTATGTGTGGATCACAGAAACTATATCTCATTGGGGTTATATGTATGTGGGGATTGTTGTTCAATGGGGTTATATGTATGTGGGGATTGTTGTTCAATGATCATATAAAATATCTCTTTATAAGGGTTACTTTCCATTGCAATTGCTAATGATGTCCAATGACTGAGAAACTTGGCTTGAGACTATAATTCCAGTGGAACAGGTGGTAGCTTGAAAGAGTCTTAGAGGTGGAAGAACTGCCTTCAAAGGAGTAGCTTCTAAATAATGTTATTTATGTTTTTTTTTCAATGTGTTTTTAGTTTTAGTTAATTTTGTTTTCAAATAATGTAAGTAAGTGTTAAAATATAAAAGATACATTTGTATTAAATTCAGATTGCTATTAATAATTATGTGAAGTACTCATTTGTTGAATGATGGTTGAGAAAATCTCTGAACCACTTCCATCTAAATGTAGAATAAATTAGAACTGATAAGGCACTCTGCACCCTAAATAGTACCATGTACCAGTTACATTTAACCTGTTAATGTAAATTTTGTTTGCATATGTGAGCTCATGGGATTTTTTCTTTCTGATTGCGGAAGAGACCGAAGTAGAGAAATCTGTGTTCTTCTAGATTTTCTCATGAGCATGAATCCCTAAAGGTCTAGAAAAAAGGTAGTGCAGTGAAGGCCCAGAGGCAACCATAACGTTGAAGCAGACGACCTCCACATCAGTCTTGCATTCTGATAAGTCTTATGGCAACTGTTTACGATGTACACAGTACAAGAAGACACCTTCAACGCCTCTGAGATGGAGGAACTCCATGAGTAGCGAAGATTTTGAAAAAATGAAAGAGATTACAATCTCAAAAGCTCCTATCTGCACAATGCTATTGCCCGTATAGAGTTTTATCCCTTCTCAAAGTGGTTGAATGGCTGGTTAACAAAGGCGATTTAAGCGACAGGTAATATATTCATATACCGGGAGATGCATTCCCTCTTTCACAATGGATGCTATTGCTGCTATTATAAATTCCAAAAGTTTCAAATCGAATTGAGTTGTGAGTGGAATCAAGGATTTCGCCAACAAACACGATCCAAAATAATGAAACTTATACAAGGGACATTACAGACCCAAAAATATTGACTTCAAACAAAAAACAAAAATAATTAGTGTAGCCAGCCCGATCTTTCAAGAAGGAACTGGCCAGTTCATGGTTAAGATAAAGAGGAATAGAAATGCAGGATGACCCAGCAAGGAAGAGCTAGGGAGAGAGCATACCTGCTATGAAGAAAGGAAGAGATTGAGAGCAGAGTGAGTTCCTTTCGGAGCGTTACCGTAGTTACCCAGTCAAGAAGAGACCTTAGCCAGACAGAGGACACCTCCTAGCATCTACCCATACATACAGAACACGATGGGTATAGCTATCTTAGCCTAAACGCGCGATGATTTCCATCATAGATTTCTCTGGTACGATTTCAGCGCTTATTCTGGTACGATTTCAATGGGAATTTTAAAAATCTCAATTAACAATGTTTAAATTCCTAGAATATGGGTAGATGTTTAAATTCTTAGAATGTGGGTGTCCTAGGTTTTTGAGGAAGCTGGATCTATTTATAAATTCAGAATAACCACTGAACAGTACATAATTCAGATTTCAAATAAAAAAAGAAGCCAACATAACCTGATTCCACTTTCTTTTAGACTTCTTTAAAATACTATTCATTACAAATACACTATTTCTAGAAAAATAGTGTGCATTCGATCTTCTCGTAATTTTATTTGATAGTTAAACCTTTTAGAAAAAACATGTACAGAAGATTGGAAAATATTATATTCTTCAATGGAAGAACTAGAATATGCTCTTAACAGTGGTAACAACTACTCTTAACCTCTGTATCTCCGAATGCTTTTAACATTGGTAATAACTCCATCATGTAACAGGGATAATAGGACATACTCCAAGAGAAAGTTCCATCGCCCCAAAAATAAAATAATTTTAACTATAAGGGGGATTCCATGATAAAATTCAAGAGGGAATGGTATTGGTAAATATAAGGGGGATTCCATGATAAAACTCAACAGGGAATGGTATTGGTAAATGCCTGAAAATTTGAATAAAAGCATGTACTGCAATGCTCTGCAGATAATATAAAACAAGAATGCATAAAAACAGAGCTAATTTTCCACCAAAGAGACAATCACAGAGACAATCTCTATAATCCGGAAAGCAATCCTTCAAGCTTTTGATCGAGTGGGTGATTGGTTGGAGTGGCAGATCGGCAGCGGACGAAGAGTTAGAATCAGACAGGACTCGTGGATTGCAGGTTCTTATCGGCACAGACTCCCTCAGCAGCTTGTTAATGACCTTCGTGAACAAGGTTATTGTTTTTACATCAGGTCAGTGATCCTTTTAATACTACTCCTTTATCTCAGGCCTTGCTCTCAGCTGAACATTTGGGAATTGTTAGACAAGATTTCAAGTTTGCCTGCAATAGATATATTCACCCTTTAAAAAGCCCTTTGAATGACAGAGACGATTCCCTAATTTGGTCAAAGAATCCTGGGTCTAGGATTTACACCCCTAGACTCGGCTATATCACCCAGAGCTCTCTCCAAGGCCCTCCAAATCAGTCCTGGTGGCATTCTCTCATTTGGTGCTTAAAATGTCCCATGAAGTGTAAGAAGATTTTCCTTTCGCTGGTGTGGGATTTCCTTATGAAAAGGATCTGGGCTGGGCCCAGCAGATGTCCTTTGTGCAAGTCATGTAATGAATCTCTAGAACAGCTTTTTATCTCTTGCAGCTATACCAGACAAAACTGGGACCATCTATCCTACTTCAAAGGAATTCAGTTTCAATGGACGGGTGATTCTGTAAGAGAAGCTTTTGAATTATGGAATCAAAATACTGTGAATGGGAATTATATTGCTCTTCCAGTCATTACCTGGTTCGTTTGGTGCTCGAGGAATCTTGCTTTATTTGAGGAGAAGCTTATATTACCAGTCATGTGTGCTTCCCAATGCCTTGCTGTTTTCAATCTTTTCCCTTCGGACAATCCCCGCTGAAAGTTAGAAGAGTAATCCCTGAACAGTTGGATAGCTATACTCCCTAGATTTTCTTTGATGGAGCTGCCTCTTTCAACCCTGATAGGGGAGGTGTGGGTGGCATTCTACACCTATCTGCCTCTCACTCTATATACTTTGAAGCAGGCCTAGGATCTTGCACGAACAATAAGGCGGAGCTGATTGCTTTAAAACTCACACTTTCTCTGGCAATGGCAAAAGGAGTCAACCAGGTTCATGTTTTTGGAAATTCGAAGTTGGTGATCAACTGGATGTCCAACAAAACACTTCCACCTCAGAGAACATTTATTTGGCTCCCATCTTCGTAGACATCATCAGATTCTGGACCGTTTTCATTCTGTCTCCTTCCAGCATGGAATATGGAGGCAGATCGTCTATCCAAGAAAGGTTTATCCATAGATGTGGGGATTTGGCACAGATGGGAAAGACTGAAGAGGATGAGCATGCTTGGGACCCTGGACCTTTTATGGGTATCCCTCTCTGATTGTCTTTTTGTGTTACTCTCCCCATCTCAGGTGGAGGTGGGGTTAAAGCTGTAATCTGCATCTCTTTTTGATGGAATCATTCATTTCAGATTTTCAGTTTTTTGATAGTTCGGATTTTATGTAGTTGACCTGTCATAATTTTTATGGTTTTTATTGTAGTACTCTAGTAGTTTTGAAGTTATGTTTCTTTTGATGCCTAGAGGGCTAAAGGCAAACCATACCTATCTGATCAATGTAATATATGGTTTTCTATCGATATAATGAACTATGATGTTTTTTCCGAGGAAAAAAAAAACTAATTTTCCACTTAAAGTCATCATGTCATCATGGAACATGATTATAATAGGTTTCCTTGAGAATATGTTTCGCTAACAGACTAAACTGCTACTGCTTCCAGTAAAATGATAAGCACTCTAATCCCCTTTCATTCTTTCTCATAAACAAGCATTTGATGTAGTTGCAAGCTTCAAGAGAGGAAAAGGCAGAGTACAGTGATCTTTATTTTTGGAAGAACATATCTTATATTTCATTACTAATAAATAAAATGACATCGAGAATATGGCATGATCTATCCAAATTGCAGTCACAAAAGATCCCCTGCACTACATAAGCAAGGAGAGCTAGCATGTCAGCTAGCATATCCACTTTGGCTCTCGTCTTAAGAAGAGTGCAGAATTTTATAAACATTTACATATTCTTTCAATCACTGATTCACGCTGAATCTAACCAACAGAGAATGCTAGTTGATAAAGGAAAGCTGAAATGCACAATATCAAATTCAAGAAGTGTTACAATTATTGTCGGTATATTTGAACCTTTATGACGATGTTGTACATAGATAAGGAGAAACCTGTTCCTCATAGTCTTTGGGATTACCCTTGGGATTCTTAAGAAAACGTTCAATGGAAAAATAGTGCAGTGGCACCCCATGGGCTTCTCCTTGGAGGGCAAGATCAGCCATTATCCGTCCTACCAAAGAACCCATCTTGAACCCATGGCCAGAGAATCCCGCGGCAATTAAAATAGGTGACTTGGCTGATGTTGACATCTCAGTCTTTGTCGATGGCAAGAAATCGAGGATGAAATCCTCATCAGGGGACATTGAATACATGCAAGCCTCGGCAACAACAGGGCTCTCTGACATAACATTTCCTCTGAAACTTTCAGCTATCCAAGGGCTTACCTTCTGCCTCAGTGCATCCAGATCAGGCAACAAAGTCCTCTTCTCTGGGTCACATGGGTAACCTCCATGAACTGAGATCTTGAGCAATCCAGGGTATTCTAAAGAGGGTGTCCCGTAGAGGTAAGGATTATTGTTACAGGCAAAGGTGGGGAATCCATTCTCAGGCAAAAAAGGATTATTGTAACAGGCAAAGGTGGGGAATCCATTCTCAGGCAAAAAGCTCTGTAAACCCTCTTGGATTTTCCAATATGCAATGGTGGTATGAAGAGGCTGAATGGGTAATTCAATCTCTGAGATCTCATTAGCAAGCTTTTTAGCCCATGCGCCAGCAGCAATCACGCATTTTCTCCCGCTTACAGATCCCCTACTGGTACACACTAGAACCCCATCTGACCCATCTCTTAATTTCCACCCATTACTGATTTTTGTTACTTGGACATTGTCTCTAAGTGTAGCGCCGTGCTTCAGAGCCAAAGACTGGAACGCTGCAACTGCCTTGGATGCTCGCAGAATCCCTCCTCTGTCTGTAACAACTCCAATCCAATCACTGGGTAGCTTGATTACCTTGAATCTCTCTGAAACTTGTTCTGAATTGAGAACTTCAACGGGAATCCCTCGTTTTTCGCAGACTTGTATGACGGATTGAAGGCTGTTGTTCTGGATGGAACCAATGTCAAGCTGCTTGGTCTTGATATGCAATCTGTACCCAATTTCTTGTTGGGCTTCATCCCATAGACTGAAGGCCTCCTCCATCATTGCAGTGTAATATTCTTCTGGGTAAGCCTCTCTGATGGTCCTGGATTCCCCATGAGAAGATCCTCTGTGGTGCAGAAAATCATATTGTTCTAAAAGGAGAACAGATTTGGCTCTCTTTGCAATTTGGTAGGCAGTGCAGCTGCCTATTATGCCTGCGCCTACCACTACCACTTCATACTCGCCTGAGATCTCACCCATCTTGGCTGCTTCTGCTGCAGAAATCGGATCTGTTGTGTATTCATTCAACAGTTCGAAATGAATAGAGGTAGCTTGGCAAATGGAAATTATATAAGTTTATGCAAATGCGTGGATCTTCAGTGGAATCACTGTTTTCTTTGACTCTTTGTCCAGCTTTTTGTCCCTGAGATTCTCTCCATTCCCATTCGGCGATTTCGTGAGTTCGCTCATGTTTGTCCTTGTGCATATACAAAGAATCTCCTAGCCGTTTCGACACTAAAATAAATATATTTTCTGTCTGTCCTTTCAACCTTTTGTCTTTTGTCGTTGAGATTATCTCCATTCTCATTCGTTGAATTCGTGACTTTGCTCATTTTTTTTTTCATATTTGAAGAATCTCCTAGCCAATCCCCTAAAATTAAATTAAAATGCAAATCGCAATCCGCAGGATAAAATGCAATATAAAAGTCCAATGCCAATGCCAGTCATAAAAGCTAAACTAAATCTGGCACAATGTTAAGGAAGAATATCGCTTTATAATCTGGCACAATGTTAAGGAAGAATATCTCTTTATTGCATTTTATTACATAAGTTTATTTAGTTCTGTGAATCATGGTTTTGAATCCAATTTATATGATATAAATAGGATAATGTCTATTTTTTTATCATATAAGTTTATTTGGTTCTTTTTTATCATATTTTTTAATCAAATTTAAATGATATAAATAGTAATAGTGGTTAAAATCATATTATAAAGTTTTTTAGGTTTTCAACGACATTGGTACAAAGTTAAGGTTTAATTAGGTTTTCCTAGATTGAAAATGTAAACTTTTTGGTTATGACCTACATATCATAATTTAGGTTTATGATTTAAATGAAATACAACTAAGAATGCGAATGTGAAATACAAAGGCAACAAATCAAATTGTAGTTAAGAGAGTTGTTAGAACCAATTGACATGAAATAAAGGGAGAAATACAAGCAATAGATAGAATAGTCCATCAACAATAGTGTGCACATATATTATAGCACTTCGAAAGAATTGAGGATAGCCTAGAAGTGTCAAAGAGATAATTGTTTTCACATCTATTTGTTAGCAATGCATAAAATAAGCAAGCATATGCATTGCAAATATGAGATTAGTCTACAGATTGCAACATCCATCACTACAAGCTTCAAGAAAACTACCAATGGTGAAAATAATCTACAACCATTCACAACTTACAATAGTATAAGAACACAAATTAATGACATATCTATTCATCATATGAAGATAGTTGACAATGCCAAAAGAAAACCCCTTGCATGGCTTTAATGTTCCTTTTATATAATTTGCCAATGACTTTTGTCCTCCCTAGACTTGATTCTTGGCCTTCCTATCCTCCTTGGTTATATAGCATTATATGATTAGAAAATCATCCTAAATTTGAAGATGAGGGATGTATTTGGAGGATTGGTCAACTAGGATTTTTGGAAATGATGGCTATTGCCGACAATTTGACGAAGGGATTGAATGTCTATAGTGATAATTTGGATGCAATGGGTCATTGAAGTTTAATCATGGGGCTTAGAATAACAAGGTTGTTGTACAAGGCCGAGTTGTCAATGGGTTTGGACTATGCCCATGTCTTTGTCTGGTCTTTATTACAAAAGATGTAGGGGTCTAATTCTTCAACATTTTAGGCAAATGGAGAAGATCTAAGGACATGGGATCCAATGACAGACTAGTCCTTTGTTACAAGCTTCTTTTCCTTTCTCATAGTTGGTCATCTATTAATGGTTATGCATTCTATTGAGTTTTCATATTTCAAGAAGTGGGAAAGGGATTTTTCCATTTGTTAGGGCTAGAGTTCGATTCCAAATCTCTAAGGGCACAAGATCTAATGACGAGCCTCTCCTCGTTACAAGGCTCATTTTCCTTTCTCTTGGTTGGCCCTTTATTAATGGCTATGCAATTTGTTGAGTATTTGTGTTTCAAGAAGTGGGTGAGGGTTTTTACCTTTAGTTGTGAGTAGACGTCGATTACAAAGCATTGGGGGACTTTTATGTTTAAGGAGGAGTTAAGTAGTTGAGGCTACGAAATCTTAACAAGTTATGATATTTTTGTGAAATCTCTTGATGGGAGGTCGATTTTTACTATGCAACAAATTGCCCAAAAGAGCATAAATAAACAAGAAAGAGTAATCCATGCCTTAATAATGATGAGAAAAAGGTGAATAGAAAGCCTCTTCGAGGGGGAAACCTCCTTATACAATATACTAAGTACACAAGGCAAGTCAAGACAATATGATTCAAATGAAAAGGTCTCCTTGATATATATAGGAAACAAATAGGTACAATTACCAAAAATGGACTGAGACCGACATCAATAATATAACTTGCTAATACAAGGTGCCCAATTTAAGGGGGATTGTAACATCCCTAATTTTGACTTGGAATGTATTCAATCAAAATTATGTAAATGATGTAAATATGCTAGTATGGATTTATAGTGCAGAGCTCAAGGCCAAGGCCCAACTAGTGAATGACTAGGCATGTATGATGTAAATATTGTTATTTGGACCATATGGCTGGTTTGCCATGCTAACTCAAAATATATGTAAACATTATGTTGCACAAATAATAAAATGGTCTAAGATGGTTGTGTGAAGAGAAATAGAGGCGTTGTGATTCCACCAAAGGGGAACAAGAAAGGGGCACTATGGGAGACTAAATCGTTTGTTGCCAAGTGTCAACCTTAGAACTCATCCAAATTATGCCATGTGCTTTGAGTAAGCCACTTAGCTCCTTTTGACTATTGAATCCAATCATTGAATGCATGTTTGAGGTTGGTGAGAAAAGTCACCTCATGGAGTTATTGAAGCATAGGGTTGAATGCACTTTTGTGATTGTTCTATAAATTGTCAGAAGTCAATATGCATTTGTCAGGAGTCCTTTCTTCCATGGTCAAAGGCTATGTCCGTTGTCTTTTCACCTTTATCTCATATCCTATGGAGTCAACACTTATTCTCTCATTTTTTCTCATGCAGATTGTAGAGCTCCCCATTGATGTTCATGACCTTTACCAGAATGTGTATAACCCATAAATTTGATTCTAGGAATAGAGCTACAGATTTTAAGGGAAAGGAGATGGTTGTAGCTGAGCACAAAGGTTGAGAAAGATAGTACCCTTTACCCATTGAGTTTTGCTACCTACAAATGCTTCAGAAGCCACAAAATAAGGTTACAAGTGGTTCTGTAATATCATATATCAGGTTGGTTTCCTTCTATGCACACACTATAAGCACTTGGAAAGATGGATCTCCCAAGAGAACCATCGAACGATGATGGGGATCCCTGAGCCCATAAGAGTGTTGTGTGGGATAGGTATTGTTGGAACCAAGGCTATGATGGATGAGTAAGATTCCTATAGAGCTCTATATGAGCATTTGGATAAGCATAAAGAGCAGAATGGGTTGTGGCCTGTAGGTGTTTCCTTCACCCTAGTGGCCTCATAGCTCGGCTTGGGGGTGGCCTCTCAATATAAATAGTATATGCTAGACAGAGTGCCAATGGTTGGTTGGGAAATCACTCTCACACAACCAATTGCTTGGATCTACTTGTTTAAAGATAAGAATTTTCTGGTATTTGTGTATGCAATGTTCTTATTTGATGCCTGTGATGATTATGATTGTATATGCATGTTATGCATGTGTCGATCAAGTTATCTGCTGTGTGTTTTTATTATGCATCTGCACACGTATTTTAAATATTATGAATTCATATTATAATTATGGGGTGAAATTTCAAGAAGCCCATAATGCGTTCACGTCCCCTTCTATTGGTCATATTGATGGATGTGGACGTGACATAGTGGTATTAGAGCTTCTGGTTGCAATACCTGAGCTGTATGGGACATAAATCTAGACTTAGAGGTAGAAACTATAAGTGGTTATATAAATATCATGTTCTCTTAAGTGAGGGATAAGGGGCCAGGAGTAATTTCGAATTAATTTCGAAATGACCCCACCTTATTTCCAAATTAAAAATTTCACATAGTTATGAAATTTTAAAAATTTGGGAACTTTTATGTGGACTCCACTTGGGCCACATGGATGGGTCATGTGGGGGAGCCACATGGGAAGATGGTATGATGTGGACCAACCACAACAGACCCACACATAAGCGATTGCATGTGACAGAGTGCAAGTGCGGATGGATATCTGACTGTTGGGCGATGAGGATCAAGATCGATAGCTGACATTGCTTTGGGCTCACAGAGATGCATGAAGCTTATTTAATTAGCACGATCCTAAAATGAAAACCATTAGGGTGACATGTCGGTTGCTCATGCATTCTGGATCGTAAAAATGGTTATCAAAAACCACTTAACTACGGAGTCTGAAACCACTTTTGATTTGACATGGGGAGATGTGACGTGTAATGATGTCATGAATGATGGGACCCACATCAATTATGTTAGTATTGGAGGATTGTATAGATTTGCTCAACTACTGATAGTGCTTTAGGCCCATTAAGATGCACAACTATTAATAAATTGGCATGATCCTGAAATGGAAATTGCCCTGTTGAGGTGTGGACTACTCGTGCATTCAGGCTCGTAAAAGAAGTTTTAGGAAACCACTTCTCGTAGAGACTTAAACCACTTATATCTTATAAGTGGTAATATGATGTGGATTGTTATCAAAGGTGTGCAAATCAAGAGAAAAGTAGCATTTTCCATAGTTGAATTTCAGGTGCCATAAATAAAAAAAATGGCACTGATCTCATGTGCCAAATTGGACAAAATTGAAATATTTACAAAAACAATGAGGGAGCTACCATCGACCCACCCTGTAGCTGCACAGGGAGGCCTTAAGGGGAAATCCCCCTTGACCCATGTAGTCCCCCTAAGACATTGTGTATTTTGATCAATTCCTTATCATGACTACAAGACTAATGGAAACAAGAATTTTGCATGGTTCCATTAAATTAGGGATAAATGTGTTATAGAAATTGCTAAAAATTCCAAGTTTGGAAAAAAGTGAAAAAGTGAAAAGTTGTCAATTCCAGAAAGCTATATGAATTGACTGGAGCATTAGATCAAAAAGAAGAAATATGTTGAGTAATTCTTGTCATGAGTATTATCAAGGCCAATATAAATTTTTTTCTAGTTCTTCTTTGATTTTCTTCTACATGTGTTTGAAGATGGGATTTGAAACTAAATGGACATGTAGGAAAATTGTTGAGATGGGAAAAATTGGCAAGATTGATAGGTTGTAACAGTTTGCTTAGGAACTAGAAATAACCATGATCATATTCATTGGAAATTTTTTCCAAAGGAGAATAAAATAGAATGTTTTATTTTTTAAACATGTTTCTAGTTGTTTCAAAAAGCAAGTAGAACAGAGCCCTTGGGATTGATTGAGTAATCAATTCTCACTGCGGGTGACTTCCAAAGTAACCCAAAACTTGGGGAAAATATGTTGAGTGGATAAGATTACAATATTGCATATCATATTTGACAAACACTCATGATGGAAGAAGGGGAACTAAGAGGAAGTGATGATTCCTTAGCCAAAATCTATGTAATGCATTCTCCATGTTCAAAATAAGCATTATGAATTGCATAGAGTAACCGTTGTGGAAGTCCATATTGAGAGTAATTAGTTGTCATATGCCTTGTTGAGGAGTGACAACCATGTCTAATAATAAATGAATAAAAGAGACCAATAATGGACATTGGTGCCTTGTATAAGAATGAATCTAATGTATCATCGTGAGTAATGTGTACAATTTTAACTGCAAGAAAGAGCCATGTGAGATTTTGATTATCGGGGATGTATATTTTAATCCATAAGAGAATGCTCAGAAGAGTATGGAATAGACTAGTCGGTAAGGAACATGCAACTTGCAAAGGTGATGGGTGAATCATCCTTGTGGGAAAGTGCAGGCATGCTAAAATAAGTTTTAGTATGTTGCAGGATATGAACCAATAACTTATGAGTAAATAATGAGAATGGGTAAGGAAATTCCATTCACATAGAAGTGTCACTAACAAAATAAGGAATTCAAATATGTGGGCATGTAATGTAGTTAATGAGAGTGACATAGTGGTCATGCAAAGGATGCCAATTAAGAAATGCGACATTGCCGTGTGTGAATCTATGGTGTGATTCAAAATTGTGGAAAACATTTCCATAGGAAAGGAAAGAAAGTCTAATTATTGAATGAGGTACAAGGGAATATAATGGACCTTGAAAAGATTCCATATTGAGTTGGAATGGAATAAATTGCAGCATTGTTAAGTGCTAAGAAGTTCAAGAAAGGTCAAGTTGGAATTGGCCAAAATTGCTCAAAACAATTGGAGCAGCAAAGCATGTGAAGCAAGTGAAATGAAGGCTATTCTAATGACTAAGGAAAACTACATAAGGCTGATAATATGGTTGTATTAGAAATTGGAGAATAATCTCCATAAAGCAACATTGATAAAAATGGAAATTTCTCACCTTAAACAATGTTTGTTTATAGCATAAAAATAGCATGCTTGGAAAGTAGCAAGAATAAATGTTATACATGAATATATGTATTGAATTTCTTCTTTGTGAGAAAATCATAGATAATGAACCTTTGTGTGCTTGGTAGAGAGGCCATGAAGTGGATCACTATATGATGTGGATGAGGAAATTGCAAGCTTGACGAGGAATTGGAAAGGGATAATTCCTCAACTCTTCTCTTGCTGATATATTTATATTTTATGAGTTGTGTATATACCAACGTAGATTTATCTTAAAAGGGATCTACCAAGCACTAAACGGGATCAAATCTTTTGAGGTGCAAACCCCATTTTAGAGTGCAAATGTTGGTGAAGAATTTTAATTTATCTAATTTGTATAGTTATATATATATATATGCCGTTGTAAATATTTTAATTTAATTTGAACCGACATGTTATTTTTTATAATATTTTATTATTTAAAAAAAGGACAGGTGTCAGCTCTAAGATGAGCACGAAAGGAGTTACAGATATTCCCCTAGTGGACTGTAGAATGCAACTGTTTGGCGGAATAAATTTTGGAATAGGAATTCTAGAAATGCAAGATATTAGATAGATGAAATGCATATGCACCAACAAACATATTAAGAGATAATGCATAGTGCATGTGAAATTTCTTATGCATGCATATGATATTGCATATTGATAAAAGTAGTGAGGTTTTACATATGCAATGAGCCACTAATGATAATTATTGGGGTTGATAATAATAATTGTTGTTGGTAATGGTTGTAGGACCAAAGACAATAGAAGCATGGATGAAGATATTGATGATGTTGTTGCATGTGACTAGTAGCCTTATGAAGAAGGGTTGGGGCAACAAATATATGATCAATAGGTTGGTGGAAGGACTTTGAAGTCCTTGGCAAGAGGCCAATTTATCAGGTAACATCAGAGATGTTGATGGAAGCCATGTAGGTAATGTTTTGTTTATGCCAATTGCATAAGTATTGAAAGTGGATCGGGTAAGAATCCCTTCAGTCATATCTTGCTTATCATAAACTGGTATGAATGTGATATTGAATGCATTTAAGCGACTGGTATTACACTAGGTATGGTGAGGTGTGTGGTAGAAAGGGAAATGAGCCTTATGCCATCTTTAATTGTTTAAAATTTAGAATGCATTCATAAGAAATAATAACATTCCATGTGTGAAACCATGAGGGTGTTGGGCTGTGAAGCCTATAGTGTTGCACAAGTATCTCGTAAAATTCCTATTGGAATTAATCTAGGATGAAATCTCTTTGCCAACAAGAAGGGAGTGAGTGAAATCTCGATGTTGTGTTTAGATGAAGAAGGAAGGAACCCAAAGGAACTCATATAGTTAAACAAGTGATTAAAGAGATGATTGGGTATTGTGTCAAAGCATTGGTTAGGATGTCCAACTGACCATGGTAGGACACATGTAGGCACATAAATGTTTTAGAGAAATGCACGAGTGCATTGAGTGCATGAGAATAAGAGAAGTATGTACATTTAATTAATTATTAGGAATAGGTTCCATGTGCTCCTCAGAGACAATTAAGCAGTGAAGGGATCAACTTGGCATGTGAGTATGCTAGAGTGAGCCTTATGGAATGACATTATCGTATTCATGAATAAATGAAAAGGTGCATTGAGTGAATTTGCATTAAAAGATAATATAAATCTTGTTGATTATTCATGCATATATGTATATACACTGATGTTAATATGCATTGTGTGAATGTATGGGTGGGATATATATTTAATTGCAATTCACAAATATATGAAACAATAGAATTATTAGCAATTATGAGACCATTTCATGCCAACTTCTATAAATGTAGGGGAAAGAATTGCATGAAGAAGATAGTCATGTTTGATTAGCTACATAAATTCTCTATTGGGAGGATAGAGTTGTATCAAAAGCATATGATTGCGTATACATGAATATTGAGAGTTTTATTTAATTTCATAGATAATGTGACTATATCTTGCAATTTTATTGTGATAATGATGCATACAAAGTGAATGGGTTTTCATTTCAACTAATAGTGTTTGAATTATTGTGTGTTATAATTCTGAGATCACTTTAATGACTATTGTAAATGATGCAATGAAAATATTATATGCATGGGTACTCATAGCTTGTTTGGTTGATTGCAAAATCCATATTACAGGTAGACTTTTATTGGACGTGGAAATGTGGGTAAGTCCATAATAAAGAATGGAATCTACCATGTGCAAAATCCAAACATTATGAGAAGGATCTTATGGCCATGAAATATTATTTTTGTAGGGAACAAATTTATAAATTTTTAGATTTGAATCTTTTACTAATAAGTAATACTGATTGTTTGGTTGATCTAGAATTGTGTGAAGAGAGCATATTGTAGGTGGATGTCCAGATTATGGTAGCAAGTGCAAAATGGAATAAGGAACGAAGTGCTACCATTTACAAAATCCAAACATTATGATGATGGCCTCATGGTTAAACAAATCTAATTTTTGTAGGAGACATAATTGTAAATTTAGGTTTGAATTTGGTTATTAATCTCATTGATTGTTTGGTTGGTAGTGAATAGTGTCAGGAGGACACATTGCAAGAAAACCATGTGCTATTGGATGCAAGATCCAAACATCATGATAAGGACATCATGTTTGGAAAATCAAGTTTATGTATGAAAAATAATTGAAACTTCCAGATTGAAATTATTATCTTGTCGTCTCATGGTAATTGTATGTGTGTAATATAGGTGAGATGATAGATTTGTCTGGTGGGGACAGATAAAGGCTGCTGAAATATAGGGGAGAATACTATTATAATGACATCGGAACCCTATGATATGTTTGATCACCATGAGCTATTATATATTAAGGGTTGTTAGTGGGATGCCCTAGCAGTAAAGCCTTTGAGTTGGTGCTCTTCTTGTGCAAGAAATCCTAGGAAAATGATCGATCACTTGAGGGAACTATGGATCGGTGAAGGGGATTCTTGATCCTAAATGGTGAGTGAATGCAAGGAAGAATCAACTTGAGTGAATCTAAGCGAGAGATCCATGTTATGTGCTAGATAGGATCAAGAAGGCATTAGAGGTATATGTAGATACCTTGGGGTGTTAGAGAATATAGTAAGTCGAATCTTGACCATGGCATCCATCTAGAGAAAATATATGTTCATACATGTAAGTATTGGGATAATTGCATACTTTAGCTTGTGTTGTGAATAAATATACTTTGTTTATGAAACTTGAATATTTGTTAATAGATCAAGTGTTGCTTAAAATGGCTATGACAAACATGTTTTTCATTGATGATTATAATAGGTATGTGATGAAATGATAAAGACAATGTGGCCTTGAAGAGAAAGGCATTACAATTGTAGCAAAAAAGGAGGACATGGAACCTTTTTGAAAATAAAAAGAATATCGAGGACGGTATTATTCCAAGGAGGAGGGTGTTGAATATCCCCAATTTTAACTTGGAATGTATTTAATCAAAATTATGTAAATGATGTAAATATGCTAGTATGGATTTCTAGTGAAGAGCTCAAGGACAAGGTTTGACTAGTGAATGAATAGGCATGTATGATGTAAATATTGTTATTTGGACCATATGGTTGGCTTGTGAGGTTGGTGAGAAAAGTAATCTCATGTAGTTATTGAAGAATGTGGTTGAATGCACTTTTGTAAATGTTTTGTCAACAATCAGAAGTCAGTCTGCAACTGTTAGGAGTTAGTTTGTAGATTTCAAGAGCCCTTTCTTCTATGGTTAGAATCTATGTTAGTTGTATTTTCACCATTATCTAATATCCTATGGAGTTAAAACTTATTTTCTCATTTTCTCTCATGCATATCTACATTATGTAGAGCTCCCCATTGATGTTCATGACCTTTTCCAGAGTATGTATAAACCATAAATTCGAATTTAGGGACAAAGATCCAGATTTCAAGGGAAATTAGACGATTGTAGGTGACCACAAAGGTTGGGAAAGCTAGGAACCCTTACCCATCAATTTTTTCTACTCACAGATGCTTGAGAATCCACAAATTAAGGATACAGGTGGTTCTACAATAACATATATTAGGTTGGTCTCCTTCTATTCACACATTAGAAGCACCTGGAAAGATGGATCACCCAAGAGAACCATAGAACAATGAGGGCGATTCATGATCCCAGAAGAGTGTTGTGTGGGGTAGGTGTTGTTGGAGCTAAGGATGTGATGGCTAAGTGAGATCCATGTAGAGCTTTGTATGGTTATTTGGTTAAACATAGAGAGAATAATGAGAAATGGGATGAGAGAGAGAAGTTTGTATGTGTTTCCTTCACCTTGGTGGCCTCATAGATCGACTTGGGGGTAGCCTCTCAATAGAAAGAGTATATGTTGGACATAGTGCCTACAGTTGGGTGGAAAATCACTCTTACATATCTAGTTGCTTGAATATACTTGTTTAAAGATAAGCATTTCCTTGTATTTGTATGTGCAATATTTTTATTTGATGCTTGTGATGATTATGCTTGTAGATGCATGTTGTACATGTGTGGATCGAGTTTATTTCTATTGTGTATTTTTCCTATGCATACACACCTGTATTTTAAATATTATCAATTCATAATATGGTTATGGAACAGAATTTAGAATCCCATAATGCGTTCATGTCCTCTTCTGTTGGTAGGATTGATGGATGGGGACATGACATGAATGGGTCACAATTTATGGATTAACATGCCCCTACCCTTTAGAAAAGTGTTGTCCTCAATTATTTGTTAGTTGTGGATGATTCTATACGAAGGAATCATCTTCTGATGCCAAATATTCTACCATTAAGTTCTTCCACTTGGTGAGGTACTAAGTAATAACCTGATTTCATACTTGTTTGGTTCTTCTTTCAATGATTTGTTCAAGTTCCAATATGACTTTTACTTCTTCATTAAGCTTCAAAAATATAGTTTGAATTTGGATAATGTCTCCTTTTACCTTCTTTAAGAAAGAAACATGGAAAATTGTGTGTACCCATGAAGATGCGGGAAGCTCCAATTCGTAATCCATACTACGAATATTCTGCAAAACCTTATAAGGAACAGAGTACTTGGGTGCTAATTTATTGTCCTTATTTAGTTGCTTGAGGGACATCTATTTATAAGGCTGTAGCCTCAAAAATACACAATCCCCTTTTTCAAAACTCTGTTCACTAGATGTTGATCTACTTGTTGTTTCATCCTATTTTTTGATATAACCAGGTTTCCCTTCAATATATGGAAAACTTCTTTCTATTGGTTGAGGTGATATTCCATAACTTGAACTTTACATTTTCCTTTCAAGGGATATGTGATCGATGGAGGTTGGTATCCATAAAGTGCCATAAATGGGGATATTTTTGATGACATATGGAAGTAAATATTTTACCACCATTATGCCAAAGATAACCATTTCACCCACTTTGTTTGTTTATCATATGCAAAGCAATGATGATTACCTTCCAAACATTTATTCACTATCTCAGTTTTCCCATGAGATTGAGGATGATAAGATGAACTGTTAGCTAACTAGGTACCAAAACAAGAAAATAATTTAGTCCACAATTTTCTGGTTAAAATTGGATCTCTATCACTTATAATAATCTTCGGGATTACATGTAGCTTTTGAACTATTTTCATGAATGTTGTAGCTATTGTACTTACACTAAAAGGGTGAGAGAGTGCACAAAAGTGTGCATACTTGGTGATTCTATCAGAAACCATAGTAAAAACATTCTTCTCTTTTAATTTGGGTAAACCTGTGATAAAATCCATTGAGACTTCCTCCCAACATTGACAAGGTATGTCTAATGGTTATAAAATACCTAGGGTATTAAATGTTTCAACCTTATTTGGTTGGAAAACCAAAAAATTTTCCACAAACCATTGAACATCATATTTAAGATCTTCCCAAATAATTCCTTCTTGACCCAATGGTAGGTTTTTAAGAATCCTAAATGCCTCCTTAGGAGAGGTGTGTAATTCCAAAAGGACCTTTTGTTTGAGTTAGGAGTTTATATATATATATATATATATAAGTGATCCTTATACCATGGTGAATCATTTCTCCACACAAAAGTATTGAAGGGTTGTGTATATGACCCTTTTTGTTCTAATATTTTTCCTTGTTTATGAACTTTCCGATGTAATCCTATATCACTATTTTCTCTCTTCATTGTATTTGGAGAAGTTTTGGCTTTGGTAAGGATTGATCTCATTTTCCTTGTTATTTGTCAATTGTTGATGATTTGGATAGAGTTATGATGCCATGATTGCCTACTAAAGAAGTGGTGTTTTTAGGTTCAATATCATTTTACTTTCAGGTTGTAGAATGAAGGACTTATGGAAGATGGATATAACAAATAGGTATTGAGTTTATATATTATGCTCATACTCATTATTTTAGAACATTTTGGTCACCTTCCCAGCGCATACACGATGATGCAATCAATCCAAGGATCGAATATTCTTTGTCCAATTCAACACTTTGGGTTTTTAAACGATTCATGATTTGTTGGGTTATCTAAAGAGGGTGTTGACTGATTTGACATATTCCTGGAGTCGTCTCCACTCTCCACGGTATTAGCTCATGGGGTGGCTCGTGAAATCTTCTGAGAATCAACAGATGAGCCTTATTTGGAAATTTGTTGTAACTATACGATCTTTCATAATTCTCTCATGAGCACTGATGTATAAGAACTTGGAATATCTGCCAGGATAGTTTAGCCATCATTTTGCATAGATCTATTGAACATTGCTGTGATCAGTCCTTTTTATATAAAATTCCTATATTATCTTGATTTGTATGTGTTAATTAATTTCACGTGAGTGAGTGGCTTGTTCAGCTCCTGTCGCCAAAGGCAGTGTAACACCTCGGTTTTGATCCCATTTGCATTAAATATACATGATACATATATTGTAAATAATCATGGTGCAGAGCTAAAGGAAAAGGCCCCACCATTGGTTTGGCTATGTTATGTTTCGGATAGAAATTGTGACCGATGGTATATCGGGACATGCGGCATGCATATTAAGTTGTGGCATCATGTAACTATGCATCTTTAATTAAATATCCCAACCAGCTATGTTCACTACAACCAAATTGAGAAGGGGCATGATTCCTAAGGAAAAGGAGGGGGGAATGTTGAATCTTGAGCCATGGGGGAAAGGCCATGTGTCACCACTCTTTTGATCACCTTCCCTTGTCTCCTCCAACCACCACCTTAGTTATTCTGTTGTTAGTTGGGGCAGCTGTTGGCTGGCAGGAAAACCACTACTATGCCCACTCATGCTCTCTCTCCATGAGGTGCCTTTTGGGTTGCGGATGGTCTGTCCACTATCCTGATCGTGAGTCTGTTCGTTTTCCCCATGCAAGAGCGGAGTTAAAATAATTACAATCCATTGTGTGGGGGTTCACCCTTTTCCTCTCTCTCACACTGTTTTTCCAGTCGATGGTTGTGTTCTTCCTCTGGTTCACGTAGAAAGTCTGTGTTGACTCCACCATTGTCAGACTGTGTAACATTCTATTTTTCCATCGTTGAATCGTGGCTGTGATTTTCATCTACAGTTCTGTGGGTTGTGTGTTTTCCCCTCACGTATAGATTGGGAGTCGGTTCCTTTCCCATTTCGGTCGGTGTAAGTTCTCTAGCGATTGCATTGGGGATTGTGTGCTGTGGGTTCATGGATGTTCGTGGGTTGTTGTTGCCATGATTGTTGGACTGTATTTTTCCCATGTGATGTTGTCGGTTGTTGTGGAATCAATTTGGCCACGATAGGGCCAAGAATGATTCAGGGAGTTGTTTTCCCCTGTTAAAGCTTGAATAGTTGTTTTGCTGCATGCACGCAGTGGATTTGTCCTCGGATTGCATTGGAGTGGTGAATGAGGGCCTGATGTGCTTAATAAACTTGGTGGTTTGGGAACCACACAAACAGATCTAGTGGGATGGCTTTCTTCTCCACAACCCCTGAATAGCACTGGAAGGGAGATCAGGGTCTGAGGGATTACGTTGCATAGAAAGGACAGATTTCCTTGTGATGGGTGTGTGTGGGTGTCTTAGAAGTCAGGATGGTTCTAGTTTAGGTGTCCTTATCTCTTCAATGAGCTCACCAACTTAGCATTTAGCCTTTCCCAGCTCCAGGATGGCCCGATAAACCCAACTTTGTTGGATTAGCTGATCTGTTGTTCGCCTGATAAACCCAACCGTGTTGGCTTGGATGAACTATGTACCCTTGTGGTGTTGTTATCCTTGGCTATGTGTAAGCCTTTTAGTTCCTTATTCCTTGGGGAATCATGCCCAACTCAGGGGTGGCAGCGTTGCTGAGAGATTAAGGAGCATGCAGGCCTATGGTTGGGTGGAACGTTGCAGCGACGTAGCTGGTTGCGGGGCAAGTCCTTATTAAGATAAGTATTCTTGCCTGACTTGTGTCTGTAATCGTATTTACTATTGATGAATGATAATGTACATAATGAATGATGAATTGTATATGAATGCGTGTTGTTTTTCTTCCGCTATGTATATGAATGATTAATGCTTCATATTATGTTTTATGTTTTAAGTAATCTTGCTACAACATTATATGTATGTATGTTCATGTTCATGGGGCTAGATGCCCAGATGACTGATGTATCGTAGTGTCCTCTTCGCCGGTCGGAGGGTCGGGGACGTTACAGTGTGGTATCAGATCCAAAGTTGCAGCATGGGCCTGAATGGGCCATGAAAGATCAGATAGCAGAGGCAGGTTGCCTTCTGCCCAGTAGAGATCAGAAAATTGTGATAGGAAAATTCACAAATTTTTTTTCTAAGTGCCAAATTCGTCGGCGCATCAGAGAACTCAGTGTGAAGTTCCTCTGACATGGTGGAAGTGTTATTTTGAAGCCCACCCGACGGCAGAAGGTTTTGTGAAATTTTGTTTAAGTGTTAAAATCGTCGGCACATCGGAGAACTCAGTGAGAAGTTCTTTCGACACAGTGGAAGAATTAGTCTGAAGACCACCCGATGCCGACCATCAGTTATCGACGCCACTTAGTTGAAGGAATCGCCGATGCTTAGATGATTACATTGCCGATGCGGAAAAAGTTTGACGACTACACTGGAAGAGATTGGCTAATTGTGCGCCGCCGTTGTGGATGGCTAGGCAATTATGCTTCCGACGGGTAGAGCCTTCGACCGCCGATGCCATAGAAGATAGTTGATCTGATGGCCGATGCGGCGAAAGACAGAGGAGGAAAGTTCTAAAAATTTTCTAAGGCACGAGATCATCGTCCATCGAAAAATGTTAGAGGATGGGATCGCTGACACTATAGAAGTATTGAGGTTTAATTCGTCGATACGACGACGACAAACAACTGATTTGATCAGCCACAATTAGAGGATGAGGGTGCCGATGACGAAGGGTTTCGGCAAAAAATAGATGAAGGCAAAGCTGCAGTTTCGGCAGAGATCTTCCAAAGATTGCCGAAACGTTAGAGAAAAATAGATGACGTAGGTGCTGATGTGTCGATGGAAAAGGAGACTAAAGAGAAAAGTTTTGAAAATTTCTCTAAGTATGGGAATCATCAACGAAATTTAGATGATGGAACCGCTGATGCGGCGGCGGACACCGAAAGAAATTAGTTGTTCAGACCGCTGATGCTGTTGATGGAAATTAGTTGTTGGGTTCACCGACACCGCGGAAGAATTTAGCTGTTGTTAGCCCGTCGTTGCGGCTGCCATGTGGACTAGAGCGGCGATGATTGGGAGTTCAAATTGTCGATGCTTCAATCGTCGACACGTAGTGCTTAGTGTTTCCGACCGCTGACAGATGTTATGGCCCACGAGAAGAAGAAGAAATTTCAGAATTTTCTCTAAGTGTTGACTTCATCGACGATCAGTGAAAGTTAGTTGTATTGATCGCCGATGACATTGGAAGAAGTTAGTGGTTTTTTCTCCCACCATTGCAGAAGTATAGAGGATTAAGCCTTCGACAGATAAGGGTTTCGACTGTCAATGCCGATTAAGTTGTGCTTCAGATCACCGATCAAAAATATTTAGTGGATTGGATCATCGATCAGAAAAGGTTCAATGAAGGTGAACCGCAGATGCGGTTTCCTAGTCAACTATCCATCCGATGCCACAATGAACAACTGCTCTAACTGTCGACAAACTGACTCTGTTTCCCGTCATTGCGGCCACATAAAGAACTAATCACACGATGAGAAGTGCATCTGAGTGTTGAGGTTGCAAGAGACTAGTCGTCCTGACCACTGACAAACTTGTGAGCTATGGAAGACATAGAAAGATTGTGAGCTGCCATTGCGGAAGCCGAAAGGACTAACCACTCGATGGCCAGTACACTCGACCGCCGATACAACGGAGAAAATTAGAGGTTTCAGCCACCGAAACATTGGGAAATTATTAAGGATCAGGCCGTCGATTGGAAGGAATCAAAGGATTGTAAATCCGCCGTTGCGGTAGTCCAAAGCACTATCCACCTGATGGATAGTAGGTTCGATAGCCGATATATATTTGCGGAAACCGTAGTGAGATTACTTTTTTCCGTTGCGGCTGCATAAGGAACTGTACACTTGAAGAATAACGTTTCCGACCTTCGATACTGCGGAAAACCTTAGCTGATGAAACTACCGATGGATAGACCTTTGCATCGCTGTTACAGTTTCAAAGGATTAGATCAGTACGGGCCGATAAGACAGAAAGAAATAAGAAAACAGACCGTTGATGAGCTAGATGTTTTGACCACCGAAGTGTTAGAAAGATAGTTTGGAGGAGGTTCGATTGGGCCAAAGGAGATTTGGGTTTTTCGAGGAAACTTCTCAGTGATTTTTCGAGCAGTTTTCAACTGTCTTTTAGTAGGCTTTCAGCAGATTATCAGTGGTCACAGGGCTGAAAAGGAAGAAGAATCATAGTCACCTTCAAGAGCAGTATTTCAGAAATTGTAGTGTGGTAAAGCTAGAGGTGATTCAGTCATGAGAACCCATGATGGATATGATGCTCGGGATTCTTACGAGCGTGTAGGAGATGCCATGGGAGAAAATGTCCGTAATGGAAATGATGACATAGAGTCTAATGGAAGGAGATTCCAAGAGACACCATCCGAGGTTGCAGCCACCATGAAGAGCTTAATTAAAGCCCGGGAAGAGAAGCATCAGTTGAATGCTGCCATGTTGCAGAGTTTGACAGACTTGCAGAGAAAGATAGATTCTGGACGATGTACATTAAGACCCAAAGGTAGTAAGAGCAGCACTAGGAGAAGGAGAAGGAATTCTAGTGGATCATCTGATTCTGAAGAATCCAGTAGGGATACAAGCTCATCTTCTCATAAAAGGAGAAGGAGAAGACACCATAGGGATCGCTCTCGGGATGAATTTAAGAAAGCTAAAACTCCTACGTTTGATGGTGAGATAAAGACAGGACAAGAGGCTGAATCATAGCTTCTTGGGATAAAGAAGTACTTTCAAGTGCAGGACTATTCAGGAAACATGAAGGCAAGAGTTTCCATATTCAATCTAAATGGAAGGGCATCCCTCTGGTGGGAACACTTCAAGAAAGTAAAGAGGATCAGTGAAAGGAGACTGAAGTGGAAATAGTTCAAGAAGTATTTCAGGAAGAAATACCTCTCCGACAGGTATTTTGATGACAAGATTAAGGAGTTCCATGAGCTGAGATTGGGACAGCAGACCATGGATGAATATGCAAATAAGCTTTTGGAATTGTTGAGGTATGTCTGGTACATTAGAGATGAAAAAGTGAAGGTCCAACGGTTTCTGAGTGGATTTCCTCACTCTTACAAAGATAGAATTGAGTTTTATGAACCAAGAACTCTTGAAGAAACAATAAGCAAAGCTAAGTATTGCTATGAGCAAAGCAAAGGTAAGCCTGATTACCATAAGGCATGGAAGGACAAGAAGAATGAGAAGTTTGACCAAAGAAGGAAAGGTTTTAAACCTTCTAGATTCAGGAATCAACAGAAGGAGCCATCCCAAGATGCAAGTAATCCAGTTGGAGTGACAGGTGGAAAGCCTAAAGAGCCACATCAGAATAAAGGTCCACTCAAATGTTGGAAACGTGAAGGACCCCACTTGCGTATATATTGTCCACTAGAGAATGAAAGTGCAAGGCCAACTTATAACATTCAGGAAGCAGAAATAGTGGGTCAGGTAGCAAGAGCAGTCCCTAGAATTTATGCAGCACTAGACAACCGCCACGCAAATCACCAGTCAACTGTGGTTGAAATTGTAGGTAATATTGTTGAACAATCTGTTTCTCTTTTGATTGACCCTGGTTCTACTCACAATTACATTACTCCTAGAGTAGCGGAGATGTGTGCTTTTAAGAAGGTCAAGCATAGAAAATCTTGGCTAGTTCAGCCAGCCACTGGGACTAAGAGAAAGGTCAGTGAAGTAGTTGAGAAATGTCCATTGGTTATGAATGGATTGATCAATTGTGTAGATCTGAATGTTTTGCCACTTGGTTCCTATGATTTTCTCATTGGAATGGATTGGTTAGAAGCTCATAGAGTGAAGCTTGACTGTTATAACAAGACTTTTGAATGCACGGATGAAGAAGGAAACCCAGTAGTTGTGAAGGGTATTCTGAAAGTAATTTCAGTAAGACAGGTTTCAGCAATGCAGTTGAAGAAGTTATGTAGGAAAGGTTGCCAGTTGTATGCAGCTCATATTCTAGAACCAACAGGAGATGAAACTCCTAGGTTGGAGGAATATCAGGTGCTACAGGAATTCAAGGATGTATTTCCTGATGAGATTCCAGGGCTTCCTCCAAAAAGGGACATTGATTTCACAATTGAACTTGTGCCAGGAGCAGCACCAGTGTCTAAGACACCCTACAAGATGAGTACACTGGATATGCTAGAGTTGAAGCTGCAACTGCAAGAGTTGTTGGAAAAGAAGTATATCCGACCGAGTGTGTCTCCTTGGGGAGCACCGGTTCTGTTCGTAAAGAAGAAAGATGGTACACTCAGGTTATGTATTGATTACAAACAGTTGAACAAGGTTACCATGAAGAATAAATATCCTTTGCCTAGGATTGGTGACCTCTTTGACCAAATGAGAGGAGCAAAGGTATTTTCCAAGATTGACTTGAGGTCTGGTTACCATCAAATGAGAATCAAGGATGAATACATTCATAAGACAACTTCCGAACAAGGTATGGGCATTATGAGTTTGTAGTGGTACCATTTGGCCTCAAAAATGCACCAACTACATTTATGTGCCTTATGAACAGTGTCTTCGGCAAGTATTTGGACAAGTTTGTTCTTGTTTTCCTTGACGACATTCTTATTTATTCTAAGAATGAGGAACAACACGAAGGGCATTTGAGATTGACATTGAAAGTACTCAGAGAACATCAGCTATATGCAAAACTGAGCAAGTGTGACTTCTATAGAGATAGAATTCAGTATTTGGGTCACATTATCTTAGAAGAGGGTATATCAGTAGACCTTGAGAAGATTGAAGCCATTATGAACTGCCCTACTCCAAGAAATGTGACGGATGTAAGATCTTTTATGGGACTTGCAGGATACTACAGGAGATTCATTGAGGGATTTTCCAAAGTTGCACATGCCATCACTTCCTTGCAAAAGAAGGGAGTAAAGTTCGAATGGACTTCGAAGTGTGAAGAAAGCTTCCAGCGGTTGAAGAATCTTCTCACTAGTGCACCAGTGTTGAAGGTTGCAGATCTAGAGAAAGATTTTGTGGTGTGTACCGATGCATGCAGACAAGGGCTTGGAGGAGTCCTTATGTAGGACAACCACGTGATATGTTATGAGTCAAGAAAGATGAAAGAACATGAGAGGAACTATGCCACTCATGATCTAGAGCTTGCAGCCATAGTGCATGCTCTCAAGATGTGGAGACATTACTTAATGGGTAGAAGATTTGAACTCAGGATAGACCATTGTGGTCTGAAGTATTTGTTTGATCAACCTACTATGAATGCTAGGCAAGCGAGATGGCTGGAATTTTTATGTGAGTTTGATTTCGAAATCAAGCACATAAAAGGAAAGGAGAATAAGGTAGCTGGTGCACTCAGCAGGAAGGTACAAGAAATGCATGTGGCATCTCTTAGTATTTGCCAATCAGATTTGAGGCAGCAGATTGTTAATCATGTTGCCGGAGATGAATTGTATGAGTAGGTAAAAGACAAATTGTAGCAGCAAGGTCTTGAGAAGAGGTATGAGGGGTATAAATTGGAAGAAGATGGACTTCTTACTTATAAAGGCAGAATTTATATTCCCAATGTAGTATATTTGAGGAGAGTTGTTATGGATGAAATCCATCAAACTTGGTATTCTGGTCACCAAGGGTACCGGAAGACAATTGCTACAGCTAGGAAGTATTTCTTTTGGCTAGGAATGAAAAAGGACATGGCTAAATACATTTCAAGGTGCATGAAATGTCAACAAGTAAAAGTTGAGCATCAACATCCAACAGGTTTGTTGCAGCCTTTGCCAGTTCCGGAATGGAAATGGGAAGTTATTTCCATGGATTTTATTATAGGATTGCCGATGACTTGGAGACAACATGATTCCATCATGGTTGTGGTAGAAAAGTTGACAAAGGCAACACATTTTATATCTGTGAAGTCTACGCATAAGACTGATGAAATTGCAAAGATCTTCATGAAGGAGATTTTCAAATTGCATGGATTGCCGAAGGCAATAGTTTCTGACAGAGATGTCAAGTTCTCTTCCAATTTTTGGAAGGGGTTGTTTACAGATTTGGGTACAAAGTTAAAATTCAGCACTGCCTGCCATCCTCAGACAGATGGGTAGAAAGAATGAGTTAATCAGGTGCTTAAAGATATGCTTCGCATGTATGTGATGGACAAACCAACCAAGTGGGAAGATTACTTACACTTGGTAGAGTTTGCTTACAACAATGGACAACAGGCATCCTTGGGGATGAGTCCGTATGAACCTTTGTATGGAAGAAGGTGTAGGACACCAGTGACTTGGGATAATCCAGTGAACAGGGTTGTGCTTGGACCATAATTGCTCAAGGAAATGGAGCAAGAGGTTGTAAAGATCAGGCAGAATCTGAAAGCAGCATAGGACAGACAGAAAAGCTACGTAGATAAGCATAGGATGAACAGGGCATTCAGTGTTGGGGATCATGTCTACCTCAGAGTGAGGGCAAAGAAAATTTCCTTGAAACTTGGAAGTTGTGCCAAGCTGTCACCAAGATATTGTGGGTCGTTTGAAGTGCTTGAAAGAATAGGCCCTGTTGCATATAGGCTTGCATTGCCTGCTAGTACTAGAGCTCATAATGTTTTTCATGTTTCTTTGCTTAAGAAATATGTACATGATCCTAACCATGTGATAAATTGTGATGTGATTCAGGTGGAACCCGAGGGAGAGCTTCGATTGATCCAATGCGCATCCTTGACAGGAAGGTCACAATGCTCCGAAACCGGGCCATAGGGTAGGTAAAGGTGCAATGGGAGCACTACGGACCTGAAGAGGCTACATGGGAGCTGGAGGATGCCGTGCGATTGGCACATCCATTTTTGTTCAATCCTACGGAACACTGAGGTGGTACCAGTGTAGCATTTTGTTCAAATTTTGTAATGCACCGAGGACAGTGCTATTGAAGGGGGAGGGGAATGTAACACCCCAATTTTGACCTCATTTGCATTAAATATATATGATACATATATTGTAAATAATCATGGTGCGGAGCTAAAGGCAAAGGCCCCACCATCGGTTTGGCTATGTTATGTTTCGGATAGAAATTGTCACCGATGGTATATCGGGACATGTGACATACATATTAAGTTGTGACATCATGTAACTATGCATCTTTAATTAAATAACCCAACCAGCTATGTTCACTGCAACCAAATTGAGAAGGGGCATGATTCCTAAGGATAAGGAGGCGAGAATGCTGAATCTTGAGCCATGGGGGAAAGGCCATGTGTCGCCACTCTTTTGCTCACCTTCCCTTGTCTCCTCCAACCACCACCTTAGTTATTCTATTGTTAGTTGGGGCAGTTGTTGGCTGGCAGGAAAACCACTACTACGCCCACTCATGCTTCCTCTCCACGAGGTGCCTTTTGGGTTGCGGATGGTCTGTCCACTATCTTGATCGTGAGTCTATTAGTTTTCCCCATGCAAGAGCGGATTTAAAAGAATTACAATCCATTGTGTGGGGGTTCACCCTTTTTCTCTCTCTCACACCGTTTTTCTAATTGGTGGTTGTGTTCTTCCTCTGGTTCACGTAGAAAGTCTGTGTTGACTCCACCATTGTCAGACTGTGTAATGTTCTGTTTTTCCATCGTTGAATCGTGGTTGTGATTTTCATCTACAGTTCTATGGGTTGGGTCTTTTTCCCTCACGTATAGATTGGGAGCCGGTTCCTTTCCCATTTCGGTCAGTGTAAGTTCTCCATCGATTGCATTGGGGATTGTTTGTTGTGGGTTCATGGATGTTCATGGGCTATTGTTGCCACGATTGCCGGACTGTGTTTTTCCCGTATGATCCTGTAAGCTGTGGAATCATTTTGGCCATGATAGGGCCAAGAACGATTCAAGGAGTTGTTTTCCCCTGTTAATGTTTGAATAGCTGTTTTGCTGCATGCACGCAGTGGCTTTGTCCTTGGGATGCATTGGAGTGGTGAATGAGGGCCTGATGTTCTTGATAAACCTGGTGGTTTGGGAACCACACAAATAGAGCTAGTGGGATGGCTTTCTTCTCCAAACCCCTAAATAACACTGGAAGGGAGATCAGGGTCTGAGGGATTGCGTTGCAGAGAAAGGACTAATTTCCTTGTGTTGGGTGTGTGTGGGTGTCCTAGAAGCCAGGATGGTTCTGGTGTAGGTATCCTTAGCTCTTCAATGAGCTCAGCAGCTTAGCATTTAGCCTTTTCCAGCTTTGGGATGGCCTGATAAACCCAACTTTTTGGCTTGGCTAATTTGTTGTTTTCCTGTTAAACCCAACCGTGTTGGCTTGGCTGAACTATGTACCCTTCTGGTGTTGTTATCCTTGGCTATGTGTAAGCCTATTAGTTCCTTATTCCTTGGGGAATCATGCCCGGCTTGGGGGTGGCAGCGTTGCTGAGAGATTAAGGAGCACGCGGGCCTATGGTTGGGTGGAACGTTGCAGCAGCGTAGCTGGTTGCGGGACAAGTACTTATTAAGATAAGTATTCTAGCCTGACTTGTGTCTGCAATTGTATTTACTATTGATGAATGATAATCATACATAATGAATGTTGAATTGTATATGAAAGCATGTTGTTTTGCTTCCACTATGTATATGAATGATTAATGCTTCATATTATGTTTTATGTTTTAAGTAATATTGCTACAACATTATATGTATGTATGTTCATGTTCATGGGGCTAGATTCTCGGATGACTGGTGTATCATAGCGTCCTCTTCGCCGGTCGGAGGGTTGGGGACGTTACAGGCAGGGCCCCCTTCTGTGATAGGTGTTGTTGTAGTTAGAATTTATTTTCTTTATGCACGTAGTTTATATTGATAACATTAATTCCTTATGCAGTGGATGATTGATTTAATTATTTATATTCGAATTTGGTGTGCTGATAATAGTTGAATGTGAATGCCTAAGTATTGACACGATTGGATAGTATAATTTTCATTATCATTGCTAGTGAACATAGGGGAATTTGCGGATTATGAACATTGAATCAGGATTACTTCTGTGGTGAATGATTTCATTAGAATTTTTGTTGAGAATCTATAGAAGTAGGCTATTGAATTAAATTAGCTCTCTCCAATTCCTGTACTGTAACTGTTGTTTGTTAAATTGCTTTGTGTGAAATCTACAATGCGTTTGAATCAGATTTAAGCATGAATGTCTTTCTGTAGCATAGCAGAACATTACAAGTAACAACATAGCAGAAGGCTTGTTAAATTTGATAGTCAGTTCTTTTGATTTGATTACATGAATCTTTTTGTGAGTTACGATCTTCTTAGAAGCTTGTTCACCAACAATTGCATTTTAATTCTAGTTCTGTAATCTATAAGCCTCCTCTTTGTTGAAAATGTTCCAAGTTACAGTGTCTGACATATAACTTGTCAGGTAGCTCATAAGCGTTTGTGGCCCTAAGATGATAATTTATGCACAACTTTCGATTTGGATTTTATTAGAAGGTGAAAGAAAAGCTCATCATTTTGGCGCCATTGCCGGGGAGCTTCCAAGGACATTGCAATTTTGATTGGTTATTTTGGTTATGTAGTTGCGATTTTCTTTCCTTCCTTTGAGTGGATTGTGTACGTCATTTTTTTTTCTCTGAAAATAGTCTGGTGTGATTTCAGAGGAGGGACGAGTAAGACACACAGAAAAATTCATTAGAATATTTCCCATTGCAAGTCCCTATGATCCCGGATCATGCAAATCATTCATGCATAGAATAAGAGATAGTACATGTAGGATTTTATACACATATGATACCCCCTCAGGTACAAACCGTGTAGGAAGTACAATAAGAGGAGGACACACTCAAGGGAGGAAACCTTCTTCTAGCTTTCCGAAGCAAGAAATTGAAGGACTCGAGCATTCTACCATGCCCATCGATAGAACGGTCTTACCAACGAATGTTGGTGAGAATATGCCAGTGACATAGTTTGATCAAGAAGAAGAGTGTGTTGAAGAAGAAGAGCCTCTTAATCAATCCAGTGTTAACAATCATTTGAGCATGGAACAATTGTTTGCTGACTCAGCTACCTCAGAATATTGTTGGGTAAATATGGAAAGTGGGGGAGAGAACATTTCCACCGGAGGGGAAACACACCAAGGAGATACACATGGAGAATCAAGCATCGAGACAAATACTTTCGAATTCCCAATCCGAAATCCTGGATCTACATTTACAAATGAGATGAATAACATTCCACATTCGACATTGCCCAATTTTCATGGTATGACAAGTGAGGACCCATATATGTTTTTGTTTGAATTCAATGTCCTCTACAGGAGTTACAATTATGTTACAGATCAATAGAAGCTGAAACGTTTTCCAGCCACATTGAAAAGACAGGCACTAAGGTGGTTGATGGGGCTAGGAAGGGACAATATAGTAACTTGGGAACAAATAAAAAAGGTCTTCCTGGATAAATATCAAGAATATTGCAAAGATAAGGATCAGAAGGAAGCAATTTTTTAAAATGACCCAATAAGAAGACAAAAATCTAGAATACTATGTAGAGAGATTCCAATATAATTTGCAAAGATCAAGACACAATGGGTTAAATGATGATACATTAAAGATTCTGCTCTTACGAGGGATAAAAGATGATTGCATTGATCTGCTGAATTTGATGGGTGCAGGGGATGTATCCTTACTAAAATATGCAGAAATATGTGACCTCTGCAGAAGGTATTCAAGGAATACTTCTAGATCGAGAAGAGGGATTCAGGACACAGAAAACAGAACCACCAAGACTTCAAGAGAAGGAGTTTCAAGGATGGATATTGGAAACCTCTTGGAAGGATTTAAAACTGATATACTTAGTTCCCTGAGTTCCCAATTGGATGCTATTCAAGCAAAGAAAAGGAAAGAGGAGGAAGATCGAGCTTTGGCTATTTTTTTCCCTAAATGAAGAAAGATGCACCCTCTCAAAATATTCCCATTAGACAGAGTGGAAATCTTCCTTCTATGCGACCAGAAGCATCTTATGAAAGAATGCCCTTCACGTCCAGGACTGAAGGCCATATATGAGGAAGTAGGGACAGATGCAGTTTTAGAACCTATTTTTTTTATATCTCAAAAGCGCCCATGGAAACCTCGACCTCAGGTACGGTACTAGATCCCACACAAACATTTAATCCTTATTGGAATAATGCTCAGATACATCAGTCACAAGTCTCACAAGCTCCACAAGCTCCACAAGTTCAACAAAATTCTCATCTTTGGAATCCACTGATGCCACAACAAATATGGCCACCTCCATACCCACAAAAAATAGCCCTTGGCATTCAATCTGGAGGAATTAAAGCTTTGGGAATCAACAACAAATTCAACATTTACCCCCTCAAATACATAATCCTCAATTCCCATTTGCACCAGTACAACCATTAATGCAACCTCTTCCACAACCCCAGTTAACACTGGCAGTGAATAACCCACCTCCCAAACTACTTCTTCCTGCATAACCCGCTCCTAACCCTCATAATAAGGATGGACAGCCTGTAATGGATGTTGAATAACCTAATTATCCATCCTACTTTATTTCCATAGTGGACTTCCATGACATTCAATTACGCTCTGACAAGAAATATCAATAAAACTACCTCTCCTATAATAACCGAGGAAGAGAATGAAGAGACACCAGAAATCTTACCGGTTCAGTCTAAAGAGACACTGGTGCGAAATGAAGATAATTCCCCACCCATCCCACCCAGGAGCTCGGTGCAAGTAGAGAAAAAGCAACTTCCACCATATCCTTAGCGCTTAATCATAAACAAACTTGTACCTCAATACGAATTTGATCTCCCAGGAGAATTACGGAATGTCTGTGTAAAGATTCCACTATTTCAAGCTATTAAAGACATCACCATTTACTCCAGAGTTTTCAGAGAGTTATGTTTGAAGAAACTGGGAAAAAAGAGGAAAGCCCCCCCAACAGTTCATGTGATAGGAGATTTGGATGAATTGATGATGGGTAACACACTTACTGCTAAGTACTCTGACCCTGGTAGTCCCTTTGTCAAAGTACAAATAAATGGCATTTCTCTCTCTAATACACTGATAGATTTGGGAGCAGCTATTAATGTCATGACTAAACAAACAATGGATAGACTGGGTATTACAAATATTTGAAAAAATTCTACTATTTTATAGTTGCCTGACCAATCTCCTGTCAAACTAGATGGCATTATAGAGGATGTTGTGATTTCAGTAGATTCATGGGAATACCCGATGGAATTTATGGTTTTGTAGACAAAATCAAACCATGGAGGCTATCCTCTAATTTTGGGTCGACCATGGTTGGCCACATCATACGCTTATATTGGTTGCCGATTAGGAAATATGCGAATATACCATGGTAATGCTGTTAAATAAATCACTTTGTATCCTCCCGCGGAGCCAACGATACAACAAGAACTTCCCTTGTGACCAGATGAAGAGGATATTGAGCAGGCATAAGAAACCCTACAACTTCACATGATTGAATAATCGCTGGAAGAAAAACCACCAACTGAGGATGATTTTCTCAGTCAATTTATCAATTCTAATCCCTCAGGAGAATTTATGGAATTGTTTAGTTTAGTCTATGCTACCCAACAAATTGAAAACATCCCAAGTTCATCTATGGCACCTGATACTACTTCTACACTTCAGGGTGACTTTGCGATTAGGGAAGTGGAAATTTAACCCGATAAGAATTTAAATATCAGTTCCACATTGCCAATGCAACAAACATAAATGCTTACCTTGGTATTAAAGAAACATAAAATTGCATTTGCATGGGATTACAGTGACATGAAAGGTATCCATCCTGAATTGTGCACACATCATATCTACACAAAAGATGATTGCAGAGCTATCAAGAAACATCAGTGTAGGATGAATTTGACACTCAGAGAGTTGTTCAAAGAAGAAATTCAAAAGTTACTGGCTGCAAATTTTATTTATCCCATCTTTGATAGAAAGTGGGTGTCTCCACTGGTGATAGTTCCTAAGAAGAACAGAAAGAGGTGTATTTGTGTTGATTACAAGGAATTAAACAAATCTACACATAAGGACCATTTTATGTTACCTTTCATTTCAGGTGTTGGACACGCTATCAGTAAAAAAATATTTCTCTTTTATGGATGGCTTCAGTGGTTACAATCAGACCAGGATAGCACCGAAGGATCAAGAGAAGACGACATTCACATGGCCATGGGGGATCTTTGCATATCAGGTGTTACCTTTCGTATTATGCAATGCCCCCGCCACATTTCAATGGGCTGTTCTCAGCATCTTTTCCGATCTTATTCATGACACTATGGAAGTTTTCATGGATGAATTTACCTCTCATGGTGAATATTTTGCAGAAGCTTTGAATAACCTGGACAAAGTACTTACACGATGCAAAGAGGTATATCTCTGTCTCAGTAGTGAAAAATGTAGAATGATGCTCACTCAAGGCGTTGTCTTGGGTCATCTTATATCTCTTGATGGCATCAAAGTAGACCCAACAAAGATTCAGGGGATCCTTAATTTACCAGTTCCATGCACACAAAAAGAGGTACACAGTTTTATTGGGTATATAGGTTATTATAGAAGATTTGTTCAAAACTTTTCAAAAATTGCTAATCCCTTATTTATGCTTATGTCAAAAAACAAACACTTTGAGTGGTCGGATGCCTGCCAACTAGCAAGGGAAACTTTAAAACCCAAAGTCTCTACAACATCGATCCTCCGGGGACCAAATTGGTCCTTACCTTTCCTCATTTCTACAAATGCCTCTGATACCGCCATAGGAGGAGTTCTAGGCCAACAAGAAGATCATAAACTTTATGCCATATATTTTATTATTAAAAATATGACTGCTGCAGAACTTAATTATACAATAAATGAAAAAGAATTCCTAGCTTTCATTCATGCCATAAATAAATTTTGCCATTACATTACAGGATATCTAGTGACTGTCCACATTGACCACTCTTCCATCAAATATCTTATGAACAAACCGATCACAAATGGCAGAGTCACTCGGTGGCTGTTATTGTTACAGGAATTTGACATTTCAATAATGGAAAGACCAGGTAAATGTTAGAATAATCAACCCATAGTTAGCTACCTTAGACATTAATTAATCCATTTTTGTCTTATTTGCCTAGTTTCCATATTCCACCTTATGCAAGTTGTCCTCCACATGTCCAAAGTGGTCAAACTTGCTAAAACTGAGTCATGGAGTGCTTGGGAAACCACTTGGAATCAAATATACTTTATTCCTGGCCTTCCGAGTGCATGTCTACTTTTTCTGCTTTATTGCCTGCTTTTGCTGAGTTTTAAGGCAATTGGGAAAGTTTGACTAGGTGAAGTTAACTTGTTTTTTGTCCTCAACATCCTCCACTCTTTTCTCCTAAGAAAATCTTGTATGAGTTGTCCTTCCATCATCTATTATCTTTCCTAATTGATTTTTCCAATTCGTGAGCTCCTAGACAGATTTGGAAACTATTTTATGCACCTATGGGGGATTTGCTTAGATTTAGTAAGCCTGCTTTTGACCAAATTCGAATGGCATCCCAATGCATTTGAATCTCTCATGTAATTATTTATTGTGGTAGCCTATTACTTCATAGGTTTGGCTATTGTACACTTATTCAATACAGATTAGTGTTCTGCTCCATATTCAGTCTCCTTTGTGTGTAATTTGCATGTGTAATTGGCAATTTTTGTGAGTGTAATTGTTCTAACACCTGGGTTCAATTTCCACAGTAAAACTAATGTGGTTTCTGACTTTATTTCAAGAATAATAACAATGAGGAACCTCAACCAGTAGATGATGCTTTCCCAGATGAGCATTTTTTTGCTATTTCTACTATTGTACCTTGGTTTGCAGATGTAGAAAATTATTTGGTGGCAGGAAAACTTCCAGGGCATATGAAATTAAAATAAAAGAAGAGGATTGTGCAATAGAGTAGCACATTTTCATGGAACGATGGCTATTTTTTCTATACAGGACCGGACTTGGTGATTTGTATATGTGTTCCTGAGGATGAAATTTATCCAATTTTGAGAACCTGTCATGATGACCCATGTGGGGGAAATTTTTTTGACAAACGAACAGGACAAAAAATTATACAATTAAGCTATTATTGGCCTACCATATTTAAAGATTCCTGAGAGTATGTCTAGAGCTGTGATAGTTTCCAAATAATGGGACAACCATTATAGTCAGATGAAATGCCACTTCAGACTCAGCTTGTGGTGGAACCATTTGAGAAATGAACATTAGATTTTGTTGGCCCTATCAAACCTCAATCCAAGAAGAAATCATATATCCTAGTATGTACAGATTATGTGAGTAAATGAGTTGAGGCAAAGGCACTCCCACGGGCAACAAAGCAAGCAGTTTGAGGTTTCCTCTATGCGAAGATTTTCACAAGGTTTGGAGTTTCAAGAGAGATTGTTACTGATGGAGTATCACAATTCACATATAAAGTCATCATATATCTTACAACACAGTACCATATCAAGCATAGAGTAACTTCATCATATCACCCTCAGGCTAACGGGAAACTGGAAGGTACAAATAGAATTCTGGAATCCGTGCTCACAAAGACTGTTCAAATTCATCAAAAGGATTGGGATGACAGGATACCTAAAGCTTTATGGGACTATAGAACAACATGGAGAAGTACCACAGGCTTGACCCCCTTTCAACTAGTCTATGGTAAGCAAGTCACCCTACCAATAGAAGTTGAGATTAAAACATTAAGAACTGCATTTCAATTAGGCATGGATCTATCTTAGGCCCAACATAGTCTCCCGCAACAGCGTAATGAGATTGATGAATTACGATTGGCTGTACAACTATTGTGCAATGACAATGAACCAAGTGGCACGAACACCTCATAAAAACTAATTATTTTCAGGAAGGTGACTGGGCTCTTCTCTATGACTCTAGATTCAAAAAGTTCAAAGGGAAGCTTCACACTTGATGGGTGGGACCATATGAAATCAAAACAGTCTATGATAATGGTACAATATGACTCAAAACCATTGATGGTGAAGGCACACTTATTATGGCCAATGGTAATAGACTAAGACCATATAAGAAACCATTGTCCAAAGAGGCGTTCATTTGCAATATTGTTGCATGCTGGTGTACCAAAGACTTCGATATTACTATCTCAACCTCTGAAGAATAGAAAAAAGAAAAAAAAATAAAAAGAAAAATGGATTGTGAAAATCCTCCTGGGACGCAGCCCTAAAAAGAGAGAAAAATGAAAAATAGACTATGAAAATCCTCCTCAGACGCAGCCCTAAAAAAGAAAAAAAGAATAAAAAGAAAAAAGAATAAAAATAATAAAAAGAAAAAAGAAAAAATAAAAAAGAAAAAAGAAATAAAAGAAAAAAAAAAGAATTTTTTTGTTTTGATACTAATAAGTCTATCTTTGGATTCTTTGTAGGGACATTCTACCACAATTCCTTCTTCTTATCCCATTCATTCCATCTCCTCCCTAGTATCACTTGCGTATTGATGGCCCTGCTCTCTTGGATATAACTATTTTTCAGACTGTTTTACACAGATTTCATCTACTATTTTATCCACAACACTACGGAAACCATTCCCATTTCATTACATATCCCCTTCTGACACTTTCCATTCCATTGTAAAACATTTTCTATTTTTTTGCAGAACATTTCTCTGTTCCAATGCAAAACCTTTTCTGTTTACTATAGAATACCTTTCCTCCCATTGCAGAACATGTTCCGTTCCATTACAGAACCCCTTATCCACTTCACATACCTTTTCCGTAGTGTTACTAAATCTCTTTCCGTTCCAGTCCCCATACCTTTCCGCAACACCATGGAATCATTTCACACAATGTTATCGACTCCTTTTTCGACATAGCCCAACACTATAACGGTCATATTTTTCGTTACCTTCCATGTCACAAACTACCCCCATCCACATGACGTCACCTTTCTTACCTGTACGGGCCCAGTATCATTGACGTCACCGTCATGTGGAGGATAAGAATCATGCAGGATTGATCCACTGCATTACGGATTCAGTTTCAGCATCCAACACAGGTAACATCAGTTTCACTCGACAACACTCCATCCTGAGACATCATTTCAACTCATCAACAACAAAGGACATGATGGCAGTTTATCACATCCATCAACTCAAAGAGTGGAGAACCTTTTGTCCTTCTTTGTACCATTGCAATCAATCAGCTGTCGAACTCATTCATCTCTTCATAGGTAAGGCAAGTACGTAACCATTCTTCATCCACTTTTGATAAGTACAGGAAGACAGATCATGATTTATTAAGCCGTTAGCACCACACAGGGTTATGTGTCGAATTGGTTGGGGGGGAGAGACTATAGAGGTATCTCTACAATATAGTAGCCATTGTTATACCAAAGGAAACTTACTAATACCAGCTAGTATTAACTCCACTACCCACAAAATTTTAGCCAGGCCAATACTGATAACACCACGACACCACTTTGTGACATCATGAACCCATCTTCTGATAATCCAAACCCATACATTTCTCGAGAGAGTCAACAGGAAAATCTGAAGCATTGTAAGAATATGAAGGGAAAAAAATAATGAAGCAAATGAGGGGATCAATTGGTAGTGAACCTGAGAATACATATATGGTCTATGGACACAAAGAAGTGAAAACAATTTTTCAACGAGCAGGGGGGTTGGATGTGACTTTGATAAAATGAAGAAGAGAGATGTTGAGATTGCAATGGAGTTCGCGCTCACATATGACAATGCAGTTGCAGTGGTACGAGGATTGAAAATCCAAGCAGATGAGCTGACAATAGAAAGAGTCTTTGGATTACCATAGATGGGAGAAATATGGTTCGAGAGACGTGTGCCAATAAAGATGCTTATAGACACATTTTTGGAACCTGGTGAACTGGTGCAAGGAACATAGAAAGGGATGAGATGAAAGTCATTTCCAATTCCATGGGCCAAGGTGGCGCATTGTGTATGCAAATTTATTACATGCGAAGTTCGGTTTAGTCTAGTATTTCCTTATCACTTTAAAATTTTGAACCATTTAAGGCACCAGAAATATATCAATATGTCATGTTTTCTGTGGAAATCCTTAGAATTAATTAGAAAAATGGTTAAGGGTAGTAAGAATCTAGACAACAGTCTGGCATATCATGGTTTGATTATATTCTTGGTGGAATATCCCCTACAGAAGAAGAACTAGACATGGGAATCATTCGTGGGCATATCCTCGTGCACCAGGCAGGCAGGGAGGAAGAAAAGGAAAACGTTGGAAGATACTCCAGAAACCCCAAGGAAGAAATTAGCCTATATGGGAAATAGGATAAGATTGCAAGCTGGAACCCCAACCAGTTTCATAGAAGGACCCCATACCCAGATGAGATCAAGGAACCGAAAGGAGCGACAAGACCAAGAAAAATTGGTTAGCCAAAGCAATGAATTTGATGAAGGATGGGAAGCATTTACCATGCCAGAGAGCACCAATGAAAACCGGGAAAATCAAGTCGGGTTGCAGAATGTAGAAGAACAACAAAAAGAAGGAAAATGGTGGACGACTAGATTCAACGGGACGTGAGGCAACGAGATGAGAATTTTTTTTGCATTTTCCGCTATGCAAATATTGAAGAGCATATGGTAAGCTGATGAAATATTACTGGGATTTTAAAAGTTCTTATTAGAAGCAAATAGAAGAAATGGTGGCCCTACAAGAGCAATTATAGAGGATAGGGGGACATAAGATGGATACCTTATTGGAAGTCGTGGAATTGGAAGGAAAACAATGGGAAGATTTCAGGGAGACACTCAACGATGAAGAGACAGAGGATAACGCGCAAGTAAAAAGTATGGAACCTGAGGAGGTTTTTGAAGCATAAAAAGTAGAGGATCAAGAAATGCACAAATATACCCCTTCGGATGAAGCTCACATAAGGAACTTGGAGGGAATGGTAGCACAGTTGCAAGCAACAACAGGGGAACTGGAAGAACAACTAAAGTTGGTTGGTGAAAGGATGAAAGGGAACTAGCAGGAAACAATTGCATAGCATCTACAGAAACATGATTATGCCTTGGCCATAAGGAGGCTTAGTCAAGAAGTGGAGAAATTGAAATTTGAAAAAGAATACATGAATTATCTGGCTCATTCCATAAGGAATCTAAGACCCCCTTCGAATCTTTACTCTGTGTTTTTGAAGGAACAACTTATATCTTTTAGACTGTCAATGGTAACCATGGGGTATAATGATCATATTGAGACAAAAGATCAGTTCATTGTTGCTTTTTTTAGGAGTAACGAGGAAGAACATGATTTTTTATGTGAATTATATATGCATAATCTGGTTATGACAGACTATGCGGACTAGGACCCAAACCATCATGTAGGGGAAGTACAAATGAGGGAATTCATGTACTTCATGAGAAATCATTTGAGATGGAACAATGCTTCCACCACTGTGGAAAAAATTGGATGGGAAGATGCCCTTTGGGTGAGAGGTTCCCGCTCAGTTGAAAATTTACTCACAACTAGGAACTAGGTTATGCAAGATCAAGCATTCATTACTCTCCTGGAGACCGCTTAACTTAAAGTTGTTCATGAATGTAGGAATTGGATTCCCTTTCATAGGTTAGAGGTTTTTCTCTGTCTACGAAGAAGGATTAATGCTCTGAGTCCAGACTTGAGAAGAAAAGATCCCTTCTCTGTTGGAATGTTCGAGCGATCCCTAAATAGAACAAAAGTCTATCTTGACTTCCTGAGTATGCATAAATCCAATTGGATTGGGCTTTGATTTCATTTTCCTATAGTTTTGTGCCCTATGGTGGATGGAGAGGACAATGAATTTTTCAATACCGTTAGTGAATAGAGGGGATTTTATAGTGCAACAGAAGGTGGTTATTCTTCATATAAGTGGAGTGATGAGTGCCTAAACAACTCTCCAAGTGCCCGTGTTAGTGGATCACAGTCTTAGTTTGTTTGAGGACATGCAAACCTTTTGGTTGGGGGGATATGAAGGGCTGTGTATATGACCCTTTTTGTTCTAATATTTTTCCTTGTTTATGAACTTTCTGATGTAATCCTATATCACTATTTGCTATCTTCATTGTAATTGGCAAAGTTTTGGCTTTGGTAAGGATTTATCTCATTTTCCTTGTTATTTTTCAATTGCTGATGATTTGGATAGAGTTATGATGCCATGATTGCCTACTAAAGAAGTGGTGTTTTCAGTTTCAATATCATTTTACTTTCAGGTTCTAGAATGAAGGACTTATGGAAGATGGACATAAAATATAGGTATCGAGTTTATATATTATGCTCCTGCTCATTATTTTCTATAATTTTGGTCACCTACCTAGAGCATACACAATGATGCAATCAATCCAAAGATCGAAGATTCTGTGTCCAATTCAACACTTTGGGTTTTTAATGATACATGATTCGTTGGGTTATCTAAATAGGGTGTTGACTTCTTTGACATATTACTGGACTCATTTCCACTCTCCATGGTATTAGCTCTTGGGGTGGCTCATGAAATATTCTAAGAATCAATAGATGAGCCTTATTTGGGAATTTGTTGTAACTATACGATCTTTCATAATTCTCTCATGAGGACTGATGTATAAGAACTTGGAATCTCTGCTATAATAGTTTAGCCATCATTTTGCATAGATCTATTGAACACTGCAATGATCAGACCCTTTTATATAAAATTCCTTTATTATCCTGATTTGTATGTGTTAATTAATTTCGTGTGAGCGAGTGGCTAGTTCAGGTCCTGTATCCGAAGGCAGGGCCCCCTTCTGTGACAGGTACTGTTGTAGTTAGAATTTATTTTCTTTATGCATGTAGTTGATATTGATAACATTAATTCCTTATGCAGTGGATGATTGATTTAATTATTTAGATTTGAATTTGGTGTGCTGATCATAGTTGAATGTGAATGCCTGAGTATTGACACGATTGGATAGTATAATTTTCATTATCATTGCTAGTGAATAGAGGGGAATGTGTGGATTATGAACATTGAATCAAGATTACTTCTGTGGTGAATGATTTCATTAGAATTGTTGTTGATAATCTATAGAAGCAGGATGTTGAATTAAATTAGCTCTTTCCAATTCCTGTACTGTAGCTGATGTTTGTTAAATTGCTTTCGTGTGAAATCTCCAATGTGTTTTAATCAGATTTAAGCATGACTGTATTTTTGTAGCATAGCAGAACATTACAGCATAGCAGAAGATTTTTTAAATTTGATAGTCAGTTCTTTTGATTTGATTACATGATTCTTTCTGTGAGTTGCGATATTCTTAGAGGCTTGTTCACCAACAATTGGATTTTAATTCTAGTTCTGTAATCTATAAGCCTCCTTTGTGTTAAAACCATTCCAAGTTACATTGTGTCACATATACCTTGTCAGGTAGCTCATAAGCCTTTGTGGCCCTGGGTTGATAATTTATGCACAACTTTCGATTTGCATTTTATTTGAAGGTGAAAGAAAAGCTCGTTAAGTATTTGATACACTAGGATCCTTTTGTATCTTTTGAATGAGCGTCTACACCAGTGGGTCATTCTTCCATTCTTCTATTGTTCCTATTATCTAATCGGGTTGTATAATAGAAATACCATAAAGTAATGCCTCAACATCCTCATCTTTTCTTGAGAGTGCATTTGCCACCATATTTGGTTTTCCTTTTTTATATATGATTTCAAAGTCATACCCCAACATCTTGGTTATCCATTTTTGTTTCTCTTATGAAGATAGTTTCTGTTCTAAGAAGTATTTAAGACTATCATGATCTGTTATGATCAACCTTGAAGTTCCTACCTATTATGTAAGGACGTCATTTCTTAAGTGCATGTAGTATTGCCAACATTTTCTTCTAATAATTGGGTTAGTGTAAGTTCTTTCCCCTGATCGACCAAATTTCAAAATCTAGGGTCTTTCCTTCTTGCATTAGAACAACACAAATGGCATTTATTGAGGAATCACATTCCACAATAAAGGTTTTTGTAAGTCTGGAGTGGTTAAGACATGGGAGGTTCACATGCATTATATTCGGGAACTAGTGCATGAAAAAACTATCACACTGCATTAATGTCCTACAAAGGATCAGATTGCATACATTTTCACCAAGTACTTCACTGAAAAGAGATTTACCATTCTTAGGTCTCTTTTAGGTGTAAAGGCTTGATTCATTGTTCCCATTCCTTCTTATTTTGTGGGGGGGGTTTCCCATGAGGTTTTCCCCTTTTCCTCAGTTTATTAAGCAACATTTTTTTAATTCTGTTAGATTTGTATATGGGTGAATTTCGGCCTTGTCTCCATGGCCCGCAGTTTTCCAAGTTAGGATTAAGGGGGGGGGGGGGGGGGGGGGGGGGGGGGGGGTGTTAGGATTTATAATCCTCCCTTGTCCAAAATGGTCGATTAGATTATATTTTCCTAACTTAGGAGTCATTTAGTTATTATTGGGTCCACTAGTACCATTGGGTCCACTTGGACTAATGGGGCCACATGTACAGTCACTAGAGTATGGGGAACACAGATAGAGGCTAAATGCAACTGATTTCACATTCATGCATCATTTTATGTGCCTCCTAGACTAATCCCTATAATTCAGGAGCCACTGGGAGTGTCGACACCAACCTCCTTCAGTTGTTGGAAGTTGGTGACTAGTCAAGCTTAGTTATGCTTCAGTTACATTTATTTAGATGTCCCCCAGTTCATTTAGCACCATTCTTGCATGGTTGCATGTGGGAAGGCACCTATTCTGACATACTTCTTAGATACCACATTAGTTAGACTAGTTTAACTAATTGAGAGACTGAATTAGACAACTGGAGCTTAGCTAGTTAGCTTCAATAGCGATTTAGACACTTCTAGTTAGCCATGCAGTCAGATTGAGTTGGTGATTCAAATCCTGTCCACATGATTCAAATTCTCCTTTATGTAACACTCTTCTATACTGCTGGGATTAATGAAGTTTATGTTGTAATTATACTGAGCAATACATCTTTGTTTCCTGTGAGATTGGTTTTGTTCAGTGGTATTATTCATTCCTTTACCATTGCATAATAATTAAAATATAATGGTACTAATTGCCTAAAGATCAATGTAACATTAATTATAATAGTTTAGAACTTACATGTGGTATCAGAGCTCAATTATTAGCATTAGGGGGATGCCTTTGTTGTTAAGGGTTCGACACGGTTGATAGATCTTGGGTCTGTGATAAACTTGGGTTCAATGGGAGACTTGCATTGTCTATTTGTGCAATATTGAAAGAGAATGATGAGCCATTTAAGAATTGAGATCGTGGAATTTAACGACAAGAATTTTAAGCTCTGGAAGATCAAAATGGAGGATCTCCTTGTAGATCGAGAACATTTGATTGCTATGTATTCAGGTACTAAAACCACTATAACGCCGCAATATGATTGGGATAAATTAGAAAGAAGGAGAAGGAGTATAATATGATTGTGCTCATCAGACTCTATGTTGCTGAACATATCCGGTGAAGATAGTGTGATAAAGCTTTGGGGGGGAATAGGGAGTTTATAGCAATAAAAATTCCTTGCGAACAAGTTGTTTCTGCAAAAGAAACCGTTTCACCTTAGAATGGAAGAAAATGACACTGTAATATAGCATCTGAATGTCTACAATACTCTGGTAAGTCAGATAACCTCTGGTGGTATTAAAATGGATGAAGAATATAAATGAATTACATTATTGTGTTCTTTTCCATATTCCTAGTACAACCTAATTGTTGCAATAAGTAATGCTATCCAAGCGACCTTAAAGTTTGATGAAATAATGTCATCCCTACTTAAAGAAGAGATTAGGAAGAAAACCATGGATTTCTTTGTCTATGAGAGGTCGCCCCCAAGAGAGAAACAAAAATAAAGGAATTGGGGGGATATCTAAATCTAATGGTAGATCTAAATTCCCAGGAAAATGAATAAGGAAGTGCTAGAAATGTGGTAAAGCTAGGCACTATAAAAATGATTATAGATCCAAGAATGTTTAGAAAGCAAAGGGATATGAGGATAGCCCTACCATAGAGGCGAAGACCTCCTCAAAAGAAGGAGGGGATGTGTACCTAACTTCCACAAGTAATCTTTCAAAACGTGATATATGGTCGATTGACTCAGGTGCGTCATGTCACATGACTCCTCATAGGGAGTGGTTTTGTTAATATGAAAGGTACAATGGAGGAGATGTGTACTTGGGAGATTATTCACCAGCCAATATCATTGGACGTGGTACAATCAAGCTAAAAACGAAGGATGGAAGCGTTAGAACTCTACTGGGAGTGCTACACATTCCAAATCTAGCAAGAAAATTGATATCTGTTGGAAAGATGGATGTTGTAGGTGTAAAGATTGTGTGTGGAGACGGTCGTTGCAAACTGGTTCAAGGATCAATCGTATTGATGAGGGGAGTTTGGAATGGAACTCTATACAAACTATTGGGGAGAACCATCAGTAATGAATGTAACGTTTCGGTTGTGCTTGAGGAAGAAGGAAAAGATGACAGAACCCTCACTGCATCAGGAGGAAATAAAATGCTATGGAATCAAATATTGGGGCGTATCAGAGAAAAGGGACTTCGAACTTTACAAGGTAAAGGTATGGTCGAAGGTATGATTGATTGCACTCTGGATTTTGATTTTTTTGAACATTGCATATATAGAAAAAAATTGAGTAATATTTGCATTTGGTGCTACAAGAGAAAATGGAATTATAGAGTTAGTACACAGTGATTTATTTGGACTTGTGCATGCTCCATCATTAAGTGTATATGTGTATTATGTTTCATTTATAGATGATTTCTCAAGAAACACATGGATTTATTTCCTTCGAAAGAAATATGAAGTATTTTCTAAGTTTAAAGAATTTAAGGCTCTTGTAGAAAATCAACCAGAAAAGAAAATAAAGGTGTTGAGGACAGATAAATATGGTGGAGAGTTAAGTGGGAATGAATTTGAGGACTTGTTTAAGAAGTGTTGTATAGAAAGGTAGAAGAGTAATCCATACACACCTCAATAGAATGGAGTTGCTGAGAGGATGAATATGATGCGAATGGAAAATGAAAGAAGTATGCTAAGCAATGTTGGGATAGGACAAGAATTCTGTGTAGAGGCGGTGGAGACAACATGTTACTTGGTGAATCTGTAACATCCCTACAATTTCACAAAAAAATAAAAATTTTCTATGAGACATTTAATGCTAGATTATAGCCAGAATGTTAGTTTAATAACTAACTTTAGTTTATTTAACAGGTAGTTTACCATACAAGACATCAAGAGAAAACTTAGGAGTTAATTTTTTTTTATTAACAGTAACTAAAAGGCTTTAGAAAATTTTACTTACTAACTTGCAAGTCACATGTCACTAACCGTATTCAACCTACATTGATTTTCAGTTTTGAATAAAAGTTTAACAGAGTTTAAGAGTTTCAAATTATTGAATTCAGATCATTGATTTGTTTGTAAGAATGTGTATGATTCTAATGGTTGTTTGCTTTTCTTACTGAAGGGGGCTTGAGGTTAGCCCGAGGCTTACTTAGCTTTTCTTAAAGCTAACACAGATCCGATGCTTGTACATGAATTCATAGGTAAAAATTACTTCCAAGTTACGATGCAAGAAAAATAAGGCTCTGAAGACTAATCGAGTAAGTTAGGAAAGAAATCCTTAAACTCTATTTATGGTCTAGATTATCGAAGTGGAAGTGGGCTACGGTTCTTGTAATGTCAATTTAGAGAAAGAAATATTACTATTCCATGATTTTAAATTTGTTTGTTAATACTGTAATAAATTTGTTTGAAAGCTTACTCGGCCTAAATGATCGGCCACTATGACTCTTTCGTGGATGCAAATATGTTAATGCATTTTGGTTTTTAAGAGTTGAGCCAAATCGTAACTATGTTGGTTAATATTTTTGATAAATTGAAGATTTCGTTTATGATTCCTTTTGTTTTGAAAGGCGGAGATTACGACCGTAGTGTAAATGTCCGGTTAGCAATTGGTTGAAATTTTAATTATGCCAACGATACTGTAAGGATGAACCTAGGGTTTGGCTTTTATTAAATACTTTTGAGGTTTAGATTAGTTGATTACCTTCTAATTTTTAATATTTGTATAATAATTAGGTTATCTATAGACATTCGATTTATTTTGGTATAAACAATAGTTAAACAGTAAAAGTCTTATTTTTAATTTGAAGAGATGGGAATTTATCCTATTTCATAATAGGTTCTGTAGATGGTTATGAATGGTTGTATACTGTAGATGTTTATGAATGGTTATAATAATGAGTAGGGTTTGGGAAGAATAATTAAAATAAATAAATAATAATATTAATGATGTACTGAATATTTACAGTTTTGGTTTCCTAAGTACTTAAGGTAAGGTAATATTAATGATATACACCATGAGCCCTCCTTGTTGTGTACCATTACCATTGGTGCAAAGTAAGAAATTTATTCAAGCATACACTTAATTTCACCCTTCTGGCAACAGGGGTATCTGTAAGGTTTGATGTTAGGAGGAGCAATTTTCAAAATCAAGTGAATAACATGATCATGATCCCGAGTAGGTGGATTTTTTTTGTAATATCTTCAGATACGTTGGAATGCTTATCAATGACCCTTTGGATATCTATGGGACTAGGAGGCTTAGATATTTGAACCTTTAGTGAGAATAATTGTGCAATTACACCCCGATGTCACTTTTTCAACAATTTTTTCATTCCTTTAGAGCTTATCACCTTCTCTAGTTCCCTTGTGATACCCATTAACTCAAATTCTTTTCCATCCCAAGAAAATTGCATGAAAGTTCTTTAAAATTGAAAGTCATTATTCCCAATGATTGTAACCATTGAACCCCTAAGACAAAATCAACACCACCCATTGGGATTGAAATCATTGAGCTATTCAATACATATTCTCCCATAGTAATATTGATAATATGGCATTTCCCTAAGCAATTTATAGTTCCTCCATATGCAATCATTACTTGAAAATATTTTATTGGACACAATTTCCACACTAAGAGGGGGGGTGAATCAGCGTGTGACCAATTTAAACCTTTTTACCTTCTTTTAGTAAGTCAGATTATATCAAGCATTATTTTATCAATTACATCAGCTAAATCAATCATGAGTCACAAGAAAATTCATCACATAAAAGAGATAAGAATATATGTAATTTTGATCTTTATTAGGGTAATGGAAGACTACAATCTTCTTGATTACAATCAACACCAAATGATGAAAAGAGAACCAATTCCTGTAACAGGACCTAGCCTGGTTTTCTTATATCCAACTAAGAAAGGGTTGAGGATTCCAATCCTGAAGTACAATACTTAGCTTGCATCAGTCTCTGCTCATGTGCCTCTGCACATCAATTTCTGTTGGTCAACCTCTGCTCATCTGCTCATCATCAATGCTGTTCAATATTCGCTCATCAACGCTGCTGGTCAAGTTGGTCAATCTATGCTCATCAACACTTGTCAATATGCTCATCCACATCATTGTTGCTGTAGGTATTAAAGCTTGGCTGTGTATACCCAATTACTGTGTATAAGTCTTCACATATTACTGTATGTATATATACCACTGTAGTAATCATGAACTATTTCTCAGCCTGCTGTGTACATCATTGTACATACATACTTATGAATACATCACTATGCATGCATCTTCATCATCAGCAAGGTAGTAGAATGTGCATCAATACACCATCATTATCACTTGTGTAAATCATTCATCTTCATCATCATGTGCATGGATTATACATCATCAACATCTTTCAAAAGGCATAATCAAAGTGTAGGAATACATCATTATCACATCATGAAGTGTTAATAAGTCTGTATACATCACTGTATATGTGCACTATATGCATCACTTTCCTCATCATGTATATCAACATATAATGATAGCATGTAGTGTATAACATACATACCTTCAAAATGTCAAACAAGTCCAGTATTAGGAAGACAACCTAGGACTGTGCATAATGCTGAGATGAACTTTGGTGACTGTGGTCTATGCTTTGCAAGAGCCCCAACCTCTATTAATACTTTATAATGTCAAAAGAGAACTACCTTAGCAATAAAAAATTAAACCCAAAATTAAACCAAAAATTAATCCTTCTCTCTGTAAAGAATTCGGGACTGGTTTCTCCTCTATCCTGGGTCAATCTTTGACTGGTTTGAAGACTGTGAAGAGTCCTAAACTAGAATGTGTACTTCCTTCTCACAAAATCGATTGCTGGTAAAATCCTTAAGTCCAAAACTAAACTGTCACAAGCAGTAAGGAGATAAGAAGGTTAAACCTAAAAAAATTTAACTTCAATCAGCTTTGTCTGTGTATGTCAAAACTCATACTTTGGGTTGAGTATGTGTGTCAAAATCACTATTTACGCACCAAACAATCATCTTCATCATAGTGTGCATGCATCATCTTAGGTTTTGCATAGCGCATCATTATATCATCATCCTTAGTGCATGTCTGCCCAATCAAAGACAATCTCATCCTTTTGAAAAGGCATTAACCATTTTGCTGTAGATTTATCAATTGGATGAATAAGTAATTTCTCTTAACATCATCACGATATGACACATTTTTTCTATAAAAATGGACAAGAGATAATGGAGTTATTTTTTAGTTCACAGAGTCATTGGTTCCAGACAAACTCAATGAAGTTCTAAATTTAAAGATGCAATAGTTACCTTTTGTAGATTTGGAACGTGGTGTATATCAAAGAATTTCTCCATCTGGAATATCCATGTTATGGTGTTCTTTCCAACAAACTTCCTCATGTCAATATTAAGGATTTGGATACACTTTTGGGGCTACCCCTGATTACTTCCGTTATTAGAATCAAATAATCTTCCAATATGCTTATTAATGGAAGGTTGCTCAACATGGAAACCATATTTATCTTCATGATATATTGGGAAACATATTCACCCTTAGGGTGGATTTTCTTTTTATTTTGTATGAGATTAGGAATCCTTTCCATTTCCTCCATATTATTATTCTCTAAATTAACTAAATGAACCATTCTCGTAGTATCTTTAATTAAATATTGCAACTTAGACACCTGAAAAGCTAGGTCTTCACTTTCATGAGTCCTTTGGTGGTTAGTTTGGAGTGTGAGTTTTTCCATCACCTTTTGGTGCCATATGGAAAAATAAAAATATATACACTGTTTATCACACCATTGAGATCACCCAAAATAGATCCTTCTATTAAAATTTATTCAAATTTAAGATGGCATACATTTTTCAAACCTTGATTTGGAGATTGATTTGCTAGTCGAACTTCAAACTGAGATAACCTTAAATTTTAGCCCCTATGAGTCTAATTTTTTTTCTACATTATTCTGATATCTCTTATATTCAATTCCATAGGTATGGCTTAATTTTGTTGTTCCAATAAAATTTATGTTAATTTTCCCAACACTTGTTATTTTTGGCCCTTTCAAAAGAGCTAAAGTTTACGACTTGCAACGTGTCCAATTTTTTGGAGCTGAATATGAAATTTCTATCAAAGATATTATGGTCCATCTTATTTTTGATGCAATAGGTCTTTCTGAATTTGGAGCTTGCATGATCCATATATAATAGTTTTTCCTAGAACACCTGTTTGATACTATTTTTTGGACTAGTAAAACCCGTAACTTCCAAAGGGTATAACTTCGAACATGTAATGAATCAGGACATGGAAATTCTACCAGATATAGTTTGCTTTTTCCTATATGTACCCTGTGATTTTTTTTGTTTGAAACATCCTATAAAATCATTATAGCAAAAATTCCATGATGACACATTTTGGAAGTGTCCATGTTCTGATACTAAATATTATGCAACAGATTCCCCAAAAGAGCATAGCTATACAAGAAAGAGTAATGCAAGACAAAATAATAAAGAAAATAGATGATATCAAGTCTCTTCGAGGGGGAAGCCTCCTTATACAATATAATAAGTACACAAGACAAGTCAAGACAAGATTCAAATGAAAATTTCTCCTTTATATATATATATATATATATATATATATATTTTTTTTTTTTTAAAGGTAGTTCACCATGGAAGCCCTATTTACACCATGGATACGACCACCTGGGAAAATATCTCTTATACTCGCTGAATAAGTATACATGAATGAGAAAAAACATCCATGAGAGGGCCAATCATTATAAACGACTCACCAACCTAATATTTCATTACATACAAGTGCTCCCAAGGAGAAAATGTCCCTGACGAGATTTGAACCTGGGTGGGGAGCGCAATAACCAAATATCCCGACCACCCAAGCTATGCCCCGTGGACTATATATATATATGAGACATAGAGGTACAATTACCACTAATGGGATCAATATGACATTAATAATATAACAATACTAATATAAACTTCCCAATTTAGGGGGGAATGGGCAACAATAAGGGATTAACAATTTCTTATGGGTGAATGGTTATGATTTCATGGTATCCCTTAAAAATTATCTAGCACATTACTTGGGGGTTCCCTTTGCTCAACAATTGCTTATTTATGAAGGGAATAAATTGTAGAATAAGTATCAATAAGTTAGGTTATAATATTTGTAAGGATTCTACTATCCATCTAGTGTTGCATTTGTGAGGCGAAGCAGTACCACCTTTGGTTTGTGATGCACTTCCAATCTGGGTTCTTACAAGGATGCAACCACTCCAATGATTCTAAATCATTAGTTCAACCTTCGATCATGTCAAGTCCACATATTGTTTAAAAACTAGACAAAATGATGGATTTGAAGGTCAAGGATTTAGAGGTAACTGAACTCTTTTTACCTCTTAAATATACTACAGTAATTTTCCAATTTAATGGGATTTGGCATCGATCGAATGAATTGCACTAGTAGATTCATTCTAGTTTGGCTTGACATTGTGATATCCTTTTGTGCTCTGAAGGGATTTCTGTAGTACAATTATTCACTTAAGATGATTAGTATTTTTTTTATGATAGTCTCTAGTTATGGGGAAGATCATGACTCTTTGTTATCCTTTGGTTTCTAGATTTTGATCCATCTATAATGGTTCATCTGCCCTTATGGTTTTCGTTAGCATTTTAAGATATTCAGAATGCTTTAGGTAATTATTTGAAGTATGATATGGAGTATACTTAATAAGGCCTCTTCACGTATGCTTGAATTTATGTGGAGATTGACCATAGAAAAAACACTGTAGAGATAATTATGTTAAAATGTGGTAAATTTAAATGGATTCAAACTATGGATGACACAAAGACAACATTTATATACATATTTGTCATTGTATGTGGCATCTACATGAATCTTGTCCCTAGGCTCAAGGTCCTCCTAAGAGGGAAAATGGTCATTCTTAACTATCCAGAAGCTGGCATCTTTATGAGCCTTCACTTATAGATGATAAATACGATCAGAGTTAATAAGATTTTTGAAGTGCTCATAATTAGAGAAAGATGGGATCAAAATACACAATGGAGATTTAAAACATAGTTATGAGTTTTATGAGGAAGAAATGTATGAAGGGGATCCTTCCTCCATGTGATGTTGCAAAGGACAACCCAGGTAGAGGAACAAACATGAATCACATGAATTTGCAACTTTTGAGTATGATAAAGAACAATCATTGAATTCCAATTCAAATTTTCATAAATTTTATTTTCAAGTAGTCATTGCGGAACCTCCTCCAAGGAGATAAATAGAGGTTAATTTTTTTTTTTTATAAAGGAAAGGGAAATATGGTCAAATTGAGGTCATTGCCACTTGATGGTTTGGACCATTTAATGCTAGTGAATATTATTCTTATTTTCTCTCTAGTTTTAAGGCATTTTTCTTGATATAATATGGGGATCCTGATGAAGGACCCAAGACATACTACAAAGCATATGATGAATGTAATTTTGATTCATTTCTACATAAATTACATTTTTCATTGGTAAGAGAAAAATTCAAAGACAATGATATTATTTTAATTAAATTATTCTAAATTAAAATCATCATCAATTCATGTGCACTTGCAACCAATAGTTTGTCTTCTTGTGCTTACAAGCCAAACAATGACTTTGGGCATTAAAGCAATGATTACTTTATCACATCCAATAGAAAATACCATTGTGAGTCCCAATTTGCAATAGAAAATCCCAATGTGAGTTGTAGAAGGAATCTTCTACAATATAAAATTTCAATGTGAGTTGTAGAAGGAATCTTTTGCAATAGAAAATGCCAATGCCACTCTCAAAAGATATTTTTGGGACCCAAAAAAAGATCTTTTGGGATCCAAAGATGTGACACTAGTATTTTCATTTATGAAAATACTAGTGTGAATTTTTTTTTTAATCCCAAAAGATCACATTGGTACTTTTTGTGTCTAAAATTATATTTTCTCCAAGTCTCAAAAGATCTTTGTGGATTCACCCTAAAATGTGTAATAGAAAAATACCAATGTGAGTCCCAAAATGCATATTCTTTCTCATTCATTTATAAAAATATAAAAAATGTTTTTTTTAATGTTTTGGGTTGGGATTGGTAAGGAGATTATTTAAACATGTACAAGACAAGCATGGATGAACTAAGCTGAGGTGGAATCAATAACCAAGGGTTATGTTACATCTGTAAATCATTGTCATATCATGTTTGAGGGGAGACATATGTTCCCCTTTACTTTAGAGTTATTTAGTTTTTTTGTGAGAGGTTTTTGGCCACTTTATCAACATTGGATCGTCAACCCCCTAAGTGGATGAGTAATGTACATATGGACATGTGGGGGAAAATGTTACCAAAGAGGGGTTAAATAGTATACCCTTGTATGCTAGTGTTTAGAGGTTTTGGCTTTGTTAGCAACAAACATAATCACATCCCTGACCTTATGCATTATCAGTATGCGAGGATGGACTAGTGAAGATGTCTAAGAATCCAATTTAGTTAGATTGAGCAACCATATGAGAGATATGATATTATTGTTAACTTTTGATTGTTTTAATTGTACATTTTTTTGTGTTATTTAATGAAGTTGTAATTGATTCTAAGGTTTTGTAGAAATTTTATAATTATTGTTGTCTACTATTTTGTAAAGAATGTCTTGTATGTTGGTGAGGGAAATCATGAATTTGATTTCGAGATGAATGAGGTTGATGAATGGTGAAGTACCTTGGAGCACAAACGTAGTATGTTGCAGAGATAAGATCATAGTTTTCTTTAGTAGGTGATAAATCAATTATGTACATTGATGGTTGGTTATGGAGTGGTCCTAGTATGAACTTAGGTAATTGTGTAGGACATGAGTTTGCAAAGGTATATGTGATCCTTCCTCGAGATATGTTGTAATTTATGCATCATATAGTTAGGTTCCTACTAATCATCCATAGGATGGGTGTTGACGTCATTCAATGAGCTACATGACATGCTTATCCATCTTCTTCATTTATTTCATCTTATGATGATGGTAACCTCCACCTCCTTTTCCTAGTCCTTCACCTTCTCCTTTTCCACCTCCTCCTTGCCGGGTGTGTCTTATATTCTTTGTATGTGGGGTGCATCACCCTATGATCCATTTGATTTGTAAAAAGTGTAATTTAATCCTAGTTAAGGGATTGAAGTATAATATAATCCATGTGAACATATTAGGATTTTGAATGTTGTTAAATACCTAAATATTGTATTAGAAATGGTAAAGAAAATACAATGAGAAATTGAGAGGTGCAGATCTATGTTTTGTTGGTTTTCCCAATTAAGGGTTTCGAGGGTAAATATTTATGTATTGTGTGTGTTCCATTATTTAATATTTGTTTTTTTTAAGAATATGTGTGCATTATTAAACTTCATAGGTTTAAAACTTACACTTCTTCCCCTCTTCCTCTTCCACCTGCTCCACCAAATACACTAGTTATTGATCCACTAATACACCTACAAACCCCCCCATAAATTAGTTGCACTAACTTGTAATGATCCATTCGCTAAATTACCTACTTATTTTCCTACATCACCAACTATAGCAACTACCAGTCCATGCATCGATCCATCCATTGCTCAATTTTCACCACCAACTAGACTAGTTATTGAACCACCAATCCACTTGATTCTCCACCCACTCCACTAGCTACATCAACTTATACTAATCCATCCACAAATCCACCTACTACTTTATCTACACCACCAACTACCTCGAATGACTATCTACCTACTACTCCCCTTATGCCACTAGTTGCACCAACTACTAATTTTACACGTGTTATGGTCTTACCAAGTGATAAAGATATTGTTGGAAAGATATATCAGAATCTAGTTGAATTCTTATCCAGTGGAGGTGTTGGTGTGTCTTTTTATTTTGGTGATATACTTACGGTTAGCTGACATGTTTATTGATTGATGTGATGTATATTTGACATATATATTGTTTTTGATGTTATCATTCATGCATATTATGTCTTTTCATATCATGTTGATGTTGACATGTTTTATCTATAAAATATAAATGTGCATATGTGAATGATTTAACTTTATTAATGATTTCTTTGCTTTTAATTTGAACTTAAACTTAAGACATATCACTCATTTAAATTTCAGATGCCATATAATGTTTAACTAATTTTTAAGGCGAGTTCTTTATTTTATAGGAAGATACAATATGTTTATTATTACAAACTTGGTTAACTGATTTAAATAATGATTATATAATTTGATTAATTTTTTAAATAATTTTTTATTATTTAATTAATTTTTTAAATACTTTAACTAAACTTATTGTTAATATTGATAAAATTAAAATCATGATAGTAAATCTAGAAAAAACATTATTCCTCCATTTTTATATGGTGATAACATTTTGCATCGATTCATTATTGGTTATCAAATAGGTGTATCTTATATGGCTGTAAGAAAAAGTTGTTATACACCCTACATAGGTTCAAATTCCACTTTATGACATATGGTTTCTCTAAGTGAGTTTATTTTTAGCGAGGTATATATGATCTATTCACAAGTACATTGTATAAGGTTCTCTTATAGATGACATAGGAATAAATCTAAGACTAAAGTTCCAAGAAACTTTAAAGGGCCTTGTGTAAAGTGGGTCATTTAGACTATTGTATGTATCTTGGAAAGAGCATCGAGTGAGTCCCACATATACAAAGGTAGCTATGTCGGGGATTTGATCTCGAGAATCACTACTTGTATTCATAGTTCTCACCCACATGAGGTATCCCATCGAACTTCATTACTTTGAAATATGAAATTGGTTAAAGAACAAACAATAGAGTTGAATTTTTATCTCTTTGGATTCTCATAAATGTTATGTCTAAATAAAGACATTGCAAGCTACAAGTCACTGGAGACTCCAAGATTATAATGGATTGTATAGAGTTGTACTCCTTCTCAACGCTTTTGATTGATTGGTTAACAAACCAAATTTAAGTGATACGAAATATATTAATATAGCAGTAGATGCATTACCTCTTTCATTTCCCAAAATCTCAAGTCGAATAGAGTTGTGATTAGAACAAGGATTTATCCAACAAACAAGATCTAATAAAAATGATGAAAACTTATATAAGGAATGCTACATAATAAAATTATGATTTGTAAAAAAATTACTATAGGATATTGAAACAAAAATAATTTGTTCACTTGAGATTTTCATTAAAACTACACTACTTCTAGGAAACTTATGTGCATTTAATATTCTTGTACTACAAGTTTTCCTCAGTCTTACTTTGTACTGCACACTTTCTTGAGCGAACTCTATTTTATTCACTTTGTTCAACATACTCTACTTTGTTCACTTTGAACTATTCTACACACCTTCCATGACTTGTTAAATACTGCACACTTTGCACACTATGCACCAGGGTCAGTGCAACTTCCCCAACTTGTTCAACATTGCTCACATATATGAACACACTATCCTCTACTTGCAAATTATGCATCAGACTTTGTCCTTCCTTACAATGACAATTTTATCTTTAGCTTTTCTTTGATCTTTGACCTTCCTCCAACTGCGACTTCAACCCCTTCTCCTCCCTGCCACATATTCATTTTTTTCACAACTTTTTTTCACCCTCTTCACCTAACAGTGATAAACATATTCTTATTTATACACAAGTTGAACTCACCTTTCATTTGAATAAGATGTTTGACTAAAATGATTTTACTGAATTCACGATATTCCTTAGCTAACTTGACTTGACAATGAATGGGTTATGGACCACTCATGGTGCTCTCTCTTGGGTTACAAGTCCACAACACAATGGCCATTCCTTTGGTACCATGACATGCCCTTATTCTAAAACTACATATCATGAGCTAGTTCCCATAACTTGCTGGGATTTGCGTGCATATTTAAACTAGCTTATGTTCTATATACTTCTTCAAACTAGAGTCTAATTACATCAAGTACAGTCAGATAAATCACTTTGACATACAAGCCACTCTCCTTTGACATAAGTGGAAATAAAAAGTCCAACAATATCCTCCTTTGGCATTGATATTAAAACTCTTTAAAACTGAGCTCCTTATCAAAGTTGTGCTCCCCCTGACTGAAACCTATGTTCTTCTCCCCCTAACTTGCAACCCTTGTTTACTGTTAATCTCCCTATTTGACATAAATGGTAATGACTACTCCCCCTTCTATTTTGTTGCAACATTTTCTCCTTTATTTTGTTGGGAGATTAATCCAATTTTGTCTTAAGTATTTGAATACCTCCCTTGGTAGTGGTTTGGTAGAAATATATGCTATATGTTCCTTGGTATTGACATTAAACAACTTCACATATTTCTAATCTACATGTTCTCTTAAAACTGTTACTTGATGGGTATTCACTTGGTTTTTGAGTGCACCACGAAGTTTTTTGACACATTGATTTCACTTGTATTGTTGTAGTAGATAGGAATTGGTTGATCATACTCAACCTTGATATGCTTCAGAGTTTGCTTCATCTAGAGTACTTGTGTACAATATTCAACATCATCTATGTATTATTCTTCTGTTGCGAACAAGGATATTGATGCTTGTTTCTGACATGATCATGAAACAAATAATTCACCAAGAAAGAATGCATTCCCACTAGTACTTTTTCTATCATCTAGACTTCCAGCCCAATTAGCATCTGAATAGGAAATTATATCAAAGTTTTTCATTTTTGGATACCATAGTCCAAAATCAATTGTGCCTTTGATATATCTAAATATTATCTTGACTACAACCACATGAGATTCCTTAGGAGTAGACTAAAATATAGCTACCATTCCAACTGCTTGCATAATATAAGGTCTTGATGTTGTTAACTATAGTAAGCTTCCAATCATATATTTGTATTGTGTGGAATCTACTAAAGGAGATTCATGTCATCTTTGCTGATTTTGTTGGGTATATTTTATATTCTTTGAATGTGCACATGGGGGGAAGGTGCACCTGTTAGTGTTGCGTCTGCGTTTGACGATCCTTGTCGACACCTTCACGAAAATGACCAATTTTTTATGGTTTTTTTTGGCTATTTTGGGAAATTTTCTAAAACTATGTAATTTAATCCCGGTTAAGGGATTCAAGTGTATTTTATATTCAGAGTTAATATATTAGGGCATTGGATACTGCCGAATACCTATATTTTGTATTGTGAGGGATTCATAATGATAATGACAAAATAGGTGTGGCTCCAAGGTTTGGTAGTTTTCCCGGTTAAGAGTTTCCAGGATAAATCTCTGTGTTTATGTGTGAATGTTGTGGTGTAATATCTATTTTGCTTAAAGGAATCTTTATTCTTTGCTTCTTTGCACATGTTTATGTTAGGATTTATAATCATCTCTTGTACAAACTGGTCTGTTAGATTATATTTTTCTAGCTAAGGAGTCATTTAATTATTATTGGGTCCACTAGTACCATTAGGTCCACTTGGCCTAATGGGACCACATTTACCAGTCACTAGAGTGTGGGGAACACAGATAGAGGCTAATTGAAATGGATTTCACATTAATGCATCATTTTATGTGCCTCCTAGACCAATCCCTACAATTTAGGAGCCACTGGGAGTGCCAGCACCAACCTCCTTCAGTTGTTGGTAGTTGGTGACTAGTAAAGCTTAGTTATTATTCAATTAAATTCAGTTAGATGTACTCCAGTTCAGTTAGCATCAGTATTGCATGGATGCATGTGGGAAGGTGCCTATTCTCATCTACTTCTCACCTACCACATCAGTTAGACTAGTTTAATTGATTATAATTGATTGAGAGACTGAATTAGACAAATGGAGCTTAGCTTGTCAGCTACGATAGTGATTTAGACACTTCAATGCAGTTAGATTGAGTTGGTGATTCGAATCCTATCCACATGATTTGAATTCTCCATTATGTAACACTATTGCATACTGCTCGGATTAATGAAGTTTATATTGTAATTATACTGAGCAATACTTGTCTGTTTTCTATGAGATTTGTTTTGTTCAGTGGGTATTATTCATTCCTTTTACATTGCATAATAATTAAAATCTAATGGCACTCATTCCTAAATATCAATGGAACATTAATTCTAATATGGTATCAGAGCTTCCTCAGGCAAGCTTCAAGTTTGTCTACTCTCCATTGTGAACTACAAGCAGTTGGGTTTCCACAAAAGTACTGCAAAGAGTGCCTTGCTAACTCTGGATTCATTCGGAGTGGAGGTACGGGCGTGACAGACCCTAAAAAAGTGTATATTTCGAGAGGGAAGGCTTTGTTCTGACATAGTGTGAATTGGTTTTGTTTTTGTAGCATTTTCTTACAGGTGCTACGTAGTTTGATTGAAGACATTGACTAATCAGAAGGAGAATTAATGGAGAATAAATATTTGTTAGCCCATATCATGACACCATTCAACTATGTTGATTGGAGGAAAGATATGCAAGTCTCCTTGTGCAAGCTTGGCCTGTACATGATGACAATGGGCCGAGAGACTAAACCTCATCATCCATCTAAGAAAAACAAGTTCTTTAATTGGTTGGATGAAGCCTTTGGATTTCTTTGTGCTCACATCTCCAGAGACCTCCTCTTTCCCCTTGAGGGATAGAGGACCCCTAAAGAAGCTTGGGAGAATCTTGAATTCTTGTTTGGGAAGAAATATGAGCTTCAGGGACGCATTCTAGAGAGTGAGATAATATCATTGCAACCCAGTAGTTTCAAGACCATACAACAATTTTTTACCAAATTCAAGTCTCTTGCACTACAATGTAAGTAGTGTGGAATAGAGAGAAAGGATGAGCATCTTGTGCTCTCTGTACTCAACAAAATTGGTTCTTATTATTTTATATTTGTCTCTACCATCCATTCTATAAGAGATTCCATTCCCAGTTGGAATATGCCTTCACTTGATGGATTTGTCGATTCCTTAATACAGGAGCAAGAAAAATTGGTCCAGATGGGATTCCTCCAAACTTCCAAGAACCAAGCTCTATTGATGACAGACTCTACCAATGCACAAGCTAAAGGGAGGTGTAAGGGGAAGGAGACTAAAGCATTTAATTTTAAGCCTAAAGAGAGTCAGAGGTCTTCTGAAGGAGCTTCGGGCTCCAAGAAAAAGAAATTTTTTGAAAAGACAAAGTTGTTAGAATAATCAACCCATAGTTACCTACCTTAGACATTAATTAATCCATTTTTGTCTTATTTGACTAGTTTCCAATATTCCACTCTATGCAAGTTGTCTTCCACGTGCCATAGAAGTCAAACTTGCTAAAAATGAGTCATGGAGCACTTGGGAAACCTCTTGGAATCCATATTTAGCATATCTGCGTTATTCCAGATCCTCCCTAGTGCATATCTGCTTTTTCTGCTAAGTTTCCTGCTTTATTGAGATTTATGGCAAAAGGTAAAGTAAGACTAGGTGTAGTTGACTTGTTTTTTGTGTTAGGATTATTAATCCTCCCTTGTCCAAATTTGGTCATATGTCTAAATCGGGAGTCATGTCTAAATCGGGAGTCCATCCAGTCTATTTATAGTCATTAACACCATTGAGTCCACTTGACCTAATTGGGGCACATGTTTCAGTTACTAAAGTGTGGGGAACACTAATTGAGGCTCACTGCCACTGATTGCACTTGATTGCATCAGTTTAGGAGCCTCCTAGACCAATCCATACAATTTAGGAAGCCACTGGGAGTGCCAAAACCAACCAAGGTCAGTTCACTTCAGTTAATGACTAGTCAAGCTAAGTTAGGAGTCAGTTACATTCATTTCTAGTCCTCTACATTCAGTTAGCGCTAGGTTTACTTGACCGAACACATGTGGGGCACATTTCTCACCTACCACTGTTAGTTAACCTTAGTCAACACTGAATGTAACACTTGAGTTATGTTTTAGAGCTCCGATGAACTCCGGTTATGGTTTGGACAAGGTCAATTAACTATTGAGTCCTCTGATAGTGATTTAGACAAGGTCTTGGTTACCTACAGTCAAGTAGAGTCTAATCAATTCAAACTTCCTCATGTGGATTCAAATTGCTTGTGGCTATTAAAGCCATTGTACTTCATTGTAATTATCTATCTAATTACTCTTTGATTAATGAAAAGCATTCATAGCTGCAAGCCATTTTTGCACTGTTTCATTCTTCAATAACTGAGTAAATTGTGTGATCTATCATGTGAGTTGTGTGTTTGTCCACAGATCTATGTGCTCAATTTAATATTTTTCCCTCATCATCCTCCATTATTTTATCCTAATAAAAGCATGTATGAGTTGTCTTTCCATCACCTATTAGCTTTCCTACTTGACTTTGCCAATCCATGAGCCTCTAGGTAGATTTGGAAACTGCTTTATGCACCTATGGGGGATTTGACTAGATTTAGTAAGCCTACTTTTTGACTATTTTGAATGTCATCCTTATGCATTCGAATATATCATGTAATTATATATTGCAGCAGCCTATGAATTCATAAGGTTGGCTATTTTACACTTATTCAATACAGATTAGTGTTATGCTCCAATTTCAGTTATCTTTGTGTGTAAATTTGCATGTTTGATTAGCAATTTTGTGAGTGCAATTTTTCTATCACTTGGGTTCAATTTCCACATGGTATCAAAGCCTTTGTAGATTTATTTCTCTCCTTACATATTGCTATTGCATGTTTGACATATTGACTGGGAGCATTCTGCTGATTGAATGGCACAGTTTCTGAGATATGGATCAATCTCAGAAGATCATCTTAACTCCATTTAATTTCTTTGAATGGAAAGCAGAGATGGAGATACTGTTGAGAGTGAAAGGTCTCTATAGGGTGACTATGGCAACTAAGGGTGATCCCAATGCAGCTACAGAGAAAATTAAATGGCACAATAGGAGGGATGAGGCCTATGGTCTCTTCTGTCTGAGCATATCTAGAGACCTCCTTTTCCATCTTGATGTATTGACATCACCTAATGAAGTGTGGGAGAAGCTTGTAGAGATTTTTGGTCAGACAAATGAGATGAGAGGACATCAAATCAAGAATGAATTTATCTCTTTGAGTCCCAGCAGCTTCAAATCCCTACAACTCTACTTTTCCAAGTTTAAAGCCCTTGTTTTGTAGCTAAAACAGTGTGGAATTCAAAAGAAGGAAGAGAAACTAGTTTTGGCCATACTCTCAAAGCTTGGACCTGACTATTCAGTGTTTGTTTTGACTTTCCATGCCACAAATTTGACAGCTACGATCCTGGAAGATGCCTAAGCTTGCAGAGTTCATGGAATCCCTTACACAAGAACAAGATAAACTGGTGATGATGGGCACCATCAAACCTTCCAAAGACCAAGCTTTGGTTGCAAGAGATTGGGGGGTGGATTCAAAATGCAAGAATAAAGCTAAGAATCCACCTGAGCAAAATAAAGACAAGAACACGTCTCAAGAGGAGCCCCAAGGCTCCAAGAAGAAATTCCAGAAGAAGAAGAACAAAAGGAGAAATGAGCAAGTGTGCATACTGCAGTAGGGGCTATCATCCTGAAAGCTCCTGCATGAAGAAGCAAATTGACATGTTGACCCAACTCCTGGAGAAGAATAACATCTCCCTTCCTGATTGCTCAAAGAAGAGGGAAGGAGGATCAAATTTAGAGGACAGAGAGAGAGTTCATGCTTTGGTTGCTGGCACATCAAGCTCACCTAGCTTCATCATAGAATCTGGAGCTTCAAGAGATATGGTTTCAACCAAGGAGGCATTCTCCTCTCTTGACATGTCGAAAGGTCCACCAATAGTGCTGGGAGATGACTCTCTCACTGACAGTTTGGGGAAAGGAAGGATTGATCTTGACCATGGTAATTTCAGTAATGTATTGTATGTTCCAGGTCTTGCCTCTAACCTCTTGTCAGTGTATCAGATGATCCACAAAGGGTCTCCAAATAAGGTCATATTATCCCCTGATGATGTTGAGATCACAGAGATCTCGAATGGTAAAGTAATTGCAAAAGGAGTTGTAGATCACACTTCGAAGGTATACATGTTTTCACATTTTCTACCCTACTCAAACCCCTCTGCTCTTCTGATTCATGCTAATGAGGCAAGCAAAATTTGGTATGAAATATTTGGCCATATTAACTATAAGTATCTTTCTGATCTAAGTGAAAAATAAATGGTCATAGGGTTACCAAAGATTAAGTTTTCCAAGGGAGTCTGTCAAGGTTGTATCCTAGGAAAACACCCAGGGCATAAATTTGAGAAAGCTAGTCATGAGAGAACCTCTGCACCTCTTGAGTTGATCCACAGTGATGTTGCTGGTCCATTTCCTCATATGTCAATGAGTCAAGCCAAATATGCATTGACCTTCATAGATGACTTTTCCAGGTATTGTTGGGTTTACTTCCTGAAGCATAAGTCTGAAGTTTTTGGCCTCTTCAAAGTCTTTAAGGCCTTGGTTGAAAACCAGTCTGGGAGGGAACTAAAGATCCTCAGATCTGAAAATGGTGGTGAGTATGTCAAGTCTAAGTTCTTTCAATATTGTGAAGATGCAGGTATTCAAATGCAGCATTCAATCCCTTACACACCACAGCAAAATGGTGTTGCTGAGAGAAAGAACAGATCACTGAAGGAGATGGCAACCTGTATGATGGAGGCTAAGACTTTGCCACCAAAGTTTTGGGCTGAAGCTATAAACTGTGCATCCTATATCCAGAATAGGGTGCCTCATAAGCAACTTGATGGTATGACTCCTTTCAAATCTTGGAGTGGGCACAAGCCAGATGTGACCCATTTCAGGATTTTTGGATCAAAGGCTTGGGCTAGAATTCCAACTGAAAAGAGAAAGGCTTTGCAGCCTCAAATTCAAGAGTGCCTATTTGTTGGGTATTCTAAAGATTCAAAAGGGTACAAGCTGATAAACTTGAGCACAAACAAATCCTTCATTTAAAGGAGTGTTCAGTTCCAAGAAGAGCCTTTAGCAACAGTTGAAGTTGCAGAGTCTTCTTCACCACCATAACCATTGAATGTAAGTGGAGAGACAAATGAGTTTGCTGATTCTGATATGTCTGATCATGATGATTTAATTGCAGATCCTGAAAGTCCTACAAGACCAAAATGGGCAGCAAAGACCATTCATGCAGCTGGAGAACTAGCTGAAAATCCTAGTGATCCTAGGAGGACTAGATCTCAGTTTGAGAGTGCCCTATGCATGAAAGACCCTTTGTTTGTAGAGAAGTGCTATCTGATGGTTGAATCAGACCCACAAACATATGAATATGTAGCACATGATCCAAGATGGCAAACAACCATGAAAGAAGAATTCAGCTCACTCTAGAAGAACAACACTTGGGAACTGGTTGATCTTCCCCCAGGGAGGAAGCTAGTTCAATGTAAGTGGGTTTTAAAAACTAAGTTTTCTGCTGATGTTTCACCTTTGAAATATATATAAATATTGTTAGCCAATGGATACTCACAGGTACATGGTATTGACTACAATGAAACCTTTGCACTAGTGGCAAAGATGGACTCCATAAGGCTAGCCTTAGCCATTGCAACTTTGAAGCAGTGGGAGGTACATCACATGGTTGTGAAGTGTGATTTACTAAATGGAGATCTTACTGAAGAGATTTAAATGCAACAGCCTCAAGGGTTTTTTTCTAATCCATATTTTGTGTGCAGGTTAAAGAAATCATTGTATGGACTCAAGCAATCCCCCAAGGTTTGGTATGCCAAGATTGATGGATTTCTGTTGTCACTGAGTTTTGTTCAATGCAAGTCTGATCCTAATGTTTATTTGAAGCTGATTCATGGTTCTTTGATGATTATTGTCTTGTATGTGGATGACCTTCTGATTACAGGAAGTTCAAAGAAAGAAATTGCCTCCTTGAAGGATGCAATGAACCATGCATTTTCTATGACTGATTTGGGGTTGTTGAGCCAATTCTTGGGTCTTGAAATTGCTCAATCCCAACATGGAATAAAGGTACATCAGTACAAGTATGCTTTAGATTTTCTGAACAAGTTCAACATGAAGGATTGCAAGCCAAGCAAGACTCCCTTCCTTTCGAGAGTTAAGCTTGAAGAAGCCAGTTCTTCTCCTATGGTAAATAATACACTATATAGGCAGTTGATTGGGTATTTGCTGTACCTTACACACACTCGACCTGATATTTGTTATGCAGCAAGTGTGGATTCAAGATACATGGATCAGCCTCATGAGATCCATTGGAGAGCAGCCAAAAGGATCCTTAACTTTGTTCAGGGAACAAGAACTCATGGGATCTTCTACAAAGCTAAATATGATCTTGATTTGATTGGGTTTACTGATAGTGATTCGGCAGGTGACAACATAGATCGAAAGCCAACATTAGGATATGTGTTCATGCTTGCTAAAGGACCAATCAGCTGGTCAAGCAAGAAACAAAGTGCCATAGCACTCTCATCTACAGAAGCAGAGTACATAGGAGTTGTAAATGTAGCAACTCAATGTTTATGGTTGCAGGGGATACTTGGTGAGTGTGGCTTCGATTCAGAGTTTTCAACTATTATCTATTGTGATAATCAGAGCACCATTTGAATCTGCAATGATCCAGTTTAGAGATAGAGAACCAAACACATTGAGATCCATATGCACTACATCAGACAGCTTGTGCATGATGGCACCATTCACCTACTCTTTTGTGCATCTTCAAAACAAGTAGCAGACATCTTCACCAAAGTTTTTTGTCAGAAGACATTCAGAAATCTCAAATCACTGCTGGGGATTGCTGAGCATGCTATGAATCATGATTGATGACAATATTTTCCAATTTTGTTTTACTGTCCATGTTTAAGGGAGGATTTTCCCACTGGGTTTTTGCCTCTTTCCTTGGTTAAATGGACATGCAGTATGTAAAGGGTGACTAAGCCTTGTTGCTAGGCCCTATAGTTTTCTGATATTTACTCATAAAGTGAGGCTTAAGGGGGTTGGTTAGAATAATCAACCCATATTTACCTATCTTAGACATTAATTAATCCATTTTTGTCTTATTTTCCTAGTTTCCAATATTCCACTCTACGCAAGTTGTCTTCCACATGCCATAGAAGTAAAAATTGCTAAAAATGAGTCATGGGGAACTTGGGAAACCTCATGGAATCCATATTTATCATATCTTCTTTATTCCAGATCCTCCCTAGCACATATCTTCTTTTTCTGCTAAGTTGCCTGCTTTATTGAGATTTATGGCAAAAAGGAAAGTAAGACTAGGTGTAGTTGACTTGTTTTTTTCCCTCATCATCCTCCATTATTTTCTCCTAATAAAAGCATGTATGATTTGTCTTTCCATCACCTATTAGCTTGCCTACTTGACTTTGCCAATTCGTGAGCCTCTAGGTAGATTTGGAAACTACTTTATGCACCTATGGGGGATTTGACTAGATTTAGTAAGCCTACTTTTTGACTATTTCGAATGGCATCCTTATGCATTCAAATCTCTCATGTAATTATATATTGCAGCAGCCTATGACTTCATAAGGTTGGCTATTTTACACTTATTCAATACAGATTAGTGTTATGCTCCAATTTATGTCTCCTTTGTGTGTAAATTTGCATGTTTGATTAGCAATTTTGTGAGTGCAATTGTTCTATCACTTGGGTTCAATTTCCACAAAAATGTCCCTATTGTATGAGGGGTTTTCATCTAGAAAACCAGTGTATGGAGAAGTAGATCGACCAACTGTCCTCTCTCCTCAAGCAGAACAATATTGCTCTTCCACAAAGAGAAAATAGTTTTGATGATGGAAAATCGAGAGATGATCATCAAAGGTTCCATACCATGAAAGCTGGCCTCTCTCGGTCGACAAAATACTTGATTGATTCTGGAGCATCCAACCACATGATTTCCTCCAAGGATTCCTTCACCAATATCAACCTCACAGGAGGGCCTACTATTCATATGGGTGATGACTTCCAAATTCCAGCAGCAAGAAGAGGTTCCATTAAAATCCAGCGCAGTGAGTTCAAAAATGTTCTCTATGTTCCCTCTCTTGTAGCTAATTTGTTGTCTGTATACTAGATGACTCAAACTAGATCACCAAAGCAAGTGGTATTTTTCCCTGACTCGGTAAACATCACATAAATCTCAACTGGAAAGACTATAGTGAAAGGAATTGCAGTTCATGGCTCCAAGGAATATTCTTTCTCTCATTTCATGCCACACTTAGATCTAGTACAACCATAACTTCTATTCGAAGTAGATAAAGGTATCAAAAATCCTTTACTTCCTATTGCATATACATAATTATTGTCTAACATTTCAGATTCATATTCAGATTTAGAAGAAGAGGAAGACCATCATGATTAAGCTATTGCGTTAACACTTGAAAGAGATCTAGATCTAGATCCAACATCCACTTCATCTCAACAACCTAAATGGGCTCATCAACTCATTGAAGCAACTAGGGATGGTGCTAGGAATCCAGATGATAAGAGAAGAATGAGGTCCCAGTATAAAAAAGAGAATGTTGCACTGTCCCACACAAATCCACTTCTCCCTGAGAGGTGCTTCATGATGTTTTCAGATCCTCAAACATTCAAGGAATATTTCCATGATCCTAGATGGCAGGTAGTTATGGATGAGGAATTTCATTCGCTACATGATAATAAAACTTGGGAACTTGTCTCGTTACCTCCAAGGAGGAAACTTGTTCAGTGAAAATGGGTTTATAAGACCAAGATAGCCTCTGATGGAACCACAACCAAGTACAAGGCTCGTTTGGTGGCCAAAGGATACTTCAGGTTCAAGGTTTGGACTACAATGAGATACTCACTCCAGTATCTATAATAGATTCCATTAGACTTGTCTTGACAGTTGCAGCTTCCAAGAGATGGGAGGTACATCACATGGATGTGAAAAGTGCCTTCCTCCATGGTGACTTGAAGGAATATATTTACATGAAACAAGGCTAATGGGTTTATTGATGATCCTTCCTTAGTTTGGAGGTTGAGGAAATCACTGTATGGACTCAAACGAGCCCCAAGGGCATGGTAATCCAAAATGGATGCCTTCCTCATGTCACATAAATTTGAAAGATGCAAATAAGATTGCAATGTTTACATGAAGACGAAAGAGGGATTCTTGGTATTGATTGTTCTTTATGTGGATGACTTGCTTATTACTAGAAACTCTACTCCTAGACTGAGAAGCATCAAGTCAGCCCTGAACAAAGCATTCGCTATGATTGATATAAGAATGTTAAGACAATTCATTGGTCTCAAATTAAGTCAAAATACTTTGGGAATCATGATCTCATAGTAAAGATACTCATCATACATGCTCAAGAGATTGCACATGGAATACTACAAGGCAACCCCTTGTCCTTTCCTACCTGGAATCAGGTTACAGGAAGGTGGCTCTACACCTTTGGTAGACAACACTCTTTACAGAAAGCTCATTGGGAGCCTTCTATATCCTACACATTCGAGACCAGACATATCATGTGTTGTGAGTGCTGCTACTAGGTACATGCAGGAGCAACATGAGCTTCATTGGAAGGAACCGAAGAGGATATTGCACTATGTGCAGGGTACTAGATATTATGGGATTCATTATGCAGCTGGCACACAACTTGATCTCATAGGCTTCATAGATTCAGACTGGGAAGGAGATGGGAATGATAGGAAATCCACTTCAGGATTTGTGTTTATGATCAGATTTGGGCCAATTTGTTGTTCCAACAAGAAGCAATCATCACTTACACTCTCTTCAGTAGAGGCAGAGCATTGGGGAGCTGTGAATGCAACTATTGAGGTAGTTTTGCTACATGGAATATTCACAGAATTTGAGATTCACACTTCACATTCAGTGGAAATTTATTGTGACAACTAGAGCACCATAAAAATTTATAGTGATCCAGTTCAGAAGCAAAGAACAAAGCACATTGAGGTTCACATGCATTATATTCGGGAACTAGTGCATGAAAAAATTATCACACTGCATTAATTTCCTACAAAGGATCAGATTGTAGACATTTTCACCAAGTACTTCACTGAAAAGAGATGTACCATTCTCAGGTCTCTTTTAGGTGTAAAGGCTTCATTCATTGTTCCCATTCCTTCTTATTTTGAGGGGGGGGGGTTCCCATGAGGTTTTCCCCTATTTCCTCAGTTTATTAAGCAACATTTTTTTAATTCTTTTAGATTTGTATATGGGTGAATTTTGGCCTTGTTTCCAGGGCCCACAGTTTTCCAAGTTAGGATTAAAGGGGGGGGGGGGGGTTAGGATTTATAATCCTCCCTTGTCCAAAATGGTCTATTAGATTATATTTTCCTAACTTAGGAGTCATTTAGTTATTATTGGGTCCACTAGTACCATTAGGTCCACTTGGACTAATGGGGCCACATGTACCAGTCACTAGAGTACGGGGAACACATATAGAGGCTAAATGCAACTAATTTCACATTCATGCATCATTTTATGCACCTCCTAGACCAATCCCTATAATTTAGGAGCCACTAGGAGTGCCGACACCAACCTCCTTCAATTGTTGGAAGTTGGTGACTAGTCAAGCTTAGTTATGCTTCAATTACATTTATTTAGATGTCCTCCAGTTCATTTAGTGCCATTCTTGCATGGATACATGTGGGAAGGCACCTATTCTGACCTACTTCTTAGATACCGCATCAGTTAGACTAGTTTAACTGATTGAGAGACTGAATTAGACAACTGGAGCTTAGCTAGTTAGCTTCGATAGCGATTTAGACACTTCTAGTTAGTGATGTAGTCAGATTGAGTTGGTGATTCAAACCCTGTCCACATGATTCAAATTCTCCTTTATGTAACATTGTTGTATACTGCTGGGATTAATGAAGTTTATACTGTAATTATACTGATCAATACTTATCTATTTCCTATGAGATTTGTTTTGTTCAGTGGTATTATTCATTCCTTTACCACTGCATAATAATTAAAATATAATGTTACTAATTGCCTAAAGATCAATGGAACATTAATTATAATATTTTAAAACTTACATGTGGTATCGGAGCTCAATTATTAGCATCAGGGGGATGCCTTTGTTGTTGAGGGTTCGACACGGTTGATAGATCTTGGGTCAGTGATAAACTTGGGTTCAATGGGAGACTTGCAGTGTTTATTTGTGCAATATTGAAAGAGAATGACGAGCAGTTTGAGAATTGAGATCGAGAAATTTAACGACCAGAATTTTGAGCTATGGAAGCTCAAAATGAAGGATCTTCTTGTAGATCGAGAACATTTGATTGCTATGGATTTAGGTACTAAAACCACTATAACGCCATAATATGATTGGGATAAATTAGAAAGAAGGACAAGGAGTATAATATGATTGTGCTCATCAGACTCTGTGTTGTTGAACATATCTGGTGAAGATAGTGTGATAAGCTTTGGGGGAAACTAGGGAGTCAGTATCAATCAAAATTCCTTGCGAACAAGTTGCTTCTGCAAAAGAAACCATTTCGCCTCAAAATGGATGAAAATGAGACTGTGATAGAGCATCTGAATGTCTACAATACTCTCGTAAGTCAGATAACCTCTGTTGGTATTAAAATGGATGAAGAAGATAAATGAATTACATTATTGTGTTCTTTTCCATATTCCTAGTACAACCTAATTGTTGCAATAGGTAGTGCTAGCCAAGCAACCTTAAAGTTTGATGAAATAATGTCATCCCTACTTAAAGAAGTCTTTAGGAAGAAAACCATGGATAGTCATACCATGGATTTCTTTGTCTGTGAGAGGTCGCCCCCAGGAGAGAAACAAAAATAAATGAACTGGGGGGATATCTAAATCTAAGGGTAGATCTAAATTCCCAGGAAAATGAATAAGGAAGTGCTAGAAATGTTGTAAAGCTAGGCACTATAAAAATGATTATATATCCAAGAATGTTGAGAAAGCAAAGGGATATGAGGATACCCCTACCATAGAGGCAAAGACATCCTCAAAAGAAGGAGGGGATGTATACCTATCTTCCATAAGTAATCATTCAGAACATGATATATTGCCGATTGACTTAGGTACGTCATGTCACATGACTCCTCATAGGGAGTGGTTCTGTGAATATGAAAAGTACAATGGAGGAGATGTGTAGTTGGGAGATTATTCACCAGCCAATATCATTGGACGTGGTACAATCAAGCTAAAACTGAAGGATGGAAGGGTTAGAACTCTACTGGGAGTGCTACACATTCCAAATCTAGCAAGAAAATTGATATCTATTGGAAACATGGATGTTGTAGGTGTAAAGACTGTGTGTGGAGATGGTTGTTTCAAAATGGTTCGAGGATCAATCGTGTTGATGAGGGGAGTTTGGCATGGAACTCTATGCAAAATATCGGGGAGAACCATCATTGATGAATTTAACATTTCTGTTGTGCTTGAGGAAGAAGGCAAAGATGACAGAACCCTAATTGCATCAGGAGGAAATAAAATGCTATGGAATCAAATATTGGGGCATATCAGATAAAAGGGACTTCGAACTTTACAAGGTAGAGGTATGGTTGAAGGTATGACTGATTGCACTCTGGATTTTGATTTTTTTGAACATTGCACATATAGAAAATAATTGAGTAATATTTGCATTTGGTGCTACAAGAGAAAAGGGAATTCTCTAGAGTTAGTACACAATGATTTATTTGGACTTGTGCATGCTCCATCATTAAGTGGATATGTGTATTATGTTTCATTATAGATGATTTCTCAAGAAACACATGGATTTATTTCCTTCTAAAGAAATATGAAGTATTTTCTAAGTTTAAATAATTTAAGGCTCTTGTAGAAAATCAACCAGAAAAGAAATTAAAGGTGTCGAGGACAAATAAATATGGTGGAGAGTTAAGTGGGAATGATAAGGAATTCTACAATAAGTGTGGTATAGAAAGGCAGAAGAGTAATCCATACACACCGCAATAGAATGGAGTTTCCGAGAGGATGGATATGATGCTAATGTAAAATGAAAGAAGCATGCGAAGCAATGTTGGGATAGGACAAGAATTCTGGGCAGAGGCGGTGGAGACAACATGTTACTTGATAAATCTGTAACATCCTTACAATTTCACAAAAAATTAAAATTTTTCTATGTGACATTTAATGATAGATCATAGCCAGAATGTTAGTTTAATAACTAACTTTAGTTTATTTAACATGTAGTTTACCATATAAGACATTAAGAGAAAACTTAGGAGTTAATTCTTTTTGATTAACAGTAACTAAAAGGCTTCAGAAAATTTTACTTACTAACTTGCAAGTCACATGTCACTAACCGTATTCAACCTATATTGATTTTCAGTTTTGAATAAAATTTTAATAGAGTTTAAGAGTTTCAAATTATTGAATTCAGATCATTGATTTGTTTGTAAGAATGTGTATGATTTTGATGGTTGTTTTCTTTTCTTACTGAAGGGGGCTTGAGGTTAGCCCAAGGATTACTTAGCTTTTCTTAAAGATAACACATATCTGATGCTTGTACATGAATTTACAGGTAAACATTACTTCCAAGTTACGATGTAAGAAAAATAAGGCTCTGAAGACTAATCGAGTAAGTTAGGAAAGAAATCCTTAAACTCTAATTATGGTCTAGATTATCGAAGTGGAAGTGTGTTACAACTCTTGTAATGTCAATTTAGGGAAAGAAATATTACTATTCCACGATTTTAAATTTGTTTGTTAATACTGTAATAACTTTGTTTGAAAGATTACTTGGCCTAAATGATCGACCACTATGACTCTTTCATGGATGCAAATATGTTAATGCATTTTGGTTTTTAAGAGTTGAGCCAAATGGTAACTGTGTTGGTTAATATTTTTGATAAATTAAAGATTCTGTTTATACTTCCTTTTGTTTTTAAAGGCGGAGCCTATTACCGTAGTGTAAATGTTCGGTTAGCAATTGGTTGAAATTCTAATTATGCCAACGATACTGTAAGGATGAACCTAAGGTTTGGATTTTATTAAACAGTTTTGAGGTTTATATTAGTTGATTACCTTCTAATTTTTAATATTTGTATAATAATTAGGTTATCTACAGATATTCGATTTGTTTGGTATAAACAATAGTTAAACAGTAAAAGTCTTCTTTTTAATTTGAAGAGCTAGGAATTTATCCTATTTCATAATAGGTTCTGTACATGGTTATGAATGGTTGTATTACTGTAGATGTTTATGAATGGTTGTAATAATGAGTAGGGTTTAGGAATAACAATTGACAAAAATAAATAATAATATTAATGCTATACTGAATATTTACAGTTTCGGTTTCCTAAGTACTTAAGGTAAGGTAATATTAATGATATACACCATGAGCCCTCCTTCTTGTGTACCATTACCATTGATGCAAAGTAAGAAATTTGGCTAGACCAAATTATGTTAGCCTTTAAAATTTATTCAACCATACACTTAATTTCACCCTTCTGGCAACAGGGGTATCTGTAAGGTCTGATGTTAGGAGGAACACTTTTCAAAATCAAGTGAATAACATGATCATGATCCTGAGTAGGTGGATTTTTTTTGTAATATCTTCAGATACATTGGAATGCTTATCAATGAACCTTTGGATATTTATGGGACTAGGAGGCTTAAATATTTGTACCTTTAGTGAGAATAATTGTGCAATTACACCCTGATGACACTTTTTCAACAATTTTGTCATTCCTTTAGAGCTTGTCACCTTCTCTAGTTTCCCTGCGATACCCATTAATTCAAATTCTTTTCCATCCGAAGAAAATTGCATGGAAGTTATTTAAAATTGAAAGTCATTATTCCCAATGATTGTAACCATTGAACCCCTAAGACAGAATCAAAACCACCCATTGGGATGGAAATCATTGAACTATTCAATACATATTCTCCCATAGTAATATTGATATTATGGCATTTCCCTCAGAAATTTATAGTTCCTCCATATGCAATCATTACTTGAAACTCTTTTATTGGACACAATGTCCACAGTTAGAGGGGTGGTGAATCAGTGCGTGACCAAATTAAAAAAATTTCCTTCTTTTAGTCAGTCAGAGTATATCAAGCATTATTTTATCGATTACATCAGCTAAATCAATCATGAGTCATAAGCACATTCATCACATCAAAGAGGTAAGAATATGTAATTTTGATCTTTATTATGGTAATGGAAGACTACAATCTTCTCGATTACAATCAACACCAAATGATGAAAAGAGCACCAACTCTTGTAAGTGGACCTATCCTGGTTTTCTTAGATCCAACTAAGAAAGGGTTGAGGATTCCAATCCTCAAGTACAAGACTTAGCTTGCATTGGTCTCTGCTCATGTGCCTCTACACATCAATCTCTGCTAGTCAACCTCTGCTCATATTCTCATCATCAATTCTGGTCAATATCTACTCATCAATGCTGCTGGTCAAGTTGGTCAATCTATGCTCATCAACACTTGTCAACATCCTCATCCACATCATTGTTGCTATAGGTATTAAAACTTGTCCGTGTATACCCAATTACTGTGTATAAGTCTTCAAATATTACTGTATCTATATATACCACTGTAGTAATCATCAACTATTGCTCAACCTGATGTGTACATTACTGTACATACATACTTATGAATACATCATTATGCATGCATTTTCATCATCAGCAAGTTAGTAGAATGTGCACCAATGCACCATCATTATCACTTATGTAAATCATTCATCTTCATTATCATGTGCATGGATTATACATCATCAACATCTTTCAAAAGGCATAATCAAAGTGTAGGAATGCATCATTATCACATCATGAAGTGTTAATAAGTCTATATAGATCACTGTATATCTGCACTATATGCATCACTTTCCTCATCATGTACATCAACATATAATTATAGCGTGTAGTGTATAACATACATACCTTCAAAATGTCAAACAAGTCCAGACTTAGGAAGGCAAGTGAGGACTGTGCATAATGCTGGGATGAACTTTGGTGACTATGGTCTATGCTTTGCAAGAGCCCCAACCTCTGTTAATATTTTATAATGTCAAAAGAGAACTGCCTTAGCAATAAAAAATTAAACCCAAAATTAATCCTTCTCTCTGTAAAGCATTCGGGACTGGTTTCTCCTCTATCCTGGGTCAATCTTTGACTGGTTTGAAGACTGTGAAGAGTCCTAAACCAGACTGTGTACTTCCTTGGCACAAAATAGATTGCTGATAAAATCTTTAAGTCCAAAACTAAACTTTCACAAGCAGTAAGGAGATAAGAAGGTTAAACCTAAATTTTTTTAATTTCAATCAGCTTTGTCTATGTATGTCAAAACTCATACTTTGGGTTGTGTATGTGTGTCAAAATCACTATTTACGCACCAAAAATTCATCTTCATCATAGTGTGCATGCATCATATTAGGGTTTGCATAGGGCATCATCATATCATCATCCTTAGTGCATGTCTGCCCAAACAAAGACAATATCATACTTTTGAAAAGGCATTAACCTCCATTAATTCCATGACTATGATAAACCCAAAAAGAAATGTCACTGCTGTAACAATGTTGGTCATCAACAATTAGGGACTACTTTTAGTGTGGAAATGCCTCTAACACAAGTCACAGAATTCACCCCAACATCTGCTGCAAATTTTGGATTATGTATTAGCTACTGTTGCCTTGGTGAAAAAATATTAGACAATGAAGTAACTTGCTGCAATGCCCTCCACTGAGATTTCCCAAGACACTTCTCCTGCTACTCAGGAATTTGTCTTAGTCAAATTCATAGATGATATTACTCTTCCAAAATTGTACACTTGCAAAATGAAAGCGTGATGGGGTATTTATAAAAGTTTTCCATCAATTTTTTTGAATAGACCTTGTCAATAAAAAAATAATTTTATTTTTGTTTGGAGCAAACTTCACAACATTTTGATTATTGAATTATATTTTTAATCATTAAACATAACCTTTCAAATTTATTCAACCATGGTTCTTCATAAATCAATGGAAAGGGTTTTGAATAGGACCATGATGGTCTTGTGTTCAAGCATCAAAGACCCAAGGTAGCATGTGCAAGAGTTTCAATGATACTTTCAAAATATTTCATACTTCATCAAGGGATTCATACAAAAGGCATCCAATCATAAACCCAACCAGCATGGGTTGCATCAATGTGCAATAATTCCACCAATGGAATCATGGTCCTTATGTATTAGGGCTTGTAAGCCATTAAGTGTCATGTACCCACACACAACATCTTCACAACTCCTTCAAGGGTACAAGTATCATCATCAAGTGCAAATAAGTGTGTCCAAGTGTCCAAGCACCATCCTATGAGTGTGAGTGCCTTCAGCATGCCATAAAATGTAGGTCCAAGGGATTCTTCAAGGCTTCTTCAACCACCTTAGTCACACCAAGATACCTCCAATGGTCAATATCCATCATGACATCACCTGTGGGGGTTCTAGGCCTTCTCTTGGGGTACCATGACACCATCAAAGCATGAATGACCACATAATCTGTCATTAATGCTTCTCCAACCCATCTAGGGTTTTTTCATCATCCTCAAGGGCTTCAACACCATCTCCAGGGTCTTCAACATCATCACTAGGGTCTTCAGCATTATCAACAAGGTGGTGGCTCCAAGATCCAACCTTGTGAGTACAGGGACCTTGTCAACTTGGTACAAGATGCTTCAAATCACAAACCAACTTGGGGTGGGATCCAAGGTACTGGATGTGAGGGTACTGGGATCATCCATACTTGTGCACTGCAAGAGGGACTTGGTGGCACCAATGACAACATGTGGGGCCACTACAAGTCCATGTTGGAATCAATGACAATTTTATCAACATTTCCCTAAGAAATTTATAGTTCCTCAATCTGCAATAATTACTTGAAACTCTTTTACTAGATATATAAATAAATTGAAAGCTTTGACTAATTTATAGTGAATGAAATTATGAGTACTAACATAATCAATCAACATTGTTGCCTTTTTATTTTTGATATATCCTTTTATCTTGAGAGTTTATGGAGTGCTAATTCCAACCAATGCATGACAAGATATGGTGGTAGTAATCTCTTCTATTTCTTAAGCTAGAGATGGTTCCTGTTCTTTTGATTCTTCTTCTTCACAATATATGTAAAATAATTTCTTATCGTCACACTTATGTCCCTTACTATACTTGTTGTCACAATTTTTAACATAGACCTTTTTCTCTTCTTTCATCCATTTGTTGAGGTCTCAACCTTGTAGGTAGAGGTGGGTTAGAAGAATGAACATTAATCTCTGTAGGTATTAGAGGTGGTCCTTTTAGTAGTCGTTGCCATATTTTTACTTTCAACCTTCCTTGATAACATGAAATCATTCTCTAAGGATGCTTTTTTTAAGAGACACACCTCATGTTGAATGTTATCCTTTAAGGTTTCAAAAAAGAGATCCAAGAATTTATCATCTAGTATGTCCTCCATTCTGAGACTCGACTTTTGAAATGGTTGAATATGCTCTATTACTGGACCATTTTGCCGTAGATTTATCAATTGGATAAATAAGTAATTTCTCTTAACATCATCATGATATGACACACTTTTTCTATAAAAATGGACAAGAGATAATGGAGTTATTTTTTAGTTCACAGAGCCATTGGTGCCAGACAAACTACTGAAGTTCTAAATTTAAAGACGCAATAGTTACGTTTTGTAGATTTGGAACGTGGTGTATATCAAAGAATTTCTCCATCTGGAATATCCATGTTATGCTGTTCTTTCCAACAAAATTGCTCATGTCAATATTAAGGAGTTGGATACACTTTTGGGGCTATCCCTGATTAATTCCATTATTAAAATGAAATAATCTTCCAATATTGTTATTAATGGAAGGTTGCTCAACATGGAAACCATCTTTATCTTCTTGATAGATTGAGACACATATTCACCCTTAGGGTGGTTTTTATTTTTATTTTGTATGAGCTTAGAAATCCTTTCCATTTCCTCCATATTATTATTCTCTAAATTAACTAAATGAACCATTCTTGTAGTATCTTTAAATAAATATTGCAACTTAGACACCTGAAAAGCTAGGTCTTCACTTTCATGAGTCCTTTGGTGGTTAGTTTGGAGTGTGAGTTTTTCCATCACCTTTTGGTGCCATGTGGAAACATAAAAATATATACAATATTTATCACACCATTGAGATCACCCAAAATAGATCCTTCTATTAAAAGTTATTCAAATTTAAAATGGCATACATTTTTCAAACCTTGATTTGGAGATTTATTTGCTAGCCGAACTTCAAACTGAGATAACCCTAAAATTTTAGCCCCTATGAGTCTAATTTTTTTTTCTACAATATTCTGATATATCTTATATTCAATTCCATAGGTATGGATTAATTTTGTTGTTTAAAAGTTATGTTAATTTTCCCAACACTTGTTATTTTTGGCCCTTTCAAAAGAGCAAAAGTTTACGACTTGCAACGTGTCCAATTTTTTGGAACTGATTATGAAATTTCTATCAAAGATATTGTGGTCCATCTTATTTTTGATGCAATAGGTCTTTCTCAATTTGGAGCTTGCATGATCCATATATAATAGTTTTTCCTAGAACACCTGTTTGATACTAGTTTTTGGACTAGTAAAACCCGTAACTTCCAAAGGGTATAACTTCGAACATGTAATGAATCAGGATATAAAAATTGTAGCAAATATAGTTTCCTTTTTCCTATATGTACCCTGTGATTTCTTTTGTTTGAAACATCCTATAAAAACGTTATAGTAAAAACTCCAAGATGACACATTTTGGAAGTGTCCATGTTCTGATACTAAATATTATGCAACAGATTCCCCAAAAGAGCATAACTATACAAGAAAGAGTAATCCAAGAAAAAATAATAAAGAAAATAGATGAATATCAAGTGTCTTCGAGGGGAAAACCTCCTTATACAATATAATAAGTACACAAGACAAGTCAAGACAAGATTCAAATGAAAATTTCTCTTATATATATATATATATATATACATTTTTTTTTTTTTGGATTTTTTTTGAAAGGTAGTTCACCATGGATATGACCACCTGGGAAAATATCTCTTATACTCTCTTAACAAGTATACATGAACGAGAAAAAACAACCCATGAGAGGGCCAATCATGATAAACGACTCACCAACCTAATATTTCATTACCTACAGGTGCTCCCAAGGAGCAAATGTCCCCGACAAGATTTGAACCTGGGTGGGCAGTGCAATAACCAAATATCCCAACCACCCAAGCTACGCCCCATGGACTATATATATATTAGACAAGGAGGTACAATTACCACTAACGGGCTCAAGATGACATTAATAATATAACAATACTAATATAAACTTCCCAATTTAGGGGGGAATGGGCCACAATAAGGGATTAACAATTTCTTATGGGTTAATGGTTATGATTTCATGGTATCCCTTAAAAATTATCTTGCACATTACTTGGGGGTTCCCTTTGCTCAACAATTACTTATTTATGAAGGGAAGAAATTGTAGAATAATTATCAACAAGTTAGGTTATAATATTTGTAAGGATTCTACTATCCATCTAGTGTTGCATTTGTGAGGCGAAGCAGTAGAAAATTTGGTTTGTGATGCACTTCCAATCTGGGTTCTTACAAGGATGCAACCACTCCAATGATTCTAAATCATTAGTTCAACCTTTGATCATGCCAAGTCCATATATTGTTTAAAAACTAGACAAAATGATGGATTTGAAGGTCAAGGATTTAGAGGTAAATGAACTCTTTTTACCTCTTAAATATACTACAGTAATTTTCCAATTTAATGGGACTTGGCATCCATCGAATGAATTGCACTAGTAGATTCATTCTAGTTTGGCTAAACATTGCGATATCCTTTTGTGATTTGAAGGGATTTCTGTAGTACAATTATTCACTTAAGATGATTAGTATTTTCTTTTATGATACTCTCTATTTATGGGGAAGAGCATGACTCTTTGTTATCCTTTGGTTTCTATATTTTGATCCATTTATAATGGTTCATCTACCCTTATGGTTTTTGTTAGAATTTTAAGATATTCAGAATGATTTAGGTAATTATTTGAAGTATGATATGGAGTATACTTAACAAAGCCTCTTCACGTATGCTTGAATTTATGTGGAGATTGACCATAGAAAAAACACTGTAGAGACAATTATGTTAAAATGTGGTAAATTTAAATGGATTCAAACTTTGGATGACACAAAGACAACATTTATGTATCATATTTGTCATTATATGTGGCATCTACATGAACCTTGTCCCTAGGCTCAAGGTCCTCCTAAGAGGGAAAATGGTTGTTATTAACAATCCAAAAGCTGGCATCTTTATGAGCCTTCACTTATAGATGATAAATACAATCAGAGTTCATAAGATTTTTGAAGTGCTCATAATTAGAGAAATATGGGATCAAAATACGCAATGGAGATTTAAAACATAGTTATGAGTTTTATGAGGAAGAAATGTATAAAGGGGATCCTTCCTCCGTGTGATGTTGCAAAGGACGATCTAGGTAGAGGCACAAAGCTCAATCACAAGAATTTGCAACTTTTGAGTATGATAAAGAAAAATGATTGAATTCCAATTCAAATATTCATAAATTTTATTTTCAAGTAGTCATTGCGGAACCTCCTCTAAGGAGATAAATAGAGGTTAATTTTTTTTTTATAAAAGAAAGGGAAATATGGTCAAATTGAGGTCATTGCCACTTGATAGTTTTGACCATTTAATGCTAGTGAATATTATGCTTATTTTCTCTCTAGTTTTAAGGCATTTTTCTTGATATAATATGGGGTTCCTGACGAAGGACCTGAGACATACTACAAAGCATATGAGGAATGTAATTTTGATTCATTTCTACATAAATTACATTTTTCATTGGTAAGAGAAAAATTGAAAGACAAGGATATTATTTTAATTAAATTATTCTAAATTAAAATCATCATCAATTCACGTGCACTTGCAACCAATAGTTTGTCCTCTTGTGCTTACAAGCCAAACAATGACTTTGGGCATTATAGCATGAATTACTTTATCACATCCAATAGAAAATACCATTGTGAGTCCCAATTTGCAATAGAAAAGACCAATGTGAGTTGTAGAAGGAATATGCTACAATATAAAAGTTCAATGTGAGTTGTAGAAGGAATCTTTTGCAATAGAAAATGCCAATGGCACTCTCAAAAGATATTTTTGGGACCCAAAAAAAGATCTTTTGGGATCCAAATATGTGACATTAGTATTTTCAATTATGAAAATACTAGTGTGACATTTTTTTTTCATCCCAAAAGATCACATTGGTACTTTTTGTGTCTAAAATTATATTTTCTCCAGGTCTCAAAAGATATTTGTGGATTCACCCTAAAATGTGTAATAGAAAAATACCAATGTGAGTCCCAAAAGGCATATTCTTTCTCATTCATTTATAAAAATATAAAAAATGTTTTTTTAATGTTTTGGGTTGGGATTGGTATGGAGATTATTTAAATATGTACAAGACAAGGATCAATGAACTAAAATGAGGTGGAATCAATAACTAAGGGTTCTGTTACGTCTGTAAATCATTGTCATATCATGTTTGAGGGGAGACATATGTTCCCCTTTACTTTAGAGTTATTTAGTTTTTTTGCGAGAGGTTTTTGGCCACTTTATCAACATTGGATCGTCAACCCCCTAATTTGATGACTATTGTACATACAGACATGTGGGGGGAAATGTTACCAAAGAGGGGTTAAATTGAATACCCTTATATGCTAGTGTTTAGAGGTTTTGGCTTTGTTAGCAACAAACATAATCACATCCCTGACCTTATGCATTATCAATATGCGAGGATGGACTAGTGAAGATGTCTGAGCATCCAATTTAGTTAGGTTGAGAAACCATATGAGAGATATGATATTATTGTTAACTTTTGATTGTTTTAATTGTACATTTTTTGTGTTATTTAATGTAGTTGTAATTGATTCTATCCTTGCTGGGTGTGTCTTATATTCTTTGTATGTGGGTGTGTCTTATATTCTTTGTATGTGGGGTGCATCACCCTATGATCCATTTGATTTGTAAAAAGTGTAATTTAATCCTAGTTAAGGGATTGAAGTATAACCTAATCCATGTGAACATATTAGGATTTTGGATGTTGTTAAATACCTAAATACTGTATTAGAAATGGTTAAGAAAATACAATGATAAAGTGAGAGGTGTGTATCTATGTTTTGTTGGTTTTGCCAATTAAGGGTTTCTAGGGTAAATATTTGTGTATTGTGTGTGTTCCATTATTTAATATTTGTTTTTTTAAGAATATGTGTGCATTATTTCACTTCGTAGGTTTAAAAATTACACTTCTTCCCCTCTTCCTCTTCCACCTGCTCCACCAAATACACTAGTTATTGATCCACTGATACACCTACAAACCCCCCATCAATTAGTTGCACTAACTTGCACTGATCCATCCACTAAATTTCCTACTTGTTTTCCTACGTCACCAACTATACCAACTACTAGTCCATGCATGGATCCATCTATTGCTCAATTTTCACCACCAACTAGACTAGTTATTGAACCACCAATCTAGTTGATTCTCCACCCCCTCCACTAGCTACATCAACTTATACTAATCCATCCACCAATCCACCTACTACTTTATCTACACCACCAACTACATTGAATATCTATCCACCTACTGCTCCCATTATGCCACTAGTTGCACCAACTACTAATTTTGCAGGTGTTATGGTCTTACAAAGTGATAAAGATATTGTTTGAAAGATATATCAAAATCTAGTTGAATTCTTATCCAGTGGAGGTGTTGGTGTGTCTTTTTATTTTTGTGATATACTTATGGTTAGCTGACATGTTTATTGATTGATGTGATGTATATTTGACATATATATTGTTTTTGATGTTATCATTCATGCGTATTATGTCTTTCCATATCATGTTGATGTTGACATGTTTTATCTATAAAATATAAATGTGCATATGTGAATGATTTAACTTTATTAATGATTTCTTTGCTTTTAATTTAAACTTAAACTTGAGACATATCACTCATTTAAATTTCAGATGCCATATAATGTTTAACTAATTTTTAAGGCAAGTTCTTTATTTTATGGGAAGATACAATATGTTTATTATTACAAACTTGGTTAAATGATTTAATGAATGATTATATAATTTGATTAATTTTTTAAATATTTTTTTATTGTTTAATTAATTTTTTAAATACTTTAACTAAACTTATTATTAATATTGATAAAATTAAAATCATGATAGTAAATCTAGCAAAAACATTATTCCTCCATTTTTATATGGTGATAACATTTTGCATCGATTCATTATTGGTTATCAAATAGGTGTATCTTATATGGTTGTGAGAAAAAGTTGTTATACACCCTACATAGGTTCAAATTCCACTTTATGACATATATTTTCTCTAAGTGAGTTGAGTTTTAGTGAGGTATATATGATCTATTCACAAGTACATTGTATAAGGTTATCTTATAGATGATATAGGAATAAATCTAAGACTAAAATTCCAAGAAACTTTAAAGGGCCTTGTGTAAAGTGGGTCATGTAGACTATTGTATGTAGCTTGGAAAGAACATCGAGTGAGTCCCATATATGCAAAGTTATCTATCTTGGGGATTTGATCTCTAGAATCACTACTTGTATTCATAGCTTTCAGCCACATGAGGTATCCCATCGAATTTCATTACTTTGAAATATGAAATTGGTTGAAGAACAAACAATAGAGTTGAATTTTTATCTCTTTGGATTCTCATAAATGTTATGTCTAAATAAAGACATTGCAAGCTACAAGTCACTGGAGACTCCAAGATTATAATAGACTGTATGGAGTTGTACTCCTTCTCAATGCTTTTGATTGATTGGTTAACAAACCAAATTTAAGCGATACGAAATATATTCATATAGCAGTAGATGCATGTCCTCTTTCATTTCCCAAAATTTGAAGTTGAATAGAGTTGTGATTAGAACAAGGATTTATGCAATAAACAAGATCTGATAAAAAGGATGAAAACTTATAGAAGGAGTGATATAGAATGAAATTATGATTTGTAAAAAAATTACTACAAGATATTGAAACAAAAATAATTTGATCACTTGAGATTTTCATTAAAACTACACTACTTCTAGGAAACTTATGTGCATTCAATATTCTTGTACTACACGCTTTCCTGAGTCTTACTTTGTACTGCACACTTTCTTCAGTGAAATCTGTTTTATTCACTTTGTTCAACATACTATACTTTGTTCACTTTGAACTATTCTACACACCTTCCATGACTTGTTAAATACTGCACACTTAGCACACTATGCACCTGGGTCAGTGCACCTTCCCCAACTTGTTCGACATTGCTCACTTAGATGAACACACTATCCTCTACTTGCAGATTATGCATCATAGTTTGTCCTTCCTTACAATGACAATTTTATCCTTAGCTTTTCTTTGATCTTTGACCTTCCTACAACTGCGACTTCAACCCCTTTTCCTTCCTGCCACATATTCATTTTTTCACAAATTTTTTTCACCCTCTTCACCTAACAGTGATAAACATATTCTTATTTATACACAAGTTGACCTCACCTTTCATTTGAATAAGATGTTCGACTAAAATTATTTTACTCAATTCATGATCTTCCTTAGCTAACTTGACTTGACAATGAATGGGTTATGGACCATTCATGGTCTTGGGTTACAAGTCCACAACACAATGGCCATTCCTTTGGTACCATGACATGTCCTTATTATAAGACTATATATCATGAGCTAGTTCCCATAACTTGGTGGGATTTGCATGCATACTTAAACTAGCTTATGTTCTATATACTTCTTCAAACTAGATTCTAATTACACCAGGTACAGTCAGATAAATCACTTTGACATACAAGCCACTCTCCTTTGAAATCAATGAAAATAAAAAGTCCAACAATATCCTCCTTTGGAATTGATATAAAAACTCATTAAAACTGAGCTCCTTATCAAAGTCGTGCTCCCCCTGACTGAAACCTATGTTCTTCTCCCCCTGGCTTGCAACACTTGTTTACTGTTAATCTCCCCGTTTGAAATAAATGGTAATGACTACTCCCCCTTCCATTTTGCTGCAACTTTTTCCACTTTATTTTGTTGGGAGATTACTCCCATTTTTTCTTAAGTATTTGAATACCTCCCTTGGTAGTGGTTTGGTCGAAATATATGCTATATGTTCCTTGGTATTGACATAAAACAACTTCACATCTTTCTCATCTCCATGTTCTCTTAAAAATGTTACTTGATGGGTATTCACTTTGTTTTTGAGTGCATCATGAAGTTTTTTGACACATTGATTTCACTTGTATTGTTGTAGTAGATAGGAATTGGTTGATCATACTCAACCTTGATATGCTTCAGAGTTTGCTTCATCTAGAGTACTTGTGTACAATATTTAACATCATCTATGTATTATTCTTCTATTGCAGACAAGGATATTGATGCTTGTTTCTTACATGATCATGTAAAAAATAATTCACCAAGAAAGAATGCATTCCCACTAGTGCGTTTTCTATCATCTAGACTTCTAGCCCAATTAGCATCTGAATAGGAAATTATATCAAAGTTTTTCATTTTTGGATACCATAGTCCAAAATCAAACATGCCTTTGATATATCTAAATCTTATCTTGAATACGACCACATGAGATTCCTTAGGAGTAGACTAAAATCTATCTACCACTCCAACTGCTTGCATAATATAAGGTCTTGATGCTGTTAACTATAGTAAGCTTCCAATCATATATTTGTATTGTGTGGAATCTACTAAAGGAGATTCATGTCATATTTGCTGATTTTGTTGAGTGTATTTTATATTCTTTGAATGTGCACATGGAGGGAAGGTGAACCTGTCAGCACTGCGTCTGACGATCCCTGTCGATACCTTCACGGAAACAGGCGTTAGGCTGTTTCAGATGTAGGAAATGGCCAATTTTTTATGGTTGTTTTTGGCTATTTTGGGAAATTTTCTTAAATTATGTAATTTAATCCTAGTTAAGGGATTCAAGTCTATTTTCTATTCTAAGTTAATATATTAGGGCATTGGATGCTACTAAATACCTATATTTTGTATTGTGAGGGATTCATAATGATAATGAGAAAATAGGAGGTGTGGCTCCAAGGTTTGGTAGTTTTCCCAGTTAAGAGTTTCCAGGGTAAATCTCTGTGTTTATGTGCAAATGTTGTGGTGTAATATTTGTTTTGATTAAAGGAATCTATATGCTTTGCTTCTTTGCACATGTTTATGTTAGTATTTATAATCCTCCCTTGTACAAATTGGTCTATTAGATTATATTTTCCTAACTTAGGAGTCATTTAATTATTATTGGGTCCACTAGTACCATTAGGTCCACTTGGCCTAATGGGGCCACATGTACCAGTCAATAGAGTGTGGGGAACATAGATAGAGGCTAAATGAAACTGATTTCACATTCATGCATCATTTTATGTGACTCCTAGACCAATCCCTACAATGTAGGAGCCACTGGGAGTGCCAGCACCAACCTCCTTCAGTTGTTGGCAGTTGGTGACTAGTCAAGCTTAGTTACGCTTCAATTACATTTAGTTAGATGTCCTCGAGTGAAATTAGCACCATTATTTCATGCATGCATGTGGGAAGGAACCTATTCTCATCTACTTCTCACCTACCACATCAGTTAGACTAGTTTAACTGATTATAACTGATTGAGAGACTGAATTAGACAACTGGAGCATAGCTTGTTAGCTACAATAGTGATTTAGAAACTTCAATGCAGTTAGATTGAGTTGGTGATTCAAATCCTATCCATATGATTCAAATTATCCTTTATGTAACACTATTGCATAATGCTGGGAATAATGAAGTTTATACTGTAATCATACTGAGCAATACTTGTCTGTTTCCCATGAGATTTGTTTTGTTTAGTGGGTATTATTCATTCCTTTTACATTGCATAATAATTAAAATCTAATGGCACTCATTTCCTAAACATCAATGGAACATCAATTCTAATATGGTATTAGAGCTTCCTTAGGCAAGCTTCAAGTTTGCCTACTTTCCATTGTACACTAGAAGCAGTTGGGTTTCCATAGAAGTACCACAAAGAGTGCCTTGCTAACTCTAGATTCAATCAGAGTGGATGTATGGGCATGATGAACCCTAAAAAAGTGTATATGTCAAGAGGGAAGGATTTATTATGACATAGTGTGAATTGGTTTTGTTTTTGTAGCGTTTTCTTACAGGTGCTACGTAGTTTGATTGAAGACATTGACTAATCAAAAGGAGAATTGATGGAGAATCAATCTTTGTTAGCCCAGATCGTGACACCATTCAACTATGTTGATTGGAGGAAAGATATGCAGGTCTCCTTGTGCAAGCTTGGCCTGTACATGATGAAAAAGGGCTGAGAGACTGAACCTCATCATCCATCTAAGAAAAACAAGTTCTTGAACCGGTTGGATGAAGCCTTTCGATTCCTTTGTTCTCACATCTCCAGATACCTCCTGTTTTACCTTGAGGGACTGAGGACCCCCAAAGAAGCTTGGGACAAGCTTGAATTCTTGTTTGGCAAGAAATATGAGCTTCGGGGACACATTCTAGAGAGTGAGATAATATCATTGCATCCTAGTAGTTTCAAGACCATACAACAATTTTTTACCAAATTCAAGTCTCTTGCACTACAATGTAAGCAGTGTGGAATAGAGAGAAAGGGTGAGCATCTTCTACTCTCTGTACTCAAAAAAATTGGTTCTGATTATTCTATATTTGTCTCTACCATCCATTCTAGAAGAGATTCCATTCCCAATTGGAAGATGCCTTCACTTGATGGATTTGTCAATTCCTTAATACAGGAGCAAGAAAAATTGGTCCAGATGGGAGTCCTCCAAACTTCCAAGAACCAAGCTCTACTGATGAAAGACTCTACCAATGCACAAGATAAAGGGAGGTGTAAGGGGAAGGATCCTAAAGCATTTGATTTGAAGCCTAAAGAGAGTCAGAAGTCTTCCGAAGGAGCTTCGAGCTCTAAGAAAAAGAAATTTTTTGAAAAGACAAAGTGTCCCTATTGTATGAGGGGTTTTCATCCTGGAAACCAGTGTATGAAGAAGCAGATCGACCAATTGTCCGCTCTCCTCAAGCAGAACAATATTTCTCTTCCACAAAGAAAAAATAATTTTGATGATGGAAAATTGAGAGATGATCATCAAAGGTGCCATGCCGTGAAAGCTGGCCTCTCTCGGTCGACAACCTACTTGATTGATTCTGGAGCATCCAACCACATGGTTTCCTCTAAGGATCCCTTAACCAATATCAACCTCACAGGAGGGACTACTATTCATATGGGTGATGACTTCCAAATTCCCGTAGCAAGAAGAGGTTCCATTAAAATCCAGCATGGTGAGTTCAAAAATGTTCTCTATGTGCCCTCTCTTGCAGCTAATTTGTTGTTTGTATACTAGATGAATCAAATTGGATCACCAAAGCAAGTGGTATTTTTCCCTGACTTGGTAGAAATCACATAAATCTCAACTGGGAAGACTATAGTGAAAGGAATTGCAGTTCATGCCTCTAAGGAATATTCTTTCTCTCATTTCATGCCACACTCAGATCTAGTACAACCACAACTTCTATTCGAAGCAGATAAAGGTATCAAAAATCCTTTACTTCCTATTGCAGATACATAATTATTGTTTAACATTTTAGATTCATATTCAGATTTAGAAGAAGAGGAAGACCATCATGATTAAGCTATTGCATTAACATCAACTCATTGAAGCAGTTGGGGATGGTGCCAGGGATCCATATGATAAGAGAAGAATGAGGTCCCAGTATAAAAAAGAGAATATTGCATTGTCCCACACAGATCCACTTCTCCCTGAGAGGTGCTTCATGATGTTGTGGTGAGATCCTCAAACATTAAAGGAATATTTCCATGATCCTAGATGGCAGGTAGTTATGGATGAGGAATTTCATTCGCTACATGACAATAAAACATGGGAACTAATCTCCTTACCTCCAAGGAGGAAACTTGTTCAATGAAAATGGGTCTATAAGACCAAGATAGCCTCTGATGGAACCACAACCAAGTACAAGGCTTGTTTGGTGGCCAAAGGATACTTGAGGTTCAAGGTTTGGACTACAATGAGACACTCACTCTAGTATCTATAATGGATTCCATTAGACTTGTCTTGACAGTTGCAGCTTCCAAGAGATGGGAGGTACATTATAGGGATGTGAAAAGTGCCTTCCTCCATGGTGAATTGAAGGAATATATTTACATGAAACAACCTAAGGGGTTTATTGATGATCCTTCGTTAGTTTGCAGGTTGAGGAAATCATTGTATGGATTCAAACAAGCCCCAAGGGCATGGTACTCCAAAATGGATGCAAATTTGAAAGATGCAAATTAGATTGCAATGTTTACATGAAGAAGAAAGAGGGATTCTTGGTATTGATTGTTCTTTATGTGGATGACTTGCTCATTACTAGAAACTCTGCTACTAGATTGAGAACCATCAAGTCAGCCTTGAACAAAGTATTCGCTATGACTGATATAGGAATGTTAAGACAATTAATTGGTCTCAAATTAAGTCAAAATACTTTGGGAATCATGATATCATAGTAAAGATACTCATCATACATGATCAAGAGATTGCACATGGAATACTACAAGGTAGCCCGTTGTCCTTTCCTACCTAGAATCAGGTTACAGGAAGGTGGCTCTACACCTTTGGTAGATAGCACTCTTTACAGAAAGCTCATTGGGAGCCCTCTATATCCCACACATTCGAGACCAGACATATCCTATGTTGTGAGTGATGCTACTAGGTACATGCAAGAGCCACATGAGATGCATTGGAAGGAAGCAAAGAGGATATTGCACTATATGCAGAATACTAGAGATTATGGGATTCATTATGCAGCTGGCGCACAGCTTGATCTCATAGGCTTCACAGATTCAGACTGGGAAGGAGATGGGAATGATAGGAAACCCACTTCAAGATTTGTGTTTATGATCAGATTTGGGCCAATTTGTTGGTCCAGCAAGAAGAAATCATCACTTACACTCTCTTCAATAGAGGCAGAGCATCGGGGAGCTGTGAATGAAACTATTGAGGCATTTTTGATACATATAATCTTCACAGAATTCGAGATTCACACTTCGCCTTCAGTGGAAATTTATTGTGACAACTAGAGAGCCATAAAAATTTCTAGTGACCCATTTTAGAAGCAAAGAACAAAGCACATTGAGGTTCACATGCATTATATTCAGGAACTAGTGCATGAAAAAACTATCACACTGCATTATTGTCCTACAGAGGATTAGATTGTAGACATTTTCACCAAGTACTTCACTGAAAAGAGATTTACCATTCTTAGGTCTCTTTTAGGTGTAAAGGCTTGATTCATTATTCCCATTCCTTCTTATTTTGAAGGGGGGGGGGGGTTCCCATGAGTTTTTCCCCTATTTCCTCGGTTTATTAAGCAACATTTTTTATCTTTTAGAATGTATATGGGTGACTTTTGGCCTTGTTTCCAAGGCCTACAGTTGTCCAAGTTAGGAGTCGGGGGGGTGTGTTAGGATTTATAATCCTCCCTTGTCCAAATTGTATATTACATTATATTATCCTAACTTAGGAGTCATTTAATTATTATTGGGTCCACTAGTACCATTGGGTCCACTTGGCCTAATGGGGCCACATGTACCAGTTACTAGAGTACGAGGAACACAGATAGAGGCTAATTGCAACCGATTTATCATTCATGCATCATTTTATGCACCTCCTAAACCAATCCCTATAATTTAGGAGCCACTGGGAGTGCCGACGCCAAACTCCTTCAGTTGTTGGAAGTTGGTGACTAGTCAAGCTTAGTTATGCTTTAGTTACATTTATTTAGGTGTCCCCCAGTTCATTTAGTGCCATTCTTGCATGGCTACATGTGGGAAGGCACCTATTCTCACCTACTTCTTAGATACCACATTAGTTAGACTAGTTTAACTGATTGAGAGACTAAATTAGACAATTGGAGCTTAGCTAGTTAGCTTCGATAACGATTTAGACACTTATAGTTAGCCATGCAGTTAGATTGAGTTGGTGATTCAAATCCTATCCACATGATTCAAATTCTCCTTTATGTAACACTGTTGTATACTGCTGGGATTAATGAAGTTTATACTGTAATTATACTGAGCAATGCTTATCTGTTTCCTATGAGATTTGTTTTGTTCAGTGGTATTATTCATTCCTTTACCAGTGCATCATAATTAAAATATAATGGTACTAATTGCCTAAAGATCAATGGAAGATTAATTATAATAGTTTAAAACTTACATGTGGTATCAGAGCTCAATTATTAGCATCAAGGGGATGCATTTGTTATTGAGGGTTCGACACGGTTGATAGATCTTGGGTCTGTGATAAACTTGGGTTCAATGGGAGACTTGCAGTGTCTATTTGTGCAATATTCAAAGAGAATGACGAGCAGTTTGAGAATTGAGATCGAGAAATTTAACGACCAGAATTTTGAGCTACGGAAGCTCAAAATGGAGGATCTTCTTGTAGATCGGGAACATCTGATTGCTATGGATTCAGGTACTAAAACCACTATAACGCCACAATATGATTGGGATAAATTAGAAAGAAGGACAAGGAGTATAATATGATTGTGCTCATCAGACTCTGTGTTGTTGAACGTATCTGGTGAAGATAGTGTGATAAAGCTTTGGGGGAAAATAGGGAGTTTGTATCAATCAAAATTCCTTGCGAACAAGTTGTTTCTACAAAAGAAACCGTTTCACCTCAGAATGGATGAAAATGACACTGTAACAGAGCATCTGAATGTCTACGATACTTTGGTAAGTCACATAACCTCTGTTGATATTAAAATGGATGAAGAAGATACATGAATTACATTATTGTGTTCTTTTCCATATTTGTAGTACAACCTAATTGTTGCAATAGTTAGTGCTAGCCAAGTGACCTTAAAGTTTGATGAAATAATGTCATCCCTACTTAAAGAAGAGATTAGGAAGAAAACCATGGATAGTCATACCATGGATTTCTTTGTCTATGAGAGGTCGCCCCCAGGAGAGAAACAAAAATAAATGAATTGGGGGGATATCTAAATCCAAGGGTATATCTAAATTCCCAGGAAAATGAATAAGGAAGTGCTAGAAATGTGGTAAAGCTAGGCACTATAAAAATGATTATAGATCCAATAATGTTTAGAAAGCAAAGGGATATGAGGATACCCCTACCATAGAGGAAAAGACCTCCTCAAAAGGAGGGGATGTGTACCTAGCTTCCACAGGTAATCATTTAGAACATGATATATGGTCGATTGACTCAGGTACTTCATGTCACATGACTCCTCATAGGGAGTGGTTCTGTGAATATGAAAAGTACAATGGAGGAGATGTGTAGTTGGGAGATTATTCACTAGCCAATATCATTGGACATGGTACAATCAAGCTAAAACTGAAGGATGGAAGGGTTAGAACTCTACTAGGAGTGCTACACATTCCAAATCTAGCAAGAAAATTGATATCTGTTGGAAAGATAGATGTTGTAGGTGTAAAGACTGTGTGTGGAGACGGTGGTTGTAAAATGGTTCGAGGATCATTCGTATTGATGAGGGGAGTTTGGCATGGAACTCTATACAAACTATTGGGGAGAACCATCATTGATGAATGTAACATTTCTGTTGTGCTTGAGGAAGAAGGAAAAGATGATAGAACCCTGACTGCATCAGGAGGAAATAAATTGCTATGGAATCAAATCTTGGGGCATATCGAAGAAAAGGGACTTCGAGATTTACAAGGTAAAGGTATGGTTGAAGGTATGAATGATTGCAATATGGATTTTTATTTTTTTGAACATTGCATATATAGAAAAAAATTGAGTAATATTTGCATCTGGTGCTACAAGAGAAAAGGGAATTCTAGAGTTAGTACACAATGATTTATTTGGACTTGTGCATTCTCCATCATTAAGTGGATATGTGTATTATGTTTCATTTATAGATGATTTCTCAAGAAACACATGGATTTATTTCCTTCGAAAGAAATATGAAGTATTTTCTAAGTTTAAAGAATTTAAGTCTCTTGTAGAAAATCAACTAGAAAAGAAAATAAAGGTGTCGAGGACAGATAAATATGATGGAGAGTTAAGTGGGAATGAATTTGAGGAATTCTTTAAGAAGTGTGGTACAGAAAGGCAGAAGAGTAATCCATACACACCTCAATAGAATGGAGTTGCTGAGAGGATGAATATGATGCTAATGGAAAATGAAAGAAGCATGCTAAGTAATGTTGGGATAGGACAAGAATTCTGGGCAGAGGCGGTGGAGACAACATGTTACTTGGTTAATATGTAACATCCCTACAATTTCACAAAAAATTAAAATTTTTCTATGTGACATTTAATGCTAGATCATAGCCAAAATGTTAGTTTAATAACTAACTTTAGTTTATTTAACAGGTAGTTTACCATACAAGACATCAAGAGAAAACTTAGGAGTTAATTCTTTTTGACTAACTGTAACTAAAAGGCTTCAGAAAATTTTACTTACTAACTTGCAAGTCACATGTCACTAACCGTATTCAACCTATATTGATTTTAAATTTTGAATAAAAGTTTAACAAAGTTCAAGAGTTTCAAATTATTGAATTCAAATGATTGATTTGTTTGTAAGAATGTGTATGATTTTGATGGTTGTTTTCTTTTCTTACTGAAGGGGGCTTGAGGTTAGCCCGAGGCTTACTTAGCTTTTCTTAAAGCTAACATAGATCCAATGCTTGTACATGAATTCACAGGTAAAAATTACTTCCAAGTTACGATGTAAGAAAAATAAGGCTCTGAAGACTAATCGAGTAAGTTAGGAAAGAAATCTTTAAACTCTATTTACGGTCTATATTATCGAAGTGGAAGTGGGCTATGGCTCTCATAATGTCGATTTAGGGAAAGAAATATTACTATTCCTGAATTTTAAATTTGTTTGTTAATCCTGTAATAACTTTGTTTGAAAGCTTACTCGGCCTAAATGATTGGCCACTATGACTCTTTCGTGGATGCGAATATGTTAATGACTCTTTGGTTTTTCAGAGTTGAGCCAAATGGTAACTATGTTGGTTAATATTTTTGATAAATTGAAGATTCTGTTTATAATTCCTTTTTTTTTTAAATGCAGAGCTTACGACCGTAGTGGAAATGTTCGGTTAGCAATTGGCTGAAATTCTAATTATGCCAACGATCCAGTAAAGATGAACCTAGGGTTTGGATTTTATTAAACTGTTTTGAGGTTTAGATTAGTTGATTACCTTCTTATTTTTAATATTTGTATAATAATTAGGTTATCTACAGATATTCAATTTGTTTGGTATAAACAATAGTTAAACAGTAAAAGTCTTCTTTTTAATTTGAAGAGCTGGGAGTTTATCCTATTCCATAATAGGTTCTGTAGATGGTTGTGAATGGGTGTATTAGTGTAAATGTTTATGAATGGTTATAATAATGAGTAGGGTTTAGGAAGAACAATTTACAAAAATAAATAATAATATTAATGATATACTGAATATTTACAGTTTTGGTTTCCTAAGTACTTAAGGTAAGGTAATATTAATGATATACACCGTGAGCCCTCCTTCTTGTGTACCATTACCATTGGTGCAAAGTAAGAAATTTGGCTAGAACTAATTATGTTAGCATTTAAAATTTATTCAACCGTACACTTAATTTCACCCTTTTGGCAATAGGGGTATCTGTAAGGTCTGATATTAGGAGGAACACTTTTCAAAATCAAGTGAATAACATGATCATGATCCCGAGAAGGTGGATTTTTTTTGTAATATCTTCAAATACGTTGGAATGCTTATCAATGACCCTTTGCATATCTATGGGACTAGGAGGCTTATATATTTGAACCTTTAGTGAGAATAATTGTGCAATTACACCCCGATGTCACTTTTTCAACAATTTTGTCATTCCTTTAGAGCTTATCACCTTCTCTAGTTTCCTTGCGATACCCATTAACTCAAATTATTTTCCATCCCAAGAAAATTGCATGAAAGTTCTTTAAAATTGAAATTCATTATTCCTAATGATTATAACCATTGAACCCCTAAGACAAAATCAACACCACCCATTGGGATTGAAATCATTGAACTATTCAATACATATTCTCCCATAGTAATATTGATATTATGGCATTTCCCTAAGCAATTTATAGTTCCTCCATATGCAATCATTAATTGAAACTCTTTTATTGGACACAATGTCCACACTGAGAGGGGGGGTGAATCAGTGCGTGACCAATTTAAACCTTTTTACCTTCTTTTAGTCAGTTAGAGTATATCAAGCATTATTTTATCAATTACATCAACTAAATCAGTCACGAGTCATAAGCACATTCATCACATCAAAGAGATAAGAATATATGTAATTTTGATCTTTATTATGGTAATGGAAGACTACAATCTTCTCGATTACAATCAACACCAAATGATGAAAAGAGCACCAACTCTTGTAACAAGACCTAGCCTAGTTTTCTTAGATCCAACTAAGAAAGGGTTGGGGAGTCCAATTCTCAAGTACAAGACTTACCTTGCATCGGTCTCTACTCATGTGCCTCTACACATCGATCTCTTCTTGTCAACCTCTACTCATCTACTCATCATCAATGCTGGTCAATATCTGCTCATTAACGCTGCTAGTCAAGTTGGTCAATCTATGCTCATCAACACTTGTCAATATGCTCATCCACATCATTTTTGCTGTAGGTATTAAAACTTGGCTATGTATACCCAATTCCTATGTATAAGTCTTCACATATTACTGTATGTATATATACCACTGTATTAATCATGAACTACTGCTCAAACTGTCGTGTACATCACTGTACATACATACTTATGAATACATCACTATGCATGCATCTTCATCATCAGCACGGTAGTAGAATGTGCATCAATACACCATCATTATCACTTGTGTAAATCATTCATCTTCATCATCATGTGCATGGATTATACATCATCAACATCTTTCAAAAGGCATAATCAAAGTGTAGGAATGCATCATTATCACATCATGAAGTGTTAATAAGTCGATATACATCACTGTATATGTGCACTATATGCATCACTTTCCTCATCATGTACATCAACATATAATGATAGCATGTAGTGTATAACATACATACCTTCAAAATGTCAAACAAGTCTAGACTTACGAAGACAAGCTAGGACTGTGCATAATGATGAGATGAACTTTGGTGACTATGGTTTATGCTTTGCAAGAGCCCCAACCTCTGTTAATACTTTATAATGTCAAAAGAGAACTGCCTTAGCAATAAAACATTAAACCCAAAATTAATCCTTCTCTCTGTAAAGAATTCAGGACTGGTTTTTCCTCTATCTTGGGTCAATCTTTGATTGGTTTGAAGACTGTGAAGAGTCCTAAACCATACTGTGTACTTCATTGGCACAAAATCGATTGCTAATAAAATCCTTAAGTCAAAAACTGAACTGTCACAAGTAGTAAGGAGATAAGAGGGTTAAACCTAAAAAAAATTAACTTCAATCAGCTTTGTCTGTGTATGTCAAAACTCATACTTTGGGTTGTGTATGTGTGTCAAAATCACTATTTACGCACCAAACATTCATCTTCATCATAGTGTGCATGCATCATCTTAGGGTTTGCATAGGGAATCATCATATCATCATCCTTAGTGCATGTCTGCCCAAACAAAGACAATCTCATACTTTTGAAAAGGCATTAACCTCCATTAATTCCATGACTGTGATAAACCCAAAAAGAAATGTCACTGCTGTAACAATGTTGGTCATCAACAATTAGGGACTACTTTTAGTGTGGAAATGCCTCCAACACAAGTCACAGAATTCACCCCAACGTTTGCTACAAATTTCAGATTATGTATTAGTTACTACTGCCTTGGTGAAAAAATATCAGACAATGAAGTAACTTGCTGCAATGCCCCCCACTGAGATTTCCCAAGATACTTCTCCTGTTGCTCACGAATTTTCCTTAGTCGAATTCATAAATGATATTGCTCATCCAAAATTGTACACTTGCAAAATGAAAGCATGATGGGGTATCTATACAAGTTTTCTATCAATTTTTTTGAGTCGACGTGTCAATAAAAAAATAATTTTATTTTTGTTTGGAGCCGACTTCACAACATTTTGATTATTAAATTATATTTTTAATCATTAAACATAACCTTTCAAATTTCTTCAAACATGGTTCTCTATAAATAAATGGAAAGGGTTTTGACTAGGACCATGATGGTCTTGTGTTAAAGAATCAAAGACCCAAGGTAACATGTGCAAGGGTTTCAATGATACTTTCAAAATATGTAATACTTCATCAAGGGATTCATACAAAAGGCATCCAATCATAAACCCAACCAGCATGAGTTCCATCATTGTGCAATAATTACACCAAGGGAATCATGGTCATTATGTCTTAGGGCTTGTAAGACATTAAGTGTCATGTACCCACACACAACATATTCACACCTCCTTCAAGGGTACAAGTATCATCATCATGTGCAAATAAGTGTGTCCAAGTGTCCAAGCAGCATCATATGTGTGTGAGTGCCTTCATCATGCCATAAAATATGGGTCCAAGGTCTTCTTCAAGGCTTCTTCAACCACCTCAGTCACACCAAGATACCTCCAAGGGTCAATATTGTTGGAGACATTTACCACCATACACACTCATTTTGGTCAATTTGGCCTAGTTGAACCACTATCGTAAGTTTCATTGAATTAATTGACATCAGAGGAGCACTAGATGAGATCAGCAAGATCACACCCACTCCTACCTTCAGTCAAGGAGGATAACTTAGCCTTCTCCTACATTTAGGGAGGCTAACTGGAGCACTCCAGGGGTGATCTAAGTGTCATTAATGCCCCATATTGCTAACTGATGGTTACAATCAGTTAAACAGAGCAGTGAAGGTTCCTTCCTTCATTAAATTGATTATTTATTGATTATTTAATCAACTGGAGTCAACAGGGGCACCTCCAACCTCTTCTGATGGTCAGTTACACTTTAGTTAACCTCTTCAGGGTTCATTGGAGTCATTGATGCACTACCACTTGTTGGTTTGCTTGTTGTGACATGTGTCTGACCTACTTTCAGTTAGAATCAGTCATTTATTGCACTCTGACTTCAGTTAGGGCTCAGTTGAGTCAATTAGGATTTTGATCAGTGGTTAACTTGAGTGTTGATTGTGGCTTACATTCAGTTAAGCTAGAATCACTCATTCAATTCGAATGAACTCCTTGGGAATTTGAATTGCTTTGTCATTCATGCTTGCAGCATGATCATTGTATTGTATTACTTATTATTTGTGTGAATATACAGAGCGACTACTCATTTTGTAGCACTATTACACCATTTTCATGCCTTATTGTTATTAATATTTGATGAGACTATGTTTTAGTCCCTAGATTATTGTGACAGATTAATATGGTATCAGAGCTCACAGTGGGACAAAGCTCAGATCTCTCATAAGCAAGGGTTTTGACAGATCTTGCATGAAAATTGAGCATTAACTCAAAAATCCAGCACTGCACTAGAAGCCAAGGTTTACCACTTAATACCCCAAGTAAAGAACTTGTTGATCAAGCCTGCTTGATTGACTATGCTGGGTGTGATGAAAGCCTAAAATGTGTAGGTTTTCCAACCTTACATTGCCCTTTTTGTTGTGATTTTCAGGTTTTTGACAGGTGAAAGCATTCGCTCCAGTAGTTTCAGATGGCTTCTTCCATAGATCTTTTGACTCCGTTCAATTTCCACTCATGGAAAGGAGACATGGAGATCCAGCTACATTCCAGAGGAATCTATAGGGTCACCATGGACACTGAAGAAGAGCCTGGTTCTGCAATAGACAAGTATAGATTCTTGAACAAGAAGGATGAAGCATTCAGATTCTTGTGCCTCTCTCTTTCCTGGGATCTTCTTTTCCATCTTTTGGGATTAAAGACTCCAAAGGAAATTTGGGACAAATTGGAAACCCTATATGGAAAGTAGGATGATTTGAGAGTTTACTAGCTTGCAAATGAATTGATGTCTCTCCAGCCTTCCAATTTCGAGACCTTGAATGACTTTTTCACAAACTTCAAGCACATTGTCTTACTGTTGAAGCAATGCAAAGTGGAGAAGGAGGATGATCAACTCATCCTCGCCATACTCTCCAAACCTAGAGCTGATTATTCATTTTTTGTCTCTACATTCCGTGTGGGGAATCTCATAACCCTTGGATGGAATATGCCTACACTCAATTCCTTCATTGAGTCCCTAACAAGTGAACATGATAAGCTTGTCCATATGGGGATCATCAGATCCTCCCGTGATCAAGCCCTCCATGTCTCGGGGCCCAAATATCTGAAGGGTAAAGGAAAGTAGTAGAAGAACCCAAAAACTAAATTCAAAGCTCCTAAGCCTAAAGTTGAAAAGCAGCAGCATCATGAGTCTTCTGGCTCAAAGAAGAACAAAGGGAAAGGGCATCATGGAAAGGAAAAATTCAAGTGTTCATACTGCGGGAAGGGATTCCACCCTGAACATGCCTACATGAAGAAGAATCTTGATGAATCTACCTCTCTCCTTGAGATAAATCACATCAACCTTTTGGAAAGCTTTCGGAGGAGAGATCAGCAAGATCGGGAACCACAACATGAAAAAGGTCATGCCCTCATGGCAAGCACTTCGAAGTCCAAAGCACTCTTGATTGATTCTAGAGCTTCAAACCACATGATGGCTGAAAGAGACTCCTTTTCATTCTTGGAGACTGGAAAATCCATCCCTATCCACATGGAAGATGACTCCACCATCATTTCAAAAGGACAAGGTACGGTTAATGTTGAGAATGGCTATTTTTCAAATGTTTTGTATGTACTGTGTCTGGCATCAAATCTCCTTAGTGTCTATTAGATGACACATACAGGAGTGCCTAAGAAAGCTTCTTTCATCTTGAATGATGTTGAGATAATGGAACTTGCATCTGGGAAACTCATTGCTAAAGGCCTTGCAAACCATCATGCAAAAGCCTATGAGTTCTCCCACTTTGTGGCAGATGCAAAGCCCACCGCATTGTAAACTCATGGAAATGAAGTTAGTAGGCTGTGGCATGAAAGGTTTAGCCATATAAATTTCAAATCTTTGCAGCAATTACAGAAAAAATCCATGGTTTAAGGCCTCTCGGTCATCAAGGCAACCACTGGATTTTGCAAGGGCTTTGTGGTTGGAAAACACCCTGAGCATAAGTTCGATCAGGGGAAGGCAAATCAAGCTACATGCATATTGGGGCTGATACATTCTGATATCAGCTGTCCAATTCCTATCACATCAATGGATGGATCAAGGTATCTTCTAACTTTTATTGATGATTTTTCAAGGTACATATGGATCTTATTCCTCAAAAAGAAGTTTGAAGTATGCGAAAAATTCTCTGAACTGAAGGCCTTGATCGAGAATGCCTTTGGGATTAAGATCAAGATCTTGATATATGATAATGGTGGGGAGTATGTCAGTAATGAGTTTCTAAACATATTCTCCCAAAGTGGTATTCAGGTCCAACATTCAATTCCCTACACTCCCCAGCAGAATGGTGTAGCGGAAAGGAAGAATAGGTCTCTCAAGGAGATGACCACCTGTATGTTGGAATCAAAGAAGTTGGATGCAAATTTGTGGGATGAAGCCATGCATGCTACAAAATAAATTCAAAATAGAGTGCCACACTCATCCATGAAAGGGAATACCCCTTTTGAAGCATACTTCGGACACAAGCCGGATGTGTCGAACCTGCGGGTGTTTGGGTCCACTGCATGGCCCGAATTCCACTTGATAAAAGGAGGGTTTTGCAACCGCAAAGCATAGAATGTCTATTTATTGGGTATCCTGATGAATCAAAATTTTTCAATATTCTAGATACCTATACAAAACAGATCATCATCGAGAGAAGTGTCAAGTTCGATGAGCATCTTCAAGAGGTGGAACTAGTGAAGGAGAAAACTGCTGAATTTCCTTCCTATTCTACTGAATATTTGGATGATGAAATTGGGGGTGATGACCCTGATTTGGATCCTCTGATTTCTGATATCAATGTACATAAAACATTAGATGCTGAATCATAACCTGAAGTACAAAATAATCTTCCCACATGGGCCCGACAGACACTCTTCTCTGTAGGAGATAACATTGGAAATCTGGATGATCCAAGGAGAACCCGGTCTGATTTCCAAAGAGCAGGTATTGTGCTATCTTGTCCTGATAATTTGCTGTCCAAAACTTGTTATTTGATGATTATTTTAGACCCAAAATCCTACTACCATGCTCAGAAGGATCCGAGATGGCAAGTTGCCATGGATGAAGAGATGAATTCTCTTCAGAAAAACACTACTTGGGAGCTAGTTTCTCTTCCTCCGAGAAGGAAATTGGTTCAATGCAAGTGGGTGTTTCAGACCAAGGTTACTACTGATGGAAACACCTAAAAATATAAGGCAATTCTGGTGGCAAAAGGTTTCTCTCAGGTCCAAGGTGTGGACTACCATGAGACTTTTGCATCGGTTGCAAAAATGGACTCCATCCGCCTAGTTTTGGCAATTTCAGCATCTAAGCACTGGGAAGTGCATCATATGGATTTTAAGTCAGCCTTTCTGCATGGAGATCTTCATGAGGAGATATTCATGAAGTATCATGAGGGCTACATTTCTGATCCATCTTTGGTTTGCAAGCTAAATAAGTCACTATATGGGTTAAAACAGGCCCCAAGAGAGTGGTATTCCAAGATGGATGCCTTCCTTCTCTCGCAAAACTTCCAAAGGTGTATATCAGATCCAAATGTGTATATACAGTAGTATGATGGGATAATGGTCGAAATTGGGGCTCCTAAAATAATTTTTGGGGCTAGAAATTGAGCAAAATTCTGATGGTATAATGGTCACTTAGTCCAAATACATATCAGACCTGTTAGTCAAGTTTAGCATGGCTGAATGTAGGCCTACACCATTCCTTTTCCTTTCAGGGATCAGCCTCGAAGAAGGAAAAATCACACCTCCCATGGACTACACTATCTATCGACAACTGATTGGTAGCTTGTTGTACTTGACACATTCTCGGCCCGATATCTATTATGCCATGAATGTTGTATCAAGATACATGTAGCAGCCTCATGATCTTCATTGGAAGGCAACCAAGAGGATCCTCAAGTATATTCATGGAACCAGGACATACGACATTCACTATGCTACAGAATCTGAGCTAGAGCTGGTTTGATACATAGATTTTGATTGGGCGGGTGATTCTATTGATCGGAAGTCTACTTATGGATATGTATTCATGTTTGGTGGTGGCCCCATTTTCTGGTCTAGCAAAAAGCAGGCTGCCATAGCATTATCTCTAGTAGAGGCCAAGTATCGAGGAGCAGTGAATGCTTGCATCTAAGCAGTTTGGTTGCAAGGCATTCTTTCAGAGTTTGATCTTGGTAGTACTTTGTCCACTATCCTCTTTTTTGAAAATCAAAGTTCTATTAAGATATCCACAGATCCAGTTACCAGGTAGAGGACCAAGCATGTAGAGATCCACATGCACGAAATCAGGGAGCTAGTGCATGACAGGACCATCATTCTACAATATTTCCTGACTGATGAGCAGATTGCAGACATCTTCACCAATAGATTTTCAGAAAATAATTTCACTTACCTCTGTTCACTGTTGGGGGTGAGTCCATCAGGGTGATCAGACTACTTTCAATGTTCAACTTGAGGGGGGGGTTTTCCACTGGGTTTTCCCTCTTTTCCTCACTTAGTTTGTTTTTTGAGCATTGTTTTAGTTTCAGCATTGTACAGGGTGACCTATGGCCTTAGTTTCCAGGTCCCTAGCATTTTTATGCACTTTATGTTTTCTACTTCTCCTGAGTATAGCTTAAGGGGGGGTGTTGGAGACATTTACCACCATACACACTCATTTTGGTTAATTTGGCCTAGTTAAACCACTATCCTAAGTTCTATTGACTTAATTGACATCAAAGGAGCACTAGATGACATCAGCAAGATCACACCCACGCCTACCTTCACTCAAGGAGGCTAACTTAGCCTTCTCCTACATTCGAGGAGGCTAACTGGAGCACTCCGAGGGTGATCTAAGTGTCATTAATGCCCCATATTGCTAACTGATGGTTATAATCAGTTAAACAGAGTAGTGAAGGTGCCTTCATTCATTAAATTGATTATTTATTGTTTATTTAATGAACTGGAGTCAACAGGGGCGCCTCCAACCACTTTTGATGGTCAATTACACTTCAGTTAACGTCATCGGGGTTCATTGGAGTCATTGATGTGCTACCACTTGTTGGTTGGCTTGATATGACATGTGTATGACCTACTTTCAGTTAGACTCAGTCATTTATTGCACTTCAACTTCAGTTAGGGCTCAGTTGAGTCAATTAGGGTTTTGATCAGTGGTTAACTTGAGTGTTGATTGTGGCTTACATTCAGTTAAGCTAGACACACTCATTCAATTTGAACGATCTCCTTGGGAATTCGAATTCCTTTTTTATTCATGCTTGCAGCATGATCATTGTATTGTATTATTCATTCTTTGTGTGAATATACAGAGCGTCTACTCATTTTGTAGCACTATTACACCATTTTCATGCCTTATTGTTATTAATCTTTGATGAGACTGTGTTTTAGTCCCTAGATTACTGTGATAGATTAATAAATATCCATCATGACATCACCTATGGGGGTTCTATGCCTTCTCTTGGGGTACCATCACACCATCAGAGCATGAATGACCACATAATGGGTCATTAATGCTTCTCCAACCCATCTAGGGGTTTTCCATCATCCTCAAGGGCTTCAGCACAATCTCCAGGGTCTTTAACATCATCACTAGGGTCTTCAGCATTATCAATAAGGTGGTGGCTCCAAGATCCAACCTTGTGAGTACAGGGACCTTTTCAACTTGGTACAAGATGCTTCAAATCACAAACCAACTCTATGTGGGATCCAAGGTACTAGATGTGAGGGTACTGGGATCATCCATACTTGTGCATTGCAAGAGGGACTTTGTGGAACCAATGACAACCTGTGGGGCCACTACAAGTCCATGTTGGAATCAATGACAATTTCATCAACATTTCCCTAAGAAATTTATAGTTCCTCAATCTGCAATAATTACTTGAAACTATTTTACTAGATATATAAAGAAATTGAAATCTTTGACTAATTTATAGTGAATGAAATTATGAGTACTAACATACTAAATCAACATTGTTACATTTTGCTTTTTGATATATCCTTTTATCTTGAGAGTTTATGGAGTGCTAATTCCAACCAATGCATGACATGATATGGTGGTAGTAACTCTTCTATTTCTTTAGCTGGAGATGGTTCCTGTTCTTTTGATTCTTCCTCTTCACAATCTATGTAAAATAATTTCTTATCGTCACACTTATGTCCCTTACTATACTTGTTGTCACAATTTTTAACATAGACCTTTTTCTCTTCTTTCATCCATTTGTTGAGGTTTCAACCTTGTAGGTAGAGGTGGGTTAGAAGAATGAACATTATTCTCTCTATAGGTATTAGAGGCGGTCCTTTTAGTAGTCGTTGCCATATTTTTACTTTCAACCTTCCTTGCTAACATGAAATCATTCTCTAAGGATGTTTTTTTTAAGAGACACACCTCATGTTGAATGTTATCCTTTAAGGTTTCAATAAAGAGATCCAAGAATTTATCATCTAGTATGTCCTCCATTCTGAGACGCAACTTTTTAAATGGTTGAATATGCTCTATTATTGGACCATCTTATGTAGATTTATCAATTGGGTAAATAAGTAATTTCTCTTAACATCATCACGATATTACACATTTTTTCTATAAAAATGGACCAAGATATAATGGAGTTATTTTTTAGTTCACAGAGCCATTGGTGCCAGACAAACTACTGAAGTTCTAAATTTAAAGATGCAATAGTTACCTTTTGTAGATTTGGAACGTGGTGTATATAAAAGAATTTCTCCATCTGGAATATCCATGTTCTGGTGTTCTTCCCAACAAACTTCCTCAAGTCAATATTAAGGATTTGGATACACTTTTGGGGCTACCCCTGATTACTTTCGTTATTAGAATCAAATAATCTTCCAATATGCTTATTAATGGAAGGTTGCTCAACATGGAAACCATCTTTATCTTCATGATAGATCGGGACACATATTCACCCTTAGGGTGGTTTTTCTTTTTATTTTGTATGAGCTTAGGAATCCTATCCATTTCCTCCATGTTATTATTCTCTAAATTAACTAATTGAACCATTCTAATAGTATCTTTAATTAAATATTGCAACTTAGACACCTGAAAATCTAGGTCTTCACTTTCATGAGTCCTTTGGTGGTTAATTTGGAGTGTGAGTTTTTCCATTACCTTTTGGTGCCATGTGGAAAAATAAAAATATATACAATATTTATCACACCATTGATATCACCCAAAATAGATCCTTCTATTAAAAGTTATTGAAATTTAAAATGGCATACATTTTTCAAACCTTGATTTGGAGATTGATTTGCTAGCCGAACTTCAAACTAAGATAACCTTGAAATTTTGGCCCCTATGAGTCTAATTTTTTTTTTCTACAATATTCTGATATCTCTTCTATTCAATTCCATAGGTATGGCTTAATTTTGTTGTTCCAATAAAATTTATGTTAATTTACCCAACACTTGTTATTTTTCGCCCTTTCAAAAGAGCGAAAGTTTACAACTTGCAACGTGTACAATTTTTTGGAACTGATTATGAAATTTCTATCAAATATATTGTGGTCCATCTTATTTTTGATGCAATAGGTCTTTCTCAATTTGGAGCTTGCATGATCCATATATAGTAGTTTTTTCTAGAACACATGTTTGATACTAGTTTTTGGACTAGTAAAACCCGTAACTTCCAAAGGGTGTAACTTCGAACATGTAATGAATCAGGATATGGAAATTGTACCAAATATAGTTTGATTTTTCCTATATGTACCCTGTAATTTTTTGTTTGTTTGAAACATCCTATAAAAACGTTATAGCAAAAATTCCAAGATGACACATTTTGGAAGTGTCCATGTTCTGATACTAAATATTATGCAATAGATTCCCCAAAAGAGCATAACTATACAAGAAAGAGTAACCCAAGAAAAAATAATAAAGAAAATAGATGAATATCAAGTCTCTTCGAGGGGGAAACCTCCTTATACAGTATAATAAGTACACAAGACAAGTCAAGACAAGATTCAAATGAAAATTTCTCCTTTATATATATATATATATATTATTTTTTATTTTTTATTTTTTTTTAAAGGTAGTTCACCATGGAAGCCCTGTTTACACCATGGATACGACCACCTAGGAAAATATCTCTTATAATCGCTTAACAAGTATACATGAATGAGAGAAAATAACCCATGATAAGGCCAATCATGATAAACGACTCAGTAACCTAATATTTCATTACATACAAGTGTTCCCAAGGAGCAAATGTCCCCAACGAGATTTGAACCTGGGTGGGGAGCGCAATAACCAAATATCCCAACCACCCAAGCTACGCCCCGTAGACTATATATATATGAGACATAGAGGTACAATTACCAGTAATGGGCTCAAGATGACATTAATAATATAACAATACTAATATAAACTGCCCAATTTAGGGGGGAATGGGCCACAATAAGGGATTAACAATTTCTTATGGGTGAATGGTTATGAATTCATGGTATCCCTTAAAAATTATGTAGCACATTACTTGGGGGTTCCCTTTTCTCAACAATTCCTTATTTATGAAGGGAAGAAATTGTAGAATAATTATCAATAAGTTAGGTGATAATATTTGTAAGCATTCTACTATCCATCTAGTGTTGCATTTGTGAGGCGAAGCAGTAGCACCTTTGGTTTGTGATGCACTTCCAATCTAGGTTCTTACAAGCATGGAACCGCTCCAATGATTCTAAATCGTTAGTTCAACCTTCGATCATGCCAAGTCCATATATTGTTTAAAAACTAGACAAAATGATGGATTTGAAGGTCAAGGATTTAGAGGTAAATGAACTCTTTTTACCTCTTAAATATACTATGGTAATTTTCCAATTTAATGGGATTTGGCATCCATCGAATGAATTGCACTAGTAGATTCATTCTAGTTTGGCTAAACATTGTGATATCCTTTTGTGCTCTGAAGGGATTTCTGTAGTACAATTATTCACTTAAGATGATTAGTATTTTTTTATGATAGTCTCTAGTTATGGGGAAGAGCATGACTCTTTGTTATCCTTTGGTTTCTAGATTTTGATCCATCTATAATGGTTCATCTGCCCTTATGGTTTTCGTTAGCATTTTAACATATTCAGAATGCTTTAGGTAATTATTTGAAGTATGATATGGAGTATACTTAACAAGGCCTCTTCATGTATGCTTGAATTTATGTGGAGATTGACCATAGAAAAAACACTGTAGATATAATTATGTTAAAATGTGGTAAGTTTAAATGGATTCAAACTTTGGATGACACAAAGACAAAATTTATGTATCATATTTGTCATTATATGTGACATCTACATGAATCTTGTTCCTAGGCTCAAGGTCCTCCTAAGAGGGAAAATGGCCATTCTTAACAATCCAAAAGATGGCATCTTTATGAGCCTTCACTTATAGATGATAAATAGGATCAGAGTTCATAAGATTTTTGAAGTGCTCATAATTAGAGAAAGATGGGATCGAAATACACAATGGAGATTTAAAACATAGTTATGAGTTTTATGAGGAAGAAATGTATGAAGGGGATCCTTCCTTCATGTGATGTTACTAAGGACAACCCAGGTAGAGGAACAAAGCTCAATCACACGAATTTGCAACTTTTGAGTATGATAAAGAACAATCATTGAATTCCAATTCAAATATTCATAAATTTTATTTTCAGGTAGTCATTGCGGAACCTGCTCCAAGGAGATAAATAGAGGTTAATTTTTTTTTTTTTAATAAAAGAAAGGGAAATATGGTCAAATTGAGGTCATTGCCACTTGATGGTTTTGACCATTTAATGCTAGTGAATATTGTGCTTATTTTCTCTCTAGTTTTAAGGCATTTTTCTTGATATAATATGGGGTTCCTGACGAAGGACCCGAGACATACTACAAAGCATATGAGGAATGTAATTTTGATTCATTTCTACATAAATTACATTTTTCATTGGTAAGAGAAAAATTGAAAGATGAGGATATTATTTTAATTAAATTATTCTAAATTAAAATCATCATCAATTCACGTGCACTTGCAACCAATAGTTTGTCCTCTTGTGCTTACAAGCCAAACAATGACTTTGGGAATTAAAGCATGAATTACTTTATCACATCCAATAGAAAATACCATTGTGAGTCCCAATTTGCAATAGAAAATCCCAATGTGAGTTGTAGAAGGAATCTTCTACAATATAAAATTTCAATGTGAGTTGTAGAAGGAATCTTTTGCAATAGAAAATGCCAATGCCACTCTCAAAAGATATTTTTGGGACCCAAAAAAAGATCTTTTGGGATCCAAAGATGTGACATTAGTATTTTCATTTATGGAAATACTAGTGTGACATTTTTTTTTAATCCCAAATGATCACATTGGTACTTTTTGTGTCTAAAATTATATTTTATCCAAGTCTCAAAAGATCTTTGTGGATTCACCCTAAAATGTGTAATAGAAAAATACCAATGTGAGTCCCAAAATGTATATTCTTTCTCATTCATTTATAAAAATATAAAAAATGTTTTTTTAATGTTTTGGGTTGGGATTGGTAAGGAGATTATTTAAATATGTACAAGACAAGCATGGATGAACTAAGCTGAGGTGGAATCAATAACTAAGAGTTCTGTTACGTCTGTAAATCATTGTCATATCATGTTTGAGGGGAGACATGTGTTCCCCTTTACTTTAGAGTTATTTAGTTTTTTTGTGAGAGGTTTTTGGCCACTTTATCAACATTGGATCATCAACCCCCTAAGTTGATGACTAATGTACATACGGACATGTGGGGGAAAATGTTACCAAATAGGGGTTAAATAGAATACCCTTGTATGCTATTGTCTAGAGGTTTTTGCTTTGTTAGCAACAAACATAATCACATCCCTGACCTTATGCATTATCAGTATGCAAGGATGGACTAGTGAAGATGTCTGAGCATCCAATTTAGTTAGGTTGAGCAACCATATGAGAGATATGATATTATTGTTAACTTTTGATTGTTTTAATTGTATATTTTTTGTGTTATTTAATGCAGTTATAATTGATTCTAAGGTTTTGTATAAATTTTATAATTATTGTTGTCTACTATTTTGTAAAGAATGGCTTGTATGTTGGTGAGGGAAATCACGAATTTGATGTCGAGATGAATGAGGTTGATGAATGGTGAAGTACCTTGGAGTACAAACGTAGTATGTTGTAGAGATAAGTTCATAGTTTTCTTTACTAGGTGATGAATCAATTATGTACATTGATGGTTGGTTATAGAGTGGTCCTAGTATGAACTTAGGTAATTGTGTAGGACATGAGTTTGCAAAGGTATATGTGATCCTTCCTTGAGATATGTTGTAATTGATGCATCATATCGTTAGGTTCCTACTCCTACTCCATAGGATGGGTGTTGAGGTCATTCAATGAGCTACATGGCATGCTCATCCATCTTCTTCATTTATTTCATCTTATGAGGATGGTAACCTCCACCTCATTTTCCTAGTCCTTCACCTTCTCCTTTTCCACCTCCTCCTTGCTGGGTGTGTCTTATATTCTTTGTATGTGGGGTGCATCACCCTATGATCCATTGGATTTGTAAAAAGTGTAATTTAATCCTAGTTAAGGGATTGAAGTATAACTAATCCATGTGAACATATTAGGATTTTGGATGTTGTGAAATACCTAAATACTGTATTAGAAATGGTTCATAAAATACAATGAGAAAGTGAGAGGTGCAGATCTATGTTTTGTTGGTTTTCCCAATTAAGGGTTTCTAGGGTAAATAGTTGTGTATTGTGTGTGTTCCATTATTTAATATTTGTTTTTTTTAAGAATATGTGTGCATTATTTCACTTCATAGGTTTAAAACTTACACTTCTTCCCCTCTTCCTCTTCCACCTGCCCCACCAAATACACTAGTTATTGATCCAATGATACACCTACAAACCCCCCATCAATTAGTTGCATTAACTTGTACTGATCCATCCACTAAATTACCTATTTATTTTCCTACATCACCAACTATACCAACTACCAGTCCATGCATCGATCCATCTATCACTCAATTTTCACCACCAACTAGACTAGTTATTGAACCACCAATCCACTTGATTCTCCACCCCCTCCACTAGCTACATCAACTTATACTAATCCATCCACCAATCCACCTACTAATTTATCTACACCACCAACTACATGAAATATCTATCTACCTACTACTCCCCTTATGCCACTAGTTGCACCAACTACTAATTTTACAGGTGTTATGGTCTTACCAATTGATACAGATCTTTTTGGAAAGATATATCAGAACCTAGTTGAATTCTTATCAAGTGGAGGTATTGGTGTGTCTTTTTATTTTGGTGATATACTTACGGTTAGCTGACATGTTTATTGATTGATGTGATGTATATTTGACATATATATTGTTTTTGATGTTATCATTCATGCATATTATGTATTTTCATATCATGTTGATGTTGACATGTTTTATCTATAAAATATAAATGTACATATGTGAATGATTTAACTTTATTAATGATTTCTTTGCTTTTAATTTAAACTTAATCTTGAGACATATCACTCATTTAAATTTCAGATGCCATATAATGTTTAACTAATTTTTAAGGCGAGTTCTTTATTTTATGGGAAGATACAATATGTTTATTATTACAAACTTGGTTAAATGATTTAATGAATGATTATATAATTTGATTAATTTTTTAAATAATTTTTTATTGTTTAATTAATTTTTTAAATACTTTTACTAAACTTATTATTAATATTGATAAAATTAAAATCATGATAGTAAATCTAGCAAAAACATTATTCCTCCATTTTTATATGGTGATAACATTTTGCATCGATTCATTATTTGTTATCAAATAGGTGTATCTTATATGGCTGTGAGAAAAAGTTGTTATACACCCTACATAGGTTCAAATTCCAGTTTATGACATATGTTTTCTCTAAGTGAGTTGATTTTTAGCGAGGTATATATGATCTATTCACAAGTACATTGTATAAGGTTCCCTTATAGATGATATAGGAATAAATCTAAGACTAAAACTCCAAGAAACTTTAAAGGGCCTTGTGTAAAATGGGTCATGTAGACTATTGTATGAAGTTTCGAAAGAACATCGAGTGAGTCCCACATATGCAAAGGTAGCTATCTTGGGGATTTGATCTCGAGAATCACTACTTGTATTCATAGCTGTCACCCACATGAGGTATCCCATTGAACTTCATTACTTTGAAATATGAAATTGGTTAAAGAACAAACAATAGAGTTGAATTTTTATCTCTTTGGATTCTCATAAATGTTATGTCTAAATAAAGACATTGAAAGCTACAAGTCACTGGAGACTCCAAGATTATAATGGATTGTATGGAGTTGTACCCCTTCTCAATGCTTTTGATTGATTGGTTAACAAACCAAATTTAAGCGATACGAAATATATTCATATAGTAGTAGATGCATTGCCTCTTTCATTTTCCAAAATCTCAAGTCAAATAGAGTTGTGATTAGAACAAGGATTTATCCAATAAACAAGATTTGATAAAAAGGATGAAAACTTATATAAGGAGTGATACAGAATGAAATTATGATTTGTAAAAAAATTACTACAAGATATTGAAACAAAAATAATTTGTTCACTTGAGATTTTCATTAAAACTACACTACTTCTAGGAAACTTATGTGCATTCAATATTATTGTACTACACGCTTTCCTCAGTCTTACTTTGTACTGCACACTTTCTTCAGTGAACTCTGTTTTATTCACTTTGTTCAACATACTCTACTTTGTTCACTTTGAGCTATTCTACACACCTTCCATGACTTGTTAAATACTGCACACTTCACACACTATGCACTAGGGTCAGTGCAACTTCCCCAACTTGTTCAACATTGCTCACTTAGATGAACACACTATCCTCTACTTGCAAATTATGCACAGACTTTGTCCTTGCTTACAATGACAATTTTATCCTTAGCTTTTCTTCGATATTTGACCTTCCTCCAACTGCGACTTCAACCCCTTCTCCTTCTTGCCACATATTCTTTTTTTCACAACTTTTTTTCACCCTCTTCACCTAACAGTGATAAACATATTCTTATTTATACACAAGTTGACCTCACCTTTCATTTGAATAAGATGTTCAACTAAAATGATTTTACTCAATTCACGATCTTCCTTAGCTAACTTGACTTGAAAATGAATGGGTTATGGAACACTCATGGTGCTCTCTCTTGGGTTACAAGTCCACAACACAATGGCCATTCCTTTGGTACCATGACATGCCCTTATTCTAAAACTACAGATCATGAGCTATTTCCCATAACTTGGTGGGATTTGCGTGCATACTTAAACTAGCTTATGTTCTATATACTTCTTCAAACTAGATTCTAATTACATCATGTATAGTCAAATAAATCACTTTGACATACAAGCCACTCTCCTTTGACATAAATGAAAATAAAAAGTCCAACAATCTCCTCCTTTGGCATTCATATCAAAACTCATTGAAATTGAGCTCCTTATCAAATTCGCGCTCCCTTTGACTGAAACCTATGTTCTTCATTGAAACGAAGTTTTTGGACATATTAATTTCACTTGTATTGTTGTAGTAGATAGGAATTGGTTGATCATACTCAACCTTGATATGCTTCAGAGTTTGCTTCATCTAGAGTACTTGTGTACAATATTCCACATCAACTATGTATTATTCTTCTGTTGCGGACAAGGATATTGATGCTTGTTTCTTACATGATCATGTAACAAATAATTCACAAAGAAAGAATGCATTCCCACTAGTATTTTTTCTATCATCTAGACTTCTAGCCCAATTAACATATGAATAGGAAATTATATCAAAGTTTTTCATTTTTGGATACCATAGTCAAAAATCAAACATGCCTTTGATATATCTAAATCTTTTTTTGACTACGACCACATGAGATTCCTTAGGAGTAGACCAAAATCTAGCTACCACTCCGATTGCTTGCATAATATAAGGTGTTGATGTTGTTAACTATAGTAAGCTTCCAACCATATATTTGTATTGTGTGGAATCTACTAAAGGAGATTCCTGTCATCTTTGCTAATTTTGTTGGGTATATTATATATTATTTGAATGTGCACATGGAGGAAAGGTGCACCTGTCAGTGCTGTGTCTAACGATCCCTATCGAGACCTTCACGGAAACAGGCGTTAGGCCGTTTCGGATGTAGTAAATGGCCAATTTTTTATGGTTGTTTTTGGCTATTTTGGGAAATTTTCTAAAACTATGTTAGTTAATCTCGGTTAAGGGATTCAAGTATATTTTCTATTTTGAGTTAATATATTAGGGAATTGGATGCTGCTGAATACCTATATTTTGTATTGTGAGGAATTCATAATGACAATGAGAAAATAGGAGGTGTGGCTCCATGATTTGGTAGTTTTCCCGGTTAAGAGTTTCTAGGGTAAATCTCTGTGTTTATGTGTGAATGTTGTGGTGTAATATCTGTTTTGATTAAAGGAATATATATGCTTTGCTTCTTTGCACATGTTTATGTTAGGATTTATAATCCTCCCTTGTACAAACGAGTCTATTAGATTATATTTTCCTAGCTTAGGAGTCATTTAATTATTATTGGGTCCACTAGTACCATTAGGTCCACTTGGCCTAATGGGGTCACATGTACCAGTCACTAGAGTGTGGGGAACACAGATAGAGGCTAACTGAAACTGATTTCACATTCATGCATCATTTTATGTGCCTCCTAGACCAATCCCTACAATTTAGGATCCACTGGGAGTGCTAGCACCAACCTCCTTCAGTTGTTGGAAGTTGGTGACAAGTCAAGCTTAGTTATGCTTCAATTACATTCAGTTAGATGTCCTCTAGTTCAGTTAGCACCATTATTGCATGGATGGACGTGGGAAGGAACCTATTCTCATCTACTTCTCACCTACCACATCAGTTAGACTAGTTTAATTGATTATAACTGATTGAGAGACTGAATTAGACAACTGGAGCTTACCTTGTTAGCTACGATAGTGACTTAGACAATTCAATGCAGTTAGATTGAGTTGGTGATTCGAATCCTATCCACATGATTCAAATTCTCCTTTATGTGACACTATTGCATACTACTGGGATTAATGAAGTTTATACTGTAATTATACTGAGCAATACTTGTCTTTTTCCTGTGAGATTTGTTTTGTTCAGTGGGTATTATTCATTCCTTTTACATTGCATAATAATTAAAATATAATGGCACTCATTTCCTAAATATCAATGGAACATTAATTCTAATATGGTATCAGAGCTTTCTCAAGAAAGCTTCAAGTCTGTCTACTCTCCATTGTACACTAGAAGTAGTTGGGTTTCCACAGAAGTACCACAAAGAGTGCCTTGCTAACTCTAGATTCATTTAGAGTGGAGGTACAGGTGTGATAGACCCTAAAAAAGTGTATTTGTCGAGAGGAAAGGCTTTATTCTGACATATTGTGAATTGGTTTTGTTTTTGCAGCATTTTATTACAGGTGCTACATAGTTTGATTGAAGACATTGACTGATCAAATGGAGAATTGATGGAGAATCAATATTTGTTAGACCAGATCGTGACACCATTCAACTATGTTGATTGGAGGAAAGATATGCAGGTCTTCTTGTGCAAGCTTGGCTTGTACATGATGACAATGGGCCGAGAGACTGAACCTCATCATCCATCTAAGAAAAACAAGTTCTTGAATCTGTTGGATGAAGCCTTTGGATTCCTTTGTGCTCACATCTCCAAAGACCTCCTCTTTCAACTTGAGGGATTGAGGACCCCCAAAGAAGCTTGGGAGAATCTTGAATTCTTGTTTGGCAAGAAATATGAGCTTCGGGGACACATTCTAGAGAGTGAGATAATATCATTGTAGCCTAGTAGTTTCAATACCATACAACAATTTTTTACCAAATTCAAGTCTCTTGCACTACAATGTAAGCAGTGTGGAATAGAGAGAAAGGATGAGCATATTGTGCTCTCTGTACTCAACAAAATTGGTTATGATTATTTTATATTTGTCTCTACCATCCATTCTAGAAGAGATTCCATTCCCAATTGGAAGATGCCTTCACTTGATGGATTTGTCAATTCCTTAATACATGAGCAAGAAAAATTGGTCCAGATGGGAGTCCTCCAAACTTCCAAGAACCAAGCTCTACTGATGATAGACTCTACCAAAGCGCAAGCTAAAGGGAGGTGTAAGCGGAAGGATCCTAAATCATTTGATTTGAAGCCTAAAGAGAGTCATAAGTATTCTGAAGGAGCTTCGAGATCCAAGAAAAAGAAATTTTTTGAAAAGACAAAGTGTCCCTATTATATGAGGGGTTTTCATCTCGAAAACCAGTGTATGAAGAAGCAGATTGACCAACTGTCTGCTCTCCTCAAGCAGAACAATATTGCTCTTCCATAAAGAGCAAATAATTTTAATGATGGAAAATTGAGAGATGATCATCAAAGGTGCCATGCCATGAAAGCAGGCCTCTCTCGGTCGACAACCTACTTGATTGATTCTGGAGCATCGAACCACATGGTTTCCTCTAAGGATTCCTTCACCAATATCAATCTCATAGGAGGGCCTACTATTCATATGGGTGATGAATTCCAAATTCCAGCAGCAATAAGAGGTTCCATTAAAATCCAGCATGGTGAGTTCAAAAATGTTCTCTATGTGCCCTCTCTTACAGCTAATTTGTTGTCTGTATACTAGATGACTCAAACTGGATCACTAAAGCAAGTGGTATTTTTCCCTGACTCGGTAGACATCACATAAATATCAACTGGGAAGACTATAGTGAAAGGAATCGCAGTTCATGCCTCCAAGGAATATTCTTTCTCTCATTTCATGCCACACTCGGATCTAGTACAACCACAACTTCTATTTGAAGCAGGTAAAGGTATAAAAAATCCTTTACTTACTATTGCAGATACATAATTATTGTCTAACATTTCAGATTCATATTAATATTTATAAGAAGAGGAAGACCATCATTATTTATCTATTGTGTTAACACTTGAAAGAGATCTAGATCTAGATCTAACATCCACTTCATCTCAACAACCTAAATGAGCTCATCAACTCATTGAAGCAGCTGGGGATGGTGTTGGGAATCCAGATGATAAGAGAAGAATGAGGTCCCAATATAAAAAAGAGAATGTTGCACTGTCCCACACAGATCCACTTCTCCCTGAGAGGTGCTTCATGATGTTGTGGTCAGATCCTCAAACATTCAAGGAAGCTTTCCATGATCCTAGATTGTAGGTAGTTATGGATGAGGAATTTCATTCGCTACATGACAATAAAACTTGGGAACTTGTCTCCTTACCTCCAAGGAGGAAACTTGTTTAGTGAAAATGGGTCTATAAGACCAAGATAGCCTCTAATGGAACCACAACCAAGTACAAGGCTCGTTTGGTTGCCAAAGGATACTTGAGGTTCAAGGTTTGGACTACAATGAGACACTCATTCCAATATCTATAATGGATTCCATTAGACTTGTCTTGACAGTTGCAGCTTCCAAGAGATGGGAGGTACATTACATGGATGTGAAAAGTGCCTTCCTCCATGGTGACTTGAAGGAATATATTTACATGAAACAACGTAAGGGGTTTATTGATGATCCTTCCTTAGTTTGCAGGTTGAGGAAATCACTGTATGGATTCAAACAAGCCCCAAGGGCATGGTACTCCAAAATGGATGCCTTCCTCATGTCACATAAATTTGAAAGATGTAAATTAGATTGCAATGTTTACATGAAGAAGAAAGAGGGATTCTTGGTATTGATTGTTCTTTATGTGGATGACTTGCTCATTACTAGAAACTCTGCTGCTGGATTGAGAAGCATCAAGTCAGCCCTGAACAAAGCATTTGCTATGACTGATATAGGAATGTTAAGACAATTCATTGGTCTCAAATTAAGTCAAAATACTTTGGGAATCATGATCTCATAGTAAAGATACTCATCATACATGCTCAGGAGATTACACATGGAATACTACAAGGCATCCCCTTGTCCTTTCCTACCTGGAATCAGGTTACAAGAAGGTGGCTCGACACCTTTGGTAGACAACACTCTTTACATAAAGCTCATTGGGAGCCTTCTACATCCCACACATTCGAGACCAGACATATCCTATGTTGTGAGTGCTGTTACTAGGTACATGCAGGAGCCACATGAGCTGCATTGGAAGGAAGCAAAGAGGATATTGCACTATGTGCAGGGTGCTGGAGATTATGGGATTCATTATGCAGCTGGCACACAACTTGATCTCATAGGCTTCATAGATTCAGACTGGGAACGAGATGGGAATGATAGGAAATCCACTTCAGGATTTCTTTTTTTGATCAGATTTGGGCCAATTTGTTGGTCCAGCAAGAAGTAATCATCACTTACACTCTCTTCAATAGAGGCAGAGCATCGGGGAGCTATGAATGAAACTATTGAGGTAGTTTTGCTACATGGAATCTTCATAGAATTCAAGATTCACACTTCACCTTCAGTGGAAATTTATTGTGACAACTAGAGCACCATAAAAATTTCTAGTGATCTAGTTCAGAAGCAAAGAACAAAGCACATTGAGGTTCACATGCATTATATTCAGGAACTAGTGCATGAAAAAACTATCACACTGGATTAATGTCCTACAGAGGATCATATTGCAGAGATTTTCACCAAGTACTTCACTGAAAAGAGATTTACCATTCTTAGGTCTCTTTTAGGTGTAAAGGCTTGATTCATTGTTCTCATTCCTTCTTATTTTGAGGGGGGGTTTCCCATGAGGTTTTCCCGTATTTCCTCAGTTTATTAAGCAACATTTTTTTAATTCTTTTAGATTTGTATATGGGTGAATTTTGGCCTTGTTTCCAGGGCCCATAGTTTTCCAAGTTAGGATTAAGTGGGGGGGGGGGGGGGGT
>LPNX010276336.1:185511-200545 GCA_001517045.1 Pseudotsuga menziesii
AGTCACTAGAGTATGGGGAACACAGATAGAGGCTAAATGCAACTGATTTCACATTCATGCATCATTTTATTTGCATCCTAGACCAATCCCTATAATTTAGGAGCCTTTGGGAGTGCTGACACCAACCTCCTTCAGTTGTTGGAACTTGGTGACTAGTCAAGCTTAGTTATGCTTTAGTTACATTTATTTAGATATCCCCCAGTTCATTTAGTGCCATTCTTGCATGGCTGCATGTGGGAAGGCACCTATTCTCACCTACTTCTTAGATACCACATCAGTTAGACTAGTTTAACTGATTGAGAGACTGAATTAGACAACTGGAGCTTAGCTAGTTAGCTTCGATAGCGATTTAGACACTTCTAGTTAGCCATGCAGTCAGATTGAGTTGGTGATTCAAATCCTGTCCATGTGATTGAAATTCTCCTTTATGTAACACTGTTGTATATTGCTGGGATTAATGAAGTTTATACTATAATTATACTGAGCAATAGTTATCTATTTCCTGTGAGATTTGTTTTGTTCTGTGGTATTATTCATTCCTTTACCACTGCATAATAATTAAAATATAATGGTACTAATTGCCTAAAGATCAATGGAACATTATTTATAATAGTTTAAAACTTACATGTGGTATCAGAGCTCAATTATTAGCATCAGGGGGATGCCTTGGTTGTTGAGGGTCTATGATAAAACTGGGTTCAATGGGAGACTTGCAGTGTCTATTTGAGCAATATTGAAAGAGAATGACGAGCAGTTTGAGAATTGAGATTGAGAAATTTAACAACCAGAATTTTGAGCTATGGAAGCTCAAAATGGAGGATCTTCTTGTAGATCGGGAACATTTGATTGCTATGGATTCAAGTACTAAAACCACTATAACACCACAATATGATTGGGATAAATTAGAAAGGAGGACAAGGAGTAGAATATGATTGTGCTCATCAGACTCTGTGTTGTTGAACGTATCTGGTGAAGATAGTGTGATAAAGCTTTGGGGGAAACTAGGGAGTCTGTGTCAATCAAAATTCCTTGCGAACAAGTTGTTTCTGCAAAAGAAACCGTTTGACCGTAGAATGGATGAAAATGACACTGTAACAGAGCATCTGAATTTCTACAATACTCTGGTAAGTCAGATAACCTCTGCTGGTATTAAAATGGATGAAGAAGATAAATGGATTACATTATTGTGTTCTTTTCCATATTCCTAGTACAACCTGATTGTTGCAATAGGTAGTGCTAGCCAAGCGATCTTAAAGTTTGATGAAATAATGTCATCCCTACTTAAAGAAGAGAGGTCGCCCCTAGGAGAGAAACACAAATAAATGAATTGGTGGGATATCTAAATCTAATGGTAGATCTAAATTCCCAGGAAAATGAATAAGGAAGTGCTAGAAATGTGGTAAATCTAGGCACCATAAAAATGATTATAGATCAAAGAATGTTTAGAAAGAAAAGGGATATGAGGATACCACTACCATAGAGGCGAAGACCTCGTCAAAAGAAGGAGGGCATGTGTACCTAGATTCCACAAGTAATCATTCAGAATGTGATATATGGTCGATTGACTCAGGTGCATCATGTCACATGACTCCTCATAGGGAGTGGTTCTGTGAATATGAAAAGTACAATGGAGGAGATGTGTACTTGGGAGATTATTCACTAGCCAATATCATTGGGTGTGGTACAATCAAGATAAAATTGAAGGATGGAAGGTTTAGAACTCTACTGGGAGTGCCACACATTCCAAATCTAGCAAGAAAACTGATATCTGTTGGAAAGATGGATGTTGTAGGTGTAAAGACTATGTTTGGAGACGATGGTTGCAAAATGGTTCTAGGATCAATCATATTGATGAGGGGAGTTTGGCATGGAACTCTATACAAACTATTGGGGGGAACCATCATTGATGAATGTAACATTTCTGTTGTGCTTGAGGAAGAAGGCAAAGATGACAAAACCCTGACTGCATCAGGAGGAAATAAAATGCTATGGAATCAAATATTGGGCCATATCGAAGAAAAGGGACTTCGAACCTTACAAGGTAGAGGTATGGTTGAGGGTATGACTGATTGCACTCTGGATTTTGATTTTTTTGAACATTGCATATATAGAAAAAAATTGAGTAATATTTGCATCTGGTGCTACAAGAGAAAAGGGAATTCTAGAGTTAGTACACAGTAATTTATTTGGACTTGTGCAATCTCCATCATTAAGTGGATATGTGTATTATGTTTCATTTATAGATGATTTCTCAAGAAACACATGGATTTATTTCCTTCGAAAGAAATATGAAGTATTTTCTAAGTTTAAAGAATTTAAGGCTCTTGTAGAAAATCAACCAGAAAAGAAAATAAAGGTGTTAAGGACAGATAAATATGGTGGAGAGTTAAGTGGGAATGAATATGGGGACTTCTTTAAGAAGTGTGGTATAGAAAGGAATAAGCGTAATCCATACACACCTCAATAGAATGGAGTTGTCGAGAGGATGAATATGATGCTAATGGAAAATGAAAGAAGCATGCTAAGCAATGTTGGGATAGGACAAGAATTCTGGGCAGAGGCAGTGGAGACAACATGTTACTTGATAAATCTGTAACATCACTACAATTTCACAAAAAATTAAAATTTTTCTGTGACATTTAATGCTAGATCATAGCCAGAATGTTAGTTTAATAACTAACTTTAGTTTATTTAACATGTAGTTTACCATACAAGACATCAAGAGAAAACTTAGGAGTTAATTATTTTTGATTAACAGTAACTAAAAGGCTTCCGAAAATTTTACTTACTAACTTGCATGTCACATGTCACTAACCATATTCAACCTATATTGATTTTCAATTTTGAATAAAATTTTAACAGAGTTTAAGAGTTTCAAATTATTGAATTCAGATCATTGATTTGTTTGTAAGAATGTGTATGATTCTGATGGTTGTTTTCTTTTCTTACTGAAGGGGGCTTGAGGTTAGCCCAAGGCTTACTTATCTTTTCTTAAAGCTAACATATATCTGATGCTTGTACATGAATTCATAGGTAAAAATTACTTCCAAGTTATGATGTAAGAAAAATAAGGCTCTGAAGACTAATCGAGTAAGTTAGGAAAGAAATCCTTAAACTCTATTTATGGTCTAGATTATCGAAGTGGAAGTGGGCTAGGGCTCTTGTAATGTTGATTTAGGTAAATAAATATCACTATTCCAGGATTTTAAATTTGTTTGTTAATACTGTAATAACTTTGTTTGAAAGCTTACTCGGCCTAAATGATCGGCCACTATGACTCTTTCGTGGATGCGAATATGTTAATGACTCTTTGGTTTTTAAGAGTTGAGCCAAATGGTAACTATGTTGGTAAATATTTTTGATAAATTGAATAATATGTTTATAATTCCTTTTGTTTTTAAACGCGGAGCTTACGACCGTAGTGTAAATGTCCGGTTAGCAATTGGTTGAAATTCTAATTATGCCAATGATACTGTAAGGATGAACCTAGGGTTTGGCTTTTATTAAATAGTTTTGAGGTTTAGATTAGTTGATTACCTTCTAATTTTTAATATTTTTATAATAATTAGGTTATCTATAGATATTCGATTTGTTTAGTATAAACAATAGTTAAACAATAAAATTCTTCTTTTTAATTTGAAGAGCTGGGAATCTATCCTATTTCATAATAGGTTCTGTAGATGGTTATGAATGGGTGTATTAATGTAGATTTTTATGAATGGTTATAATAATTTGTAGGGTTTAGGAAGAACAATTTACAAAAATAAATAATAATATTAATGGTATACTAAATATTTACAGTTTTGGTTTCCTAAGTACTTAAGGCAAGGTAATATTAATGATATACACCATGAGCCCTCCTTCTTGTGTACCATTACCATTGGTTCAAAGTAAGAAATTTGGATAGAACTAATTATGTTTGCCTTTCAAATTTATTCAACCATACACTTAATTTCACCCTTCTGGAAACAGGGGTATCTGTAAGGTCTGATGTTAGGAGGAACACTTTTCAAAATCAAGTGAATAACATGATCATGATCCCAAGTAGGTGGAATTTTTTTGTAATATCCTCAGATACGTTGGAATGCTTATCAATGACCCTTTGGATATCTATGGGACTACGAGGCTTAGATATTTGAACCTTTAGTGAGAATAATTGTGCAATTACACCCCGATGTCACTTTTTCAACAATTTTGTCATTCCTTTAGAGCTTATCAGCTTCTCTAGTTTCCCTGTGATACCCATTAACTCAAATTCTTTTCCATCCCAAGAAAATTGCATGAAAGTTCTTCAAAATTGAAAGTCATTATTCTCAATGATTGTAACCATTGAACCCCTAAGACAAAATCAACACCACCCATTGGGATTGAAATCATTGAACTATTCAATACATATTCTCCCATAATAATATTGATATTATGGTATTTCCCTAAGCAATTTATAGTTCCTCCATATGCAATTATTACTTGAAACTCTTTTATTGGACACAATGTCCACACTGAGAGGGGGGGTGAATCAGTGCGTGACCAATTTAAACCTTTTTACCTTCTTTTAGTCAGTTAGAGTATATCAAGCATTATTTTATCAATTACATCAACTAAATCAGTCACGAGTCATAAGCACATTCATCACATCAAAGAGATAAGAATTTATGTAATTTTGATCTTTATTATGGTAATGGAAGACTACAATCTTCTCGATTACAATCAACACCAAAATATGAAAAGAGCACCAACTCTTGTAACAGGACCTAGCCTAGTTTTCTTAGATCCAACTAAGAAAGGGTTGAGGAGTCCAATCCTCAAGTACAAGACTTATCTTGCATCGGTCTCTGCTCATGTGCCTCTTCACATCGATCTCTACTGGTCAACCTCTACTCATATGCTCATCATCAATGCTGGTCAATATCTGCTCATCAATGTAGCTGATCAAGTTGGTCAATCTATGCTCATCAACACTTGTCAATATGCTCATCCACATCATTGTTGCTGTAGGTATTAAAACTTGGTTATGTATACCCAATTACTGTGTATAAGTCTTCACATATTACTGTATGTATATATACCATTGTAGTAATCATGAACTACTGCTCAACCTGCTCTGTACATCACTGTACATACATACTTATGAATAAATCACTATGCATGCATCTTCATCATCAGCAAGGTAGTAGAATGTGCATCAATACACCATCTTTATCACTTGTGTAAATCATTCATCTTCATCATCATGTGCATGGATTATACATCATCAACATCTTTCAAAAGGCATAATCAAAGTGTAGGAATGCATTACTATCACATCATGAAGTGTTATTAAGTCTGTATACATCACTGTATATGTGCACTATATGCATCAATTTCCTCATCATGTACATCAACATATAATTATAGCGTGTAGTGTATAACATACATACCTTCAAAATGTCAAACAAGTCCAGACTTAGGAAGATAAGCTAGAACTGTGCATAATGCTAAGATGAACTTTGGTGAATGTGGTCTATGCTTTGCAAGACCCCCAACCTATGTTAATAATTTATAATGTCAAAAGAGAACTTCCTTAGCAATAAAAAATTAAACCCAAAATTAATCCTTCTCTCTGTAAAGTATTCAAGACTGGTTTCTCCTCTATCTTGGGTCAATCTTTGACTGGTTTGAACACTGTGAAGAGTCCTAAACTAGACTGTGTACTTCCTTGGCACAAAATCGATTGCTGATAAAATCCTTAAGTCCAAAACTGAACTGTCACAAGCAGTAAGGAGATAAGAAGGTTAAACCTAAAATTTTTTAACTTCAATCAGCTTTGTCTGTGTATGTCAAAACTCATACTTTGGGTTGTGTATGTGTGTCAAAATCACTATTTACGCACCAAACATTCATCTTCATCATAGTGTGCATGCATCATCTTAGGGTTTGCATAGGGCATCATATTATCATCATCCTTAGTGCATGTCTGCCCAAACAAAGACAATCTCATACTTTTGAAAAGGCATTAACCTCCATTAATTCCATGACTATGATAAACCCAAAAAGAAATGTTACTGCTGTAACAATGTTGGTCATGAATAATTAGGGACTATTTTTAGTGTGGAAATGCCTCCAACACAAGTCACAGAATTCACCCCAACGTCTGCTGCGAATTTCAGATTATGTATTAGCTACTGCTACCTTGGTGAAAAAATATCAGACAATGAAGTAACTTGTTGGAATGCCCTCCACTGAGATTTCCCAAGATACTTCTTGTGCTGCTCATGAATTTTCCTTAGTCGAATTCATAGATGATATTGCTCATCCAAAATTATACACTTGCAAAATGAAAGTGTGATGGGGTATTTATACAAGTTTTCCATAAAATTTTTTGAGCCGACCTGTCAATAAAAAAATAATTCTATTTTTGTTTGGAGCCAACTTCACAACATTTTGATTATTAAATTATATTTTTAATCATTAAACATAACCTTTCAAATTTCTTCAAATATGGTTCTCCATAAATCAATGGAAAGGGTTTTGACTAGGACCATGATGGCCTTGTGTTCAAGCATCAAAGACCCAAGGTAGCATGTACAAGGGTTTCAATGATACTTTCAAAATATTTCATACTTCATCAAGGGATTCATACAAAAGGAATCCAATCATAAATCCAACCAGCATGGGTTCCATCATTGTGCAATAATTCTACCAAGGGAATCATGGTCATTATGTCTTAGGGCTTGTAAGCCATTAAGTTTCATGTACCCACGCACAACATCTTCACACCTCCTTCAAGGGTACATGTATCATCATCAAGTGCAAATAAGTGTATCCAAGTGTCCAAGCACCCTCATATGTGTGTGAATGCCTTCATCATGTGGGTCCAAGGGCTTCTTCAATGCTTCTTCAACCACTTCAGTCACACCAAGATGCCTCCAAGGGTCAATATCCATCATGACATCAGCTTTGGGGGTTCTAGGCCTTCTCTTGGGGTACCATGACACCATCAGAGCATGAATGACCACATATGGGTCATTAATGCTTCTCCAACCAATCTAGGGGTTTTCCATCATCCTCAAGGGCTTCAACACCATCTCGAGGGTCTTCAGCATCATCACTAGGGTCTTCAGCATTATCCACAAGGTGGTGGCTCCAAGATCCAGCCTTGTGAGTACAGGGACTTTGTCAATTGGGTACAAGATGCTTCAAATCACAAACCAACTCTGTGTGGGATCCAACGTAATGGATGTGAGGGTACAAGGATCATCCATACTTGTGCACTACAAGAGGGACTTGGTGGAACCAATGACAACCTGTGGGGCCACTATAAGTCCATGTTGGAATCAATGATAATTTCATCAACATTTCCTTAAGAAATTTATAGTTCCTCAATCTGCAATAATTACTCGAAACTCTTTTACTAGATATATAAAGAAATTGAAAGCTTTGACTAATTTATAGTGAATGAAATTATGAGTACTAACATAATCAATCAACATTGTTACCTTTTTATTTTTGATATATCCTTCTATCTTGAGAGTTTATGGAGTGCTAATTCCAACCAATGCATGACAAGATATGGTGGTAGTAATCTCTTATATTTCTTTAGCTGGAGATGGTTCCTGTTCTTTTGATTCTTCCTCTTCACAATCTATGTAAAATAATTTCTTATCGTCATACTTATGTCCCTTACTATACTTGTTTTCACAATTTTTAACATAGACCTTTCTCTCTTCTTTCATCCATTTGTTGAGGTTTCAACCTTGTAGGTAGAGGTGGGTTCTAGGAATGAACATTATTCTCTCTATAGGTATTAGAGGTGGTCCTTTTAGTAGTCGTTGCCGTATTTTTACTTTCAACCTTCCTTGCTAACATGCAGTCATTCTCTAAGGATGTTTTTTTAAGAGACACACCTCATGTTGAATGTTATCCTTTAAGGTTTCAATAAAGAGATCCAAGAATTTATCATCTAGTATGTCCTCCATTCCGAGAGTCAACTTTTGAAATGGTTGAATATGCTCAATTACTGGACCATTTTGCCATAGATTTATCAATTGGGTAAATAAGTAATTCCTCTTAACGTCATCACGATATGACACTTTTTTTCTATAAAAATGGACAAGGAGATAATGGAGTTATTTTTTAGTTCACAGAGCCATTGGTGCCAGACAAACTACTGAAGTTCTAAATTTAAAGATGAAATAGTTACCTTTTGTAGATTTGGAACGTGGTGTATATTAAAGAATTTCTCCATCTGGAATATCCATGTTATGGTGTTCTTTCCAACAAAATTCCTCATGTCAATATTAAGGAGTTGGATACACTTTTGGGGCTACCCCTGATTACTTCTGTTATTTTAATACCCCGATTTTTACCCCATTTGCGTTAAAGGATACATGACGTATATTTTGTATTTAATCATGGTGAGGAGCTAAAGGCAAAAGCCCCACCAACGATTCGACTGTGTTATGTTTCTGCAATAGGGATCATTGTCGATGGTATATCGTGCTTTCCGGCACATTATAGCTTTGGCATCATGTAAATATGCACATCAATTTAATTAAACCTAAAGCTAGCTACGATGGTGCAATGTTAAATGAAAATAGCATGATTCCAAAGGATAAGGGGGGGGGGGTTGTATAAACCATGGGGGCCATTGGGAGTTAGCCATGTGTCACCACCACCCCTGTTGTTCTGTTGTTAGTTGGAGCAACGATTTGCTGACAGAAGGGCCACGCCTGCTCCCACTCTCCACAACGTGTGGATGGTCTTCCCACTAACCAGATCATGAGTATGTTCATCTCCTCTCATGTGGACAGAGTTAAAGGTTACACATTCCTTTGTTTGGGGGTTTGCCTTCCTCTTCCCTCACCGATTGCTTGTCTGTTGCGTTCATACTCATGATCGCGTAGATTTTTGGTGCCTCTTCCCACCATTTTTAGACTACGTATTGTTTGGTTATGTCCGTCATTGTTTTGAGGTTGGGATTTCAGGGATAGTTCAGGGGATTCATTCTCCTCTGTCTCACCGATAGCTGGTCTGTGGATAGGTTCTACCTTTTGTTGGGGATTGCTAGTCTGGGATTTTTTCTTCCCCATTCTTCTACCTGTGCAAGTTTGACAGCGATGGTATTGAGGATCTTTTGAGTGCTGTGATTCCCTACGCTGTGTGGGTGGTGGTTTCTTCCATTTTGCTTTGGATGTATCTTTTTCCCTTGCATATAGGTTGAGAGTCTGCTCTTTCCCCTTTTTCGCCTGTGTGAGTTCTCCAACAATTACATTGGAGATTGTGCGAGGCTCTGGACTCATGGATGTGGGTTGGTTGTTGATCTCCACCTTCGTTGGCTGAGTTTCCCCCCTGTCCATGTTGGGAGTGTGGCTCCTTCCAACTATAGACTGTGTAGTTGTTTCCATCATTTCTTGTGGTTTTGGGGCTGTTGTCTTCCCTTGGTTTTGGGTTTCTTCTTGGTTACTGAGGTTATAGGGATTGTTGCTGAGTTGTTTTGGCCACACTAGGGCTAAGAACAACTTTGAAGCATTGCTTAACCTGAACTGTGTTTTACCTTTTGTTTGGGGTTGTCACCCTGTGGTCTTGCTCTTCCTCACAGAGCTATGAACTATTTGTTTTGCTGCGGTATGCAGTGGTTGGTATTCGAAATGTTGAGAGTAGGTTTAGAGGCTGGGTATGCTTGAGAAAATTGGTGTGTGAGGTCACCAGCTTAGCATTTGGCCTTTCCTAGCTCCCTGATGGCCTGATAAACCCTATTGTGTGGGCTTGGATGATCTATGTGCCTTGGCTATGTGTAAGCCTACTTTGACCCTTATTCCTTAAGGAATCATGCCCAGCTCGGGGGTGGCAGTGTGCTAAGAGATTGATGAGCACGCTGGCCTATGGTTGGGTGGAACGTTGCGGTGACGTAGCTGGTTGCAGGGTGAGTTCTTATCAGATGAGTATTCTTAACTATTTTGTATCTGCATTTATATTTATTGTTTGATGAATATGATGAACATGTGGCATGCTTGATTGAATGTATGCTGTTTCCACTATGTATATGAAGGATTATGCATCTTAGTATGTATTATGTTTAAAATTTTTATTCAACATTATATGCTTGTTCATGTTTCATGGGGCTATTTTCTCATGTGTTTGGTGTTAGTAGCATCCTCTTCGCCGGTCAGAGGGTCGGGGACGTGACAGTATGGTATCAGAGCTAAATGTTGCAGCATGGGCCTAAATGGGCCATGAAAGATCAGATAGCAGAGGTAGGTTGCCTTCTACCCAGCAACAATCAGAAAATTGTGGCAAGAAAACTCATAAAATATTTCTAAGTCCTAGAATCATTGAAAGACTTAGTGACAAGATCTTCCGATGCAGCAGGAACTCAGTGGGAAGGCCACCCGATGGACAATAACCGAAAAAACTTTGAAATTTTTTTCTAAGTCCAACAATTGGCGATCAGCAGAAGATAGTTGTTCTCATCGCCGATGGTTAGATGGGGAAACTACCGATGAACATCGACATGAGTTAGTTGAATGGATTGCCGCCGTTGTGGGTGACTAGGGAACTAATCCTCCGATGTAGCAGTTGCTAGTCATTTAAACAGTTGATGCAGTGAAAGAAAGTGAAAATAAAAGAGAAAAAGTTTTGAATATTTTTCTAAGTGTCTGTCGGCCGTTGGCGGAAGATAGTGGATGGTGGAGTCGCAGTTTCAGTGGAGAACAACCGAAAACTGTCGAAACGTCGGCCCTTGTTAGTTGAAAGACCATCCGAAAGAGACCATTGGTGATTGACAGGGTTTATTTGTTCGGATCACCGATAAATAGAGGATGGAAACGCCGATACGTCGACAGGAAAAAGGTGAAAGGTCGCCGAAAATTAGTCGTTTGAGGCACCGATACATCGACATTGGTGGAGGTTTGATGATGGGTTGGCGAGGACTAGAAGAAGTCAGAGCCGATTCGCTGGCCCAACTTAACTAAAGAATGTCGAAACGACCGAGAAAAATAGTGGGTGAAGACGCTGACAGTGGTGGCAGAAAGAAGACTTAAAGTTAAAGTTCCAAAAATTTGTCTAAGTGTTAAAAACCATCGGTGATTAGTGCCACTAAGATGAAGGAATCAACGGATTGTAGACCCATCGTTGTGGATAACTAGAGAACTATCCTCCCAACGGATAGTTTATCTGACCGCCGATGGCACAGAAAGTTCAAAATTTTTTCTAAGTGACAAAAACATCGGTCATCGAAAGACAATAGTGGTTTGTTCATCCGCTGTTGTGGAAGCCTAAAGCCCTAGTATTCCGATAGGGAGAAAAGCTCCGACTGCTGATGCCAGTCGAAATCATGTCTCAGTTTGCCGATCAGGAAGCATTAGCGGATTGGACCACCGATCGGAAAAGGATCGAAGATGATGAGTCATCATTGCGGCTACTGATCAAACTAACCCGCTGATGCTTTAGTCTTCCACTTGCCGATGCCGAGGTGTTACTGGATTGTGGCGGTGAAGGATAAGGGAGATGAAGCCGACAGATTCAGTGGAAGATAGAGAACATTTTCACCGACAGATAACAGACGGATCCACAGAAGATAAGCGATCATTGAGCCAATGACGCGGAGGGAAGAAAGATTGAAAAGAAAAAAATTTCGAAATTTTTTCTAAGGCATAGAATCATTGGCCATCAACGATGGTTAGTTGATCACATCACCGATGATAAAATTATGCGGTCATCGAGTGAAGTCTGTTGAATGTCTGCCATTGCAAAGATCAAAAAGACTAAAGTGCATCCGAGCGCCGATGCCATAGCTCCTAGGGGTTCCGATCGTCAATAGACTTACGGCTGCAGAAGACTTAAGGAGATTGGGGTCCACCATTGTGGAAGTAGAAGTGACTAACCTTCCGATGTGTAGGACACCCGACCGCCGAAAGAAGAAGAAAGTTTCAAAATTCTGTTTAAGTGTTGAAATCATTGTCGGAAGTTGGTTGATGAGACCGCCGATGGACGTTGGTAGAAATTAGTTGATTGAGCACCCACCATTGTGGAAGCTTAGACAACTATCCCGCCGATGTATTAGTCTCTCCACTTGCCGATGTCGAGGTGGTTAGCGTATAATGGTTCTGAGATCTGATAACCTACTATGGTGGCGTGTGCTCGGGAGTACCAACACTGCGGAAGAGTTAGGGCTTGTGGAAACCGTCGTTGCGGACGCCAAGAGGACTGAGTGTCCCATGCCACAGTAGGATGCTGCTCCGACCGTCGATAAGCTTTGGTCCACAGAAATTATAACGCGACTGTTGGCCACCGTTGTGGAATGATAGACCACTGCAGACTGATGCAGCGGAAGAAATAGAGATTTTAGTCGCCGTCATGCCAGGAGATTAGTAAGGAGAAGACTCGATGATCAGTAGTTGACATCGTTGATCGGAAGCTTAGCCGGTTCACCCATGGAAACTGTAGAGAGATCATTTTTCATCGTTGCGGCTACTCAAACGACTGTGCACCCGATAAATAGGCAGTCTTCTCGTCGATACAAATTGGAATTCTAACCATTTTGGCCGCCAAAATGCTGGAGAGAAATAAAGGAATAGACCGCCGATGAGTTAGTTGGTTTGACCACCAAAGAATTAGAAATATAGCTAGGAAGAGGTCCGATTGGGCCTAAGGAATTTGAGCTTTTCGGAGAAATTTCTCAGTAATTTTTCAAGCAGCTTTCAACTGTTTGCAGTGGAATTTTCAGCAAATTCTAGCTAGTGTTCCAGTGGGTTTTGCAATAAATTTCTTATTGGGTTTCTCAACAGTTTCAGGACTAAAAAGGAAGAAAACCATGGGTGACTAAAGTTAACATTCCCGACCAAAATATAGTTGAAGTGGTGTGGTTTTCACACCCGAGGTCAGAATGGAGCATGTGGATAGGCGTTGGAAAGCTTATATAGCAAGGAACAAGGGAAAGTCACCAAAATATGAGTAGGGAGCAGCAAAATGCTAGTGATTGCTTGAAAGAGAAATGTGCTACTGTCAATATGGACAAATCCAGGAATTGCATGCCTAGAGGTAGCAATACCATGAAGTCAAACCAGCTGTTGTGTGGAAGAGGATTTCCATGCGAGGATGTGGGAATTGAAAAGGGAAGTTTCCTTAAAACCTATCTTGCTGATTATAACTACATTTCATAAGTTTTATACATGAAATGTATGAGGATATGCTTTGCATGCACAGGATATTACATGTACATTTATAATGAGCCACTAATGATAGTTATTGCATTGGTGTTGGCATTAGTGGAAAAACCAACGACAACCTGGACATAGCTGAATATGTTGTTGATGCTGATGAATGTGACTAACAACCCTATGGAGAAAGGGATAAGGCAACAAGTCCAGAATCAAAAGTTGGTGAGCAAACTCTGCAATCTCTTGCAAAGGACCAACCAAACTGGTAATGTCAAGGGTGTAAGTAGGACCCATGAAGGTAAGAGTTTGATTATGACAAATTGCATGGAGTGGTAAAGGTAAGAGATCTCATACCCTGTGGATATTTGAATGTTATACTGCATTCATATAGAAAGGTGTCATGCCTGTATATGTTGATTGAGCTTAGTAGCCCAAGGAAAGTAAGTACTGATGATCTTGATTATAGTAATGCATCCTATATGAAGTAGTCATGGTTAGGTCATGCATGGTATGTTGAATGCATAGTATTCCTGAATCAATGCAAGGTAGCACTGAATGGATATGCATTAAAATATTTTATGAATCTTGTAGTTATGCATTGAATGGATGCACATGAAGGGTGTGAGTGACTGATGGCATAAGTATATATGCAATTGTTGTGATGCATTGCATGAATGCATTGAGATAAGTGCATGTGATATTATGAATAACTAATGGCTGAAATGATGAATTGATGACAATTCAGGAACCATTTCAAAGGCTGTTATGAATGCAGCATAGTAAGTTCATGAAGAGGTTAGTCAGGATTAATTGGCTGCCGAAAATGCCCTATGAAAGAGCAAGGTGGTTTCAGGTAGATTGTTTGGGATATGGAAAAATGGGTAAGACCATGACAAAGGCCGGAATCTACCATATGAAAGAGCCAAACCTCATGAGAAGAGTCTCATGGCTATGATAATAGTTTGTATGCATAATGAGTTGTAAATTTGAATTTGTAAATTTCAGATTTGAGAAATTGCTGACAACTACTAATTACTATTGGCTTGCATAGAATTGTGTTAGGAGGATGCATTGTAAGTGGGTGTCCATGTTATGCTAGTAAGAATTAAATCATAATGGATATGATGGTGCTGCTCACAAGAGAGCCACAATTGAGGATCACCTCATTGCCAAGCAAATCAATTTCTGTGGGTACACACTACAGGAAGATTGTGTGTGATGGCCTATAGGAGCCAAACTTCATGGGAAGGTTTTCCCTTATCTTGAAATGGGTTTCGAGGGAAACTCCATTGGACATTTTGGAAATGTCTCATCTGCACTACATGTTTGGAAAGCAACATGAGTGAGATGGTATAGATTATGTCAGTAAGACATGTGTGGATATGAAATGTAAGAAGGAATTGGGATGGAAAACCAAGGGACTATCAACTCAGAGAAGGGAGTCCCCATTCCTCCTCAATGAAGGAATACTACCTCGGCAAATGGATAAGTCTTCTGTGACCCTAGCTAAGAATATGCACATTATATTGTTAAAATTCCATATGCAGAACATGTTCTGATTTTATTTCCATTAGGACTGATTGCTTGAGTATGAATAGGGCCTACATGATACACACCAGACAAGGGTGCACACTTTTCCAATGTTGGATCATGAAAGGATTTTCAATATTGATTACACCCTAGGGAGTGGACGCACTCCTGGTGTCTCAATACTTGATAGTGAAAGGTGTGAAATATGGTTACAATTTTATAGCAATAATGCTAACGAATATGCTTTGATAAAGAGAAATACCACCTCAAAGAAGTCTTCACAAACATAGGCTACAAACCCAAGGTCATCGCGAAGACCCTCGGCAAAACCCACAACAAGAACCTGACGGGTGTGAAAACCTCTGACA
>LPNX010276336.1:202579-225613 GCA_001517045.1 Pseudotsuga menziesii
GGACATGAATGAGCTCATGTGCCTGTTGGGAAGGCATGAAAAATATGAAAGTATCATTGATGAGGCTTGGACTGTCATGCCAAATAGGTAGTTAAATGACTGATATTAATTCCTATATTATGCTTGGTCTAACAGAATTTCAATGATGCATTTCACAGGTGAGAAAGGTGAAATCCAATGGTGCACATTGATCATGGCAGCAGATCAAAAGTTGCTGGACTTGGTTGGAAGTCTCCTTCAAACGATTTCCAGGACCCAAGATAATCTTGGAGAGATGGTCAAGATACAGGAAAGGCAGAATGAAATGAACCACCAGATTTTGCAAGACTCTATTGGTTTGCAAAGGGAGGTGAAGAGCCTTTTGGGAGCCATCGGCAAAGGAAAGGAAGGTGGATCAATGATGGGACATTTTTCCAAGCGATCCGTTAAGAAATGGTCCAGGCATGAAGACTCAAAGGAAATTGAGCAGGTAAAGATGAAGCAGCCAGTGAAATGCTGGGAATGCGGAGGGCATCATTTATGCCGGTATTGTCCAGTGAGGGAACATAAAGAGGGCAACATCCACAAGGTTCCTAGGCTTTGGGATAAGCCAAGAGCTGAGAACCAGCAAGAGAAACTCATGGAAGCCGAGGGGCTTGGTCCTGAACGTTCATAGTAAATGAGTGAACAAGGGATAGGTCTGCAAAATTTTGAAATTTTGATGTGCAAATTGTATATGTATTGGAACACCGAGGACGGTGTTATTCCAAGGGGGAGGGGATTGTAATACCCTGGTTTTGACCCCATTTGTGTTAAAGGGTACATGATGTATATTTTGTAATTAATCATGGTGAGGAGCTAAAGGCAAAATCCCCACCATCGATTCGACTATGTTATGTTTTGGCAATAGGGATTGTTACCAATGGTATATTGTGCTGTCCGACACATTATAGATTTGGCATCATGTAAATATGCACATCAATTTAATTAAACCTACAAGCAGCTATGATAGTTCAACGCTAAATGAAAAGGGCATGATTCCAAAGGATAAGGTGGGGGGTTGTCTAAACCGTGTGGGCCATTGGGAGTTAGCCATGTGTCACCACCACCCCTGCTATTCTGTTGTTAGTTGGAGTAGTGATTTGTTGACAGAAGGACCACGCCTGCTCCCACTCTCCACGACGTGTGGATGGTTTTCCCACTAACCAGATCATGAGTCTGTTCATCTCCTCTCACACGGACGGAGTTAAAGGTTACACATTCCTTTGTTTGGGGGTTCGCCTTCCTCTTCCCTCATCGATTGCTGGTCTGTTGCATTCATCCTCATGATCGCGTAGAGTTTTGGTGCCTCTTCCCACCATTTTCGGACTGCGTATTGTTCGGTTATGTACATCATTGTTTTGAGGCTGGGATTTTGGGGATAGTTTGGGGGGTTCGTTCTCCTCTGTCTCACTGATAGCTGGTCTGTGGATTGGTTGTACCTTTCACTGGGGATTGCTAGTTTGGGAGTTTTTCTTCCCCATTCTTCTACCTGTGCAAGTTTGACAACGATGGTATTGAGAATCTTTTGAGTGTTGTGATTCCCTACGCTGTGTGGGCGGTGGTTTCTTCCATTTTGCTTTGGCTGTATCTTTTTCCCTTGCGTATAGGTTGAGAGTCAACTCTTTCCCCTTTTCTGCCTGTGTGAGTTCTCCAGCAATTACATTGGAGATTGTGTGGGGCTTTGGACTTGTGGATGTGGGTTGGCTATTGATCTCCACCTTCGTTGGCTGAGTTTTCCCCCTATCCATGTTGGGAGTGTGGCTCCTTCTAATTGCAGACTGTGTAGTTGTTGCCATCGTTTCTTGTGGTTTTGGGTATGTTTCCTTCCCCTGGTTTTGGGTTGCTTCTTGGTTGCTGAGGTTATCAGGATTGTTGCTGAGTTGTTTTGGCCATGCTAGGGCCAAGAACAACTCTGAAGCGTTGCTTAACCTGAACTATGTTTTACCTTTTGTTTGGGGTTGTCACCTTGTGGTATTCCTCTTCCTCACGGAGCTATGAACTGTTTGTTTTGCTACGGTATGCAGTGGTTGGTATTCAAACCGTTGAGAGTAGGATTAGAGGCTAGGTATGCTTGAGAAAACTGGTGTGTGAGGTCACCAGCTTAGCATTTGGCCTTTCCTAGCTCCCTGATGGCCTGATAAACCCTATTGTGTGGGCTTGGCTGATCTATGTGCCTTGGATATGTGTAAGCCTGCTTTGACCCTTATTCCTTGAGGAATCATGCCTAGCTCGGGGGTGGCAGTGTGCTGAGAGATTGATGAGCATGCTGGCCTATGGTTGGGTGGAACGATGCAGTGACATAGATGGTTGCGGGGCAAGTTCAATCAGATGAGTATTCTTAACTATTTTGTATCTGCATTTATATTTATTATTTGATGAATATGATGAACATGTGGCATGCTTGATTGAATGCATGTTGCTTTCGCTATGTATATGAAGGATTATGCATCTTAGTATGTATTATGTTTAAACTTTTTATTCAGCATTATATGCCTATTCATGTTTAATGGGGATATTTGCCCATGTGTTTGGTGTTAGTAGCGTCCTATTTGCTGGTCAGAGGGTCGGGGACGTGACAGTTATTAGAATCAAATAATCTTCCAATATGCTTATTAATGGAAGGTTGCTGAACATGGAAACCATCTTTATCTTCATGATAGATCGGGACAGATATTCACCCTTAGGGTGGTTTTTCTTTTTATTTTGTATGAGCTTAGGAATCCTTTCCATTTCCTCCATATTATTATTCTCTAAATTAACTAAATGAACTATTCTTGTAGTATATTTAATTAAATATTGCAACTTAGACACCTAAAAATCTAGGTCTTCACTTTCATGAGTCCTTTGGTGGTTAGTTTGGAGTGTGAGTTTTTCCATCACCTTTTGGTACCATGTGGAAAAATAAAAATATATACAATATTTATCACACCATTGAGATCACCCAAAATAGATCCTTCTATTAAAAGTTATTCAAATTTAAAATGGCATACATTTTTCAAACCTTGATTTGGAGATTGATTTGCTAGCCGAACTTCAAACTTAGATAACCTTGAAATTTTAGCCCCTATGAGTCTATTTTTTTTATACAATATTCTGATATCTCTTCTATTCAATTCCATAGGTATGGCTTAATTTTGTTGTTCCAATAAAAGTTATGTTAATTTTTACAACACTTGTTATTTTTTGCCCTTTCAAGAGAGCGAAAGTTTACAACTTGCAACGTGTCCAATTTTTTGGAACTGATTATGAAATTTCTATCAAAGATATTGTGGTCCATCCTATTTTTGATGCAATAGGTCTTTCTCAATTTGGAGCTTTCATGATCCATATATAATAGTTTTTTCTAGAACACCTATTTGATACTAGTTTTTGGACTAGTAAAACCCGTAACTTCCAAAGGGTGTAACTTCGAACATGTAATGAATTAGGATATGGAAATTGTACCAAATATAGTTTGCTTTTGGAAGTGTCCATGTTCTGATACTAAATATTATGCAACAGATTCCCCAAAAGAGCATAACTATACAAGAAAGAGTAATCCAAGACAAAATAATAAAGAAAATAGATGAATATCAAGTCTCTTCGAGGGGGAAACCTCCTTATACAATATAATAAGTACACAAGACAAGTCAAGACAAGATTCAAATGAAAATTTCTCCTTTATATATATATATTGAAAGGTAGTTCACCATGGAAGCCCTGTTTACACCATGGATATGACCACCTGGGAAAATATCTCTTATACTCGCTTAACAAGTATACATGAGCGAGAAAAAATAGCCCATGAGAGGGAAAATCATGATAAATGACTCAGCGACCTAATATTTCATTACATACAAGTGCTCCCAAGGAGCAAATGTCCCCGACGAGATTTGAACCTGGGTGGGGAGTGCAATAACCAAATATCCCAACCACCCAAGCTACGCCCCGTGGACTATATATATGAGACATAGAGGTACATATATCACTAATGGGCTCAAGATGACATTAATAATATAACAATACTAATATAAACTTCCCAATTTAGGGGGGAATGGGACACAATAAGGGATTAACAATTTCTTATGGGTGAATGGTTATGATTTCATGGTATCCCTTAAAAATTATCTAGCACATTACTTGGGGGTTCCATTTGCTCAACAATTCCTTATTTATGAAGGGAAGAAAATGTAGAATAATTATCAATAAGCTAGGTTATAATATTTGTAAGGATTCTACTATCCATCTAGTGTTGGATTTGTGAGGCGAAGCAGTAGCACCTTTGGTTTGTGATGCACTTCCAATCTAGGTTCTTACAAGGATGTAACCACTCCAATGATTCTAAATCATTAGTTCAACCTTTGATGATGCCAAGCCCATATATTGTTTAAAAACTAGACAAAATGATGGATTTGAAGGTCAAGGATTTAGAGGTAAATGAACTCTTTTTACCTCTTAAATATACTATGGTAATTTTCCAATTTAATGGGATTTGGCATCCATCGAATGAATTGCACTAGTAGATTCATTCTAGTTTGGCTAAACATTGTGATATCCTTTTGTGCTCTGAAGGGATTTCTGTAGTACAATTATTCACTTAATATGATTAGTATTTTTTTTATGATTGTCTCTAGTTATGGGGAAGAGCATGACTCTTTGTTATCCTTTGGTTTCTAGATTTTGATCCATCTATAATGGTTCATTTTCCCTTATGGTTTTCGTTAGCATTTTAAGATATTCAGAATGCTTTAGGTAATTATTTGAAGTATGATATGGAGTATACTTAACAAGGCCTCTTCATGTATGCTTGAATTTATGTGGAGATTGACCATAGAAAAAACACTGTAGAGATAATTATGTAAAAATGTGCTAAATTTAAATGGATTCAAACTTTGGATGTCACAAAGACAACATTTATGTATCATGTTTGTCATTATATGTGGCATCTACATGAATCTTGTCCCTAGGCTCAAGGTCCTCCTAAGAGGGAAAATGGTCATTCTTAACAATCCAAAAGATGGCATCTTTATGAAGCTTCACTTATAGATGATAAATACGATCAGAGTTCATAAGATTTTTGAAGTGCTCATAATTAGACAAAGATGGGATCAAAATACACAATGGAGATTTAAAACATAGTTATGAGTTTTATGAGGAAGAAATGTATGAAGGGGATCCTTCCTCCGTGTGATGTTGCAAAGGACAACCTAGGTAGAGGAACAAAGCTCAATCACACGAATTTGCAACTTTTGAGTATGATAAAGAACAATCATTGAATTCCAATTCAAATATTCATAAATTTTATTTTCAAGTGGTCATTGCAGAACCTCCTCCAAGAAGATAAATAGAGGTTAATTTATTTATTTTTTATAAAAGAAAGGGAAATATGGTCAAATTGAGGTCATTTCCACTTGATGGTTTTCACCATTTAATGCTAGTGAATATTATGCTTATTTTCTCTCTAGTTTTAAGGCATTTTTCTTGATATAATATGGGGTTCCTGACAAAGGACCCGAGACATACTACAAAGCATATGAGGAATGTAATTTTGATTCATTTCTACGTAAATTAAATTTTTCATTGGTAAGAGAAAAATTGAAAGACGAGGATATTATTTTAATTAAATTATTCTAAATTAAAATCATCATCAATTCACGTGCACTTGCAACCAATAGTTTGTCCTCTTGTGCTTACAAGCCAAACAATGACTTTGGGCATTAAAGCATGAATTACTTTATCACATCCAATAGAAAATACCATTGTGAGTCCCAATTTGCAATAGAAAATCCCAATGTGAGTTGTAGAAGGAATCTTCTACAATATTAAAGTTCAATGTGAGTTGTAGAAGGAATCTTTTGCAATAGAAAATGCCAATGCCACTCTCAAAAGATATTTTTCGGACCCAAAAAAAGATCTTTTGGGATCCAAAGATGCGACATTAGTATTTTCATTTATGAAAATACTAGTGTGACATTTGTTTTTAATCCCAAAAGATCACATTGGTACTTTTTGTGTCTAAAATTATATTTTCTCCAAGTCTCAAAAGATCTTTGTGGATTCACCCTAAAATGTGTAATAGAAAAATACCAATGTGAGTCCCAAAATGCATATTCTTTCTCATTCATTTATAAAAATATAAAAAATGTTTTTTTAATGTTTTGGGTTGGGATTGGTGAGGAGATTATTTAAATATGTACAAGACAAGCATGGATGAACTAAGCTGAGGTGGAATCAATAACTAAGGGCTCTGTTACGTCTGTAAATCATTGTCATATCATGTTTGAGGGGATTCAAATTCTCCTTTATGTAACACTGTTGTATACTGTTGGGATTAATGAAGTTTATACTGTAATTATACTGAGCAATACTTATCTGTTTGCTATGAGATTTGTTTTGTTCAGTGGTATTATTCATTCCTTTACCACTGCATAATAATTAAAATATAATGGTACTAATTGCCTAAAGATCAATGGAACATTAATTATAACAGTTTAAAACTTACATGTGGTATCAGAGCTCAATTATTAGCATCAGGGGGATGCCTTTGTTGTTGAGGGTTCGACACAGTTGATAGATCTTGGGTCTGTGATAAACTTGGGTTGAATGGGAGACTTGCAGTGTCTATTTGTGCAATATTGAAAGAGAATGACAAGCAGTTTGAGAATTGAGATCGAGAAATTTAACGACCAAAATTTTGAGCTATGGAAGCTCAAAATGGAGGATCTTCTTATAGATCGGGAACATTTGATTGCTATGGATTCAGGTACTAAAACCACTAGAACACCGCAATATGATTGGGATAAATTAGAAAGAAGGACAAGGAGTATAATATGATTGTGCTCATCAGACTCTGTGTTGTTGAACTTATCTGGTGAAGATAGTGTGATAAAGCTTTGGGGGAAACTAGGGAGTCTGTATCAATCAAAATCCCTTGTGAACAACTTATTTCTACAAAAGAAACCGTTTCACCTCAGAATGGATGAAAATGAAATTGTAATAGAGAATTTGAATGTCTACAATACTTTGGTAAGTCAGATAACCTTTGTTGGTATTAAAATGGATGAAGAAGATAAATGAATTACATTATTGTGTTCTTTTCCATATTCCTAGTACAACCTAATTGTTGCAGTAGGTAGTGCTAGCCAAGCAACCTTAAAGTTTGATGAAATAATGTCATCCCTACTTAAAGAAGAGATTAGGAAGAAAACCATGGATATTCATACCATGGATTTCTTTGTCTATGAGAGGTTTCCCCCAGGAGAGCAACAAAAATAAAGGAATTGGGGGGGTATCTAAATCTAAGGGTAGATCTAAATTCCCAGGAAAATGAATAAGGAAGTTCTAGAAATGTGGTAAAGATAGGCACTCTAAAAATGATTATAGATCCAAGAATGTTTAGAAAGCAAAGGGATATGAGGATACCCCTACCATAGAGGTGAAGACGTCCTCAAAATAAGGAGGGGATGTGTAGCTAGCTTCCACAAGTAATAATTCAGAACGTGATATATGGCCGATTGACTCAGGTGCGTCATGTCACACGACTCCTCATAGGGAGTGGTTCTGTGAATATGAAAAGTACAATGGAGGAGATGTGTACTTGGGAGATTATTCACCAGCCAGTATCATTGGACGTGGTACAATCAAGCTAAAACTGAAGGATGGAAGGGTTAGAACTCTACTGGGAGTGCTACACATTCCAAATCTAGCGAGAAAGTTGATATCTGTTGGAAAGATGGATGTTGTAGGTGTAAAGACTGTGTGTGGAGACGGTGGTTGAAAAATGGTTCGAGGATCAATCTTATTGATGAGGGGAGTTTGAAATGGAACTTTATACAAACTATTGGGGAGAACCATCATTGATGAATGTAACATTTCTGTTGTGCTTGAGGAATAAGGCAAAGATGACAGAACCCTGACTGCATCAGGAGGAAATAAAATGCTATGGAATCAAATATTGGGGCATATCGAAGAAAAGGGACTTCAAACTTTACAAGGTAAAGGTATGGTTGAAGGTGTGATTGATTGCACTCTGTAATTTGATTTTTTTAACATTGCATATATGGAAAAAAAAGAGTAATATTTGCATTTGGTGCTACAAGAGAAAAGGGAATTCTAGAGTTAGTACATAGTGATTTATTTGGACTTGTGCTTTCTCCATCATTAGGTAGATATGTGTATTATGTTTCATTTATAGATGATTTCTCAAGAAACACATGGATTTATTTCCTTCGAAATAAATATGAAGTATTTTCTAAGTTTAAAGAATTTAAGGCTCTTGTAGAAAATTAACCAGAAAAGAAAATAAAGGTGTTGAGGACAGATAAATATGGTGGAGAGTTAAGTGGGAATGAATTTGAGGAATTATTTAAGAAGTGTGGTATATAAATTCAGTAGAGTAATCCATACACACCTCAATAGAATGGAGTTTCCAAGAGGATGAATATGATGCTAATGGAAAATGAAAGAAGCATGCTAAGAAATGTTGGGATAGGACAAAAATTTTGGGCAGAGGCGGTGTTGTTACTTGGTAAATCTGTAACATCCCCACAATTTCACAAAAAAATAAATTTTTTCTATGTGACATTTAATGCTAGATCATAGCCAAAATGTTAGTTTAATAACTAACTTTAGTTAACAGGTAATTTACCATACAAGACAACAAGAGAAAACTTAGGAGTTAATTCTTTTTTATTAACGGTAACTAAAAGGCTTCATGAAATTTTACTTACTAACTTGCAAGTCACATGTCACTAACCATATTCAACCTATATTGATTTTAAGTTTTGAATAAAAGTTTAACAGAGTTTAAGAGTTTCAAATTATTGAATTTAGATTATTGATTTGTTTGTAAGAATGTGTATGATTCTGATGGTTGTTTTCTTTTCTTACTGAAGGGGGCTTGAGGTTAGCCCGAGGCTTACTTATCTTTTCTTAAAGCTAACACATATCTGATGCTTGTACATGAATTCACACATAAAAATTACTTCCAAGTTACAATGTAAGAAAAATAAGGCTATGAAGACTAATCGAGTATGTTAGGAAAGAAATCCTTAATATCTATTTATGGTCTAGATTATTGAAGTGGAAGTGGGATACGACTCTTGTAATGTCGATTTAGGGAAAGAAATATTACTATTCCAGGATTTTAAATTTGTTTTTTAATACTGTAATAACTTTCTTTGAAAGCTTACTTGGCCTAAATGATCGGCCACTATGACTCTTTCGTGGATGTGAATATGTTAATGCATTTTGGTTTTTAAGAGTTGAGCCAAATGGTAACTATGTTGGTTAATATTTTTGATAAATTGAAGATTCTGTTTATAATTCCTTTTGTTTTTAAAGGTAGAGCTTATGACCGTAGTGTAAATGTCCGATTAGCAATTGGTTGAAATTCTAATTATGCCAACGATACTGTAAGGATGAACCTAGGGTTTGGATTTTATTAAATAGTTTTGAGGTTTAGATTAGTTGATTACCTTCTAATTTTTAATATTTGTATAATAATTAGGTTATCTACATATATTCGATTAGTTTGGTATAAACAATAGTTAAACAGTAAAAGTTTTATTTTTAATTTGAAGAGCTAGGAATTTATCCTATTTCATAATAGGTTTTGTAGATGGTTATGAATGGTTGTATTACTGTAGATGTTTATGAATGGTTATAATAATGAGTAGGGTTTAGGAAGAACAATTTACAAAAATAAATAATAATATTAATGATATACTAAATATTTACAGTTTTGGTTTCCTAAGTACTTAAGGTACTATAATACAATAGGTGTTATAATCTTAACCATTTTCAGTCTATGGTCTGTTCATCCTGAACTCATTGTGTTATATGTTTAAAAGAAACAAGTGAAGGGAGGTTAAACTAAGCATTATTTACTATAATATATATATTTGGAATACTTGTTTATAATTTAAGTATTAAAATGACTGGTTTTTCTTTACTGAAAGTAAATAAATAGATTGTAATATAGTAAATGTTAATGTACTAAACTTCACACAGATTAATGACCGTGTGACCTAAGCTTGCTGTAATAGACTCTCTGTAATATTCCTAGAGGTTTTTGTATAAAAAGTTAAGTCCTAGAATGGATTATTATACTAAATAGCTTGGAAAAAGAACAGTAAAAGCTTCCAATGTTAACACAGTCATTTGATGATACTGCTGGTAATCTTATCAGAAGAAAGATTGTTGATTTATTTCAATGGAAACTCTACAATTCAATATTAGTTTAGATTCATTTCACCCATGTATAATCATTCCTATATACAACTAAACAATTCTTATGTACTAGAGAAATTCATCGTAAGATGAGTGGAAAAATGCAGAAATGAAATTTTACTAATTAACCAATCATTTCTAATTTTAGGCTCACCTATTCTGTTAAACATATACAGGTAAAATTTTCTGAATAAAATGCAGACTTAAACAATCTATTTGCAGATGCAAGTATCTAGGTAATAATAGTAAAACTAATCATGACTAATTTCATTCCAGTAATTTGCTTGCATAAAGATAAATAAGATAACACAATGGAACCTGATAATTTGTAGAAGAGACAAACAATCCAAGGAGCCCGTTCCACCCAACCTTTTCCTAAAGATAGCTCAAATGCTTGTCTTAGGACCCTTGAGCCTGTCCACTGATCCACCAGGATGAAAGAACTGTTGAAGAAATTGGATTAAATACCCCTACAACTCCACAGAAGTACTAAACAACAATACTTCTGTCCTCAGCAGTAAAGAACTCAACTATTTAGATGCACTAGTTCTGAATGCAGTCTTAAACACTCAACCACTTCTAAATTTCCCCTCATCGAATCTCTTGTGCCCCTTTCTCAACTTCAGAAATTTCACAAGGTAATGATTGAACAACCTCCCGCTGAATTCGATGGATAGATATATGCATGCCTAGGTATTTTTGGGTCAGTTTTTCAAAAAATGAGCCACTCACTCTGTTCCACTTTCTTGGGGAACATGACCACAACATTAGGGAATTTCCCCCCTACAACAGCTAGGAGTGATTGAGGATGCTACCATGTGTCAGTTTTCTCTCACCCCATTTTATTCCTCCTAGTGGGTCAGTGGACACTCATTCAACAACCTCCTTAGGCTATTTGTCTCATATTTTATTTATTAAATAATAAAATATTCAACATAATAAATTACAGTCATGTTTGACCCCACATGGTCGATAGTCATAAAATTTACAATAAAAGTAAAATATAATGTTTTCTTAAACATAAAATGTTACTTAAATTGGGGTACGTGACATAGACCCCCCCTTAAGTCCAACATCGTCCTCGATGTTTCTTTATTCATCGTCCTTAGAGCTTCCCTGGAACAGAATTAGATATGCTTCCCACATATGACTCTCCAATTCCCAGGTCTCTTCTTCTGGACTAAGATACTTCCATTGCACCTTCACCTGTCCAATGGTCCGATTCCAAAGCAAGATCTCCCTCTTGTCAAGGATACAGTCTGGGTCCACCAAAAAATCTCCTTCAGGCTCCACCTTCACATCATTCTGATTTATCACATGAGTATCATCATGTACATATCATTTTAAAATAGAAATATGAAAAAAAATTATGAACTTTAAGAATCGATGGTAAGGCTGATTGGTATGCCACTGATCCAACTTTGGACAATATTTCAAAAGGCCCACTGTACCTGGGTGCTATCTTAGCACACATCCCTAATTTTAAGGAACTCTTATTAGGTTTTACCTTAATGAAAACATGTTCACCCACCTGGAACTCTTTCTGAGTTCGTTTAAGATTCACTTGGCTCTTCTGTCTGTCCCGTGTAACCTTTAAATTACCTTGTACCTACTTCACTGTTAATTCCATTTCCTTTAATAACTTAGGTCCTAGTATTAACTTGTCAATAGGGTTACTCCATGAGATGGGAGTATTGCATTTTTTGCCATACATAATTTCAAATGGGCTGAATTTTGATGAAGCTTGGTAGTGGTTGTTGCATGCAAACTCAACCAAGTGTAAGTAGTCCTCCCATTTACTTGGCCGTTCTCTAATGTATATCCTCAACATATCTTCCAAAATCTAATTTAACCTTTATGTTTGTCCATCTATTTGCGGATGAAAAGATGTACTAAAATTTAAAGTGGTATTTAGACCTTTAAATAAATATTTCCAGAAGTTTCCCGTGAATTTAGAGTCCCTGTCAGAAATTATAACTTTTGGTATTCCATGCAAACGGAAATTTTGTTTCATAAATATTTCAGCAATATTAGCAGCCTTATGAGTGGTTTTTACTAGTGTAAAATGGGCTGCCTTACTGAGTTTGTCAACAACTACCATTATCGGATCATTCTAGTTTTGATTTTTAGGCAAACCTGTAATGAAATCAATGCTGATTAAATCCCATTTACAAATAGGAATTTGTAACGGCTGTAATAAACCAACTGGATGCTAATGTTCAGTCTTAACCTGTTGACATTCAAAACATCTAGCAATATATTCTACCAACTCATTCTTCATATTCGGCCAAAAGTAATCCTTCTGTAACATAGTTATTGTCTTTTGATAGCCAGGGTGTCCAAAATAAGGACTTTTATGAACCTCATTCAAAATCAACAAATTAAATTTAGGTACGTTAGGTATATATAGTCTATTTTTATAAAGTATTAACCCCTTTTAATTTAGACTGTAACTTGTTTTTAAACTTTCAGTTACATTTTCTGCCACTTTAGCTTGCAAATTTCGGTAATTTTCATCCAATTTTACTTTTTCATTGAGCCGATCTTCTGCATCTGTCTTGTAAGTACTGATTTCTACCATAAAATTTAATCTTACATTTCTTCTCAGAGCATCAACTACTTTATTTTCCTTCCCCTTGATATGTTGGATCTCAAAATCATATTCACTAAGAAAAGCTAGCCACCTAGCTTGCCTTGCGTTTAAATTTAGTTGATCCAACAGATACTTCAAACCCTTATTATCCGTCACTAAGGTAAATTTTTTCTTGATCAAGTGATGGTGCCACATATTTAATGCATGTATCACGACATCCAATTCTATATTGTAAGTAGCGTAAATTTTCTCATGAATTTTAAGTTTCCTGGACTCACACGCTATTACATGTCCTTCTTGAGTTCATACCCCACCAAGGCCATCGTTGCATGCATCGGTGCATACAACAAAATCCTTGTTAGGATCCGCAATTCTTAAAATCAGTGCAGTAGTTAATACTTATTTCAACTTCTTAAAACTCTCTTCACATTTGTGATCCCATACAAATTTCTTCCCCTTCTTCTGTAGAGAAGTTATGGGATTCACGATCCTTGAGAAACCCTCAATGAACCTTTGAGAATACCCAGTGATCCCCATGAATGACCGTACATTAGTCACATATGTAACACCCCGGTTTTGATTTAAATATTATGATGTAAATAATCATGGTGTGGAGCTAGTAAAAAGACCCACCATCGATTTAGTATTTATGTTTCGGCAATTAAGGTGTGGCCGATGGTATTTTTTTTATGCTAGTTGAACATTTACAGCTGAACATTATGTTAAAATTACAATTTTAATTAAAATCCCAAACCTGACTATGTCAACGCAACTAAATGAGATGGGGGCATGATTTTTCCTAAGGATGAGGGAGTGGGTTGTTGGAAGAGTGGGGAAATTCGAATTGTGTAGAGCCCCACTTTGGGAAAAATGTTTTTTGAATTTCTTGGGCAAGAAATCACCAAAAACAACCACCTTTCCCTTATGCTGCAGCGTTTCACCTTCCCTCACAATTTGGATTGAACAAAACATTTTTGGAAACCCAATTGGGCATTCACGTAGCAGCAAGCAAGCAAAAACAATTCTGAGTCTGAACCTTATTAATTCTTGCACATTGATCTAGGAACAAATAATCAATCTCATCAAGAAATAATCAACAAATAACTCAGAAATGGTGTTAATCAGAACCGGAATTGGTTTCCTCTCTGTATATTTAATAAACAATGAATGGTTACAATAACAATGTCAAGCAATGTCTTGAATCAATGAGAAATTCAAATACCTAAGGAGGAAATTCAAAATCAATGAGTGAGTCTGGCTTAATTGACTCTAAACCATAGGTTCACACTCAGTTAACCACTTGACCAAAACCCTAATTGACTCACCAAACCCTAACTGAAGTCAAAGTGCAATAAATGACTGAATCTCAATTGAAGGAGATCAAACACGTCATAGCAAGCCAACCATCAAGTGCTAGTGCTCCATGGCTTCAATGAACCCAGATGAGGTTAACTGAAGCTGAACTGATCATCAGAAGTTGGTGGAGGCACCTCTGTTGACTCCATATCATTAAATAATATTAAATAATCATTAAATAATATATTTAATGAGAGGAGGTTCCTTAACTGACTGGTTGAACTGATTGTAACCACCAGTTAGCAATTAGGTGCATTAACATCACTCAGATCGCCCCCGGAGTGCTCCAGTTAGCCTCCTTGACTGTAGGAGAAGGCTAAGTTAGCATCCTTGACTATAGGTAGGCGTGGGTGTGACTGGATGATGGAAATTAATGCTCCACTGATGTCAATTAATGTCTATTATACTTAGGACAGTGGTTTAACTAGGCCAAATTGAACAAAAAGAGTGTGTATGTTGGTAAATGTCTCCAACACCCCCCCTTAAGCTATTCTCAGGAAGAGTTAGAAAACATAGATGCATAAAAATGCTACGGCCCCGACAACTAAGGCCATAGGTCACCCTGTACAATGCTGAAACTGAAACAATGCTCAAAACAAACTAAGTGAGGAAAAGAGGGAAAACCCAGTGGAAAAACCCCCCCCTCAAGCTGAACACTGAAAGTAGTCTGGATCACCCTGATGAACTCACCCCCAATAGTGAACGGAGGTAAGTGAACTTCTTTTCTGAAAATCTCTTGGTGAAGATGTCTGCAATCTGCTCATCAGTCGGGCAGTATTGCAGAATGATGGTCTTGTCTTGCACTAGCTCCCTGATGTAGTGCATGTGAATCTCTACATGCTTGGTCCTCTGCCTGGTAACTGGATCCGTGGATATCTTAATAGCACTCTGGTTGTCACAAAAGAGGACAGTGGACAAAGTACTACCAAGATAAAACTCTGAAAGAATGCCTTGCAACCAAACTGCTTGGATGCAAGCATTCACCGCTCTTCAATACTCGGCCTCTGCTGAAGATAGTGCTATGGCAGCCTGCTTTTTGCTTGACCAGAAAATAGGTCCACCACCAAACATGAATACATATCTCAAAGATGACTTCTGAACTATTGAATCACCTTCCCAATTAGAATCTGTGTATCCAACCAGCTCTAGCTCGGAGTCTGCAGCATAGTGAATGTCGTAGGTCCTGGTTCCCTGAATATACTGGAGGATCCTCTTGGCTACCTTCCAATGAATATCATGAGGATGCTGCATGTATCTTGATACAGTATTCATGGCATAACAAATATCAGGCCTAGAATGTGTCAAGTACAACAAGCTACCAATCAGTTGTCGATAGATAGTGCAGTCCATGGGAGGTGTGTGTTTTCCTTATTCAAGGCTAATCCCTGAAAGGAAATGGAATGGTGAAAGCCTAAATTAAGCCATGATAAACTTGAATAACAGGTATGAAGTGTATTTGGACTGAGTGACCATAATCCCATCATAATTTTGCTCGATTTCGAGCCCCAAAAATTGTTTTAGAAGCCCCAAATCACTCATTTCAAAGGCATTGTGGAGAGCAGTTTTGATGGCTGAAATGGAGGCAACTGTGCTACCTGTGATTAGTAAGTCATAAACATATAAAATAATGATAATTATATGACCATCATGCTGCTATAAATACACATTTGGATCTGATCTACATCTCTGAAAGTTTTGCGAGAGAAGGAAGGCATCCATCTTGGAATACCACTCTCTTGGGGCCTGTTTTAACCCGTATAGTGACTTCTTTAGCTTGCAAAAAAAAGATGGATCAGTGATGTAGCCCTCAGGCTGATTCATTTATATCTCCTCATGAATATATCCATGCATAAAGTCTGACTTAACATCCATGTGATGCACCTCCCAGTGCTTGGATGCTGAAATAGGCAAAACAAGGCGGATGGAGTCCATTTTTGCAACCGGTGCAAAGGTCTCATGGTAGTCCACTCCTTGGATATGAGAGAAAAAAATTTCTACCAGCCTTGCCTTATATTTTTAGGTGCTTCCATCAGCAGCAAACTTTGTCCAAAAAACCCACTTGCATTGAACCAATTTCCTTCCCGGAGGAAGAGAAACTAGCTCCCAAGTAGTGTTTTTCTGAAGAGAATTCATCTCTTCATCCATGGCAACTTTCCATCTCGGATCATTCTGATCATGGTAGTAGGATTTTGGATATAAAATAATCATCAAATAGAAATTTTTAGACAGCAAATTATGAGAACAAGAGAGCGCAATACCTGCTCTTTGGAAATTAGACCGGTTCTCCTTGAATCATTCGGATTTCCAATGTTGTCTCCTGTGGAGGAGAGTCTCTGTTGGGCCCATGTAGGAAGATGATTTTGCACTTCAAGTTCTGATTTAGAATCTAATGATTGCCACACACTGATATTAGAAATTAAAGGATCCAAATCAGGGTCATCACCCCAAATTTCATCATCCAAATATTCAGTAGAATAGGAAGGAAATTCAGCATTTTTCTCCTTCACTAGTTCTATCTCCTGAAGAGGCTCATCGAACTTGACACTTCTCTCGATGATGATCTGTTTGGTCTTGATATCCAGAATCTTGAATCCTTTAGATTCATCAATATACCCAATAAATAGATAGTCTATTCTTTGTGGTTGCAAAGCCCTTCTTTTATCAAGCGGAATCTGGGCCCATGCAGTGGAGCCAAACACTTGTAGGTTTGACACATTCGGCTTGTGTCCGAAGTATGCTTCAAAAGGAGTATTTCCTTTCATAGATGAGTGTGGCACCCTGTTATGAATGTATTTTTTATCATGCATGGATTCAGCCCACAAATTTTCAGCAAGCTTCTTTGACTCCAACATACAGGTGGTCATCTCCTTGAGAGATCGATTCTTCCTTTCCGCTACTCCGTTTTGCTGGGGAGTGTAGGGAATTGAATGCTGGACCTGAATACCACTTTAGGAGCATATGTACAGCAACTCATTACTGAAATAATCCCCTCCATTATCATATATCAAGATCTTTATCTTAATCCTAGAGGCATTTTCGATCAAGGCCTTCAATTCAGAAATTTTTTCACATACTTCTGATTTCTTTTTAAGAAAGAAAACCCATGTATACCTTGAAAAATCATCAATAAAATTAAGGAGGTACCTTGATCCATTCATGGATGTGATAGGAATCGAACCACTGATATCAAAATGTATCAACCCCAATATTCTTGTATCTTGGTTTGCCTTCCCCCGATCGAACTTGTGCTCAGGGTGTTTTCCAATCACACAGCCCTTGCAGACTCTCGTGGTTGCCTTGATGACTGGGAGGCCTTCAACCATGGAGTTTTTCTGTAATTGCTGCATATATTTGAAATTAAGATGGCTAAACCTCTCATGACATAGCCTACTAAACTCATTTCCATGAGTTAGCAGAGCAGTGGGTTTTGCATCTGCAACAAAGTGAGAGAACTCATAGGCTTTTGCATGATGATTTGCAAGGCCTTTTGCAATGAGTTTCCAAGATGCAATTTCTGTTATCTCAACATCATTTGGGCTGAACGAGACTCTCTTAGGAATTCCTATATGTGTCATTTGATAGACACTAAGGATATTTTCTACTAGAGATGGTACATACAAAATATTAGAGAAAAAACCATTTTCAAGATCTACAGTACCTTGTCCTTTGGAAATGATGGTGGAGTCATCTCCCATGTGGATGGGGATGGATTTGCTGGTCTCCAAGGATGAAAAGGAGTATTTTTCAGCCATCATGTGATTTGAAGCTCCAGATTCAATCAGCAATGCTTTGGACTTTGAAGTTCTTGCCATGAGGGCATGACCTTTCTCATGCTGTGGTTCCAGATCTTGGTGATCTCTCCTCCGAAAGCTGTCCAGAAGATTGATGTGATTCCTCTCAAGGAGAGAGGTTGCTTCATCAAGATTTTTCTTCATGCAGGCATGTTCAGGGTGAAAACCCTTCCCGTAGTAAGAACACTTGACTTTTTCTTTCCCATTGTGCCATTTTCCTTTGTTCTTCCTTGAGCTGGAAGATTCGTCATGCTGCTGGTTTTCAACTCTAGGCTTGGGAGCATCAAATTTAGTTTTCTAATTTTTATTATGCTTTCCTTTACCCTTTAGATATTTGGGCCGCGAGACATGGAGGGTTTCATCATGGGAATATTGGATGATCCCCATCTGGACAAGCTTGTCATGTTCATTTGTTAGGGACTCAATGAAGGCATTGAGTGTAGGAATCTTCCATCCAGGGGTTGTGAGCTTCCCCGCACGGAATGTAGAGACAAAAACTGAATAATCAGCCCGGATTTTGGAGAGAATGGAAAGGATGAGCTGATCATCCTCCTTCTCCACACTGCATTGCTTCAAGAGTAAAACAGTATGCTTGAACTTTGTAAAGAAATCATTCAGAGTCTCGAAATTGGAAGGTTGGAGAGACATGAGTTCATTTTTGAGCTGGTAAACCCTCAAGTCATCATGCTTTCCATATAGAGATTCCAATTTGTCCCATATTTCTTTCGGTGTCTTCAAATCCAAAATATGGAAGAGAAGGTCTCGGGAAATAGAGAGGCACAAGAAACCAAATGCTTCATCCTTCTTGTTCAAGAATCTTGCTTTTTCTACGGCGGATCCAGGCTCAACTTCAGTGTCCATGGTGACTCTAAAAATCCTTTGGAGCGCAACTTCAGTGTCCATATAACTTTTCCATGAGTGGAAATTGTATGGAGTCAAGAGATCTGCTGAGGAGGCCATCTGGATGTGCTGTAGCAAATGATTCACCTGTAGAAACCTGAAAATCAAAACAAAAAGGGAAAAATAAGGTCGGACAGCCTGCACATTCTAGGCTTTCATCACATCCAGCATAGTCAATCAAGCAAGCTTGATCAATAAGTTCTTTAGTTGGGATATTGAGTGATAATCCTTGGCTTCTGGTGCAGTGCTGGAATTTTGAGCTATTGCTCACTTTTCATGGAGAAATTTGTCAAAAAGCTTGTTTTTGAGAGATAGATCTTCATCCCGCCATATGCTCTGATACCATATTAATTATTGCACATTGATCTAGGAACAAATAATCAATCTCATCAAGAAATAATCAACAAATAGCTTAGAAATGGTGTTAATCGGAACCAGAATTGGTTTCCTCTCTGTATATTTAATAAACAATGAATGGTTACAATAACAATGTCAAGCAATGGCTTGAATAAATGAGAAATTCAAATACCTAAGGAGGCAATTCGAAATCAATGAGTGAGTCTGGATTAACTGACTCTAAACCATAGGTTCACACTCAGTTAACCACTTGACCAAAACCCTAATTGACTCATCAAACCCTAACTAAAGTTGGAGTGCAATAAATGAATAAATCTCAACTGAAGGAGATCAAACACATGCCATAGCAAGCCAACCATCAAGTGCTAGTGCTCCATGACTTCAATGAACCCCGATGAGGTTAATTGAAGCTGAATTGATCATCAGAAGTTGGTGGAGGCGCCCTTGTTGACTCCAGATCATTAAATAATATATTTAATGAGAGGAGGCACCTTAACTGACTGGTTGAACTGATTGTAACCACCAGTTAGCAATTAGGTGCATTAATATCACTCAGATCACCCCCAGAGTGCTCCAGTTAGCCTCCTTGACTGTAGGAGAAGGCTAAGTTAGCCTCCTTCACTGTAGGTAGGCATGGGTGTGACTGGATGATGGCAATTAATGCTCCACTGATGTCAATTAATGTCAATTATACTTAGGAGAGTGGTTTAACTAGGCCAATTTGACCAAAAAGTGTGTGTATGATGGTAAATGTCTCCAACAAACCTTTCATGGATTTCTCCTGTCCAGCAAGCTAGATCCTTCACGTTTTTGGTTTTCCTGTGTGGATTTTTTTTCTTCATGTTTTCTCCTATCTGCCAGTTGTTTTCCTGAATACAATTGCCCTGAATCCAATTTGGTGTCTTTGTTTTGAAATACCAGCAATCTGTTCGTTTTGGTATTTTTGCAGCAGTCGGTCTGGCACCGACAATGTTCAGAAATTTGATCTGATCCCGGGGGCTCGCCCCCGGGATCAGATCAAATGGTATCAGAGCAGGCTGAGAAGTGTTGCAGGTTGTGGACTGTTATGAGCAAAAGTTTGCAGTGTGCAAAAATCTAGGAATTGGAAGCAATTTGTACAGGCACCAATGAAGCAAGAAGTAGATGAGCATACCTGCAAGAAGCTTTTGGGGACCAAAAGCCTTCCCAGTGGGGAGGAATGATTCGGGAGGATCTAAAAATGCCAATTTTCAAAATCATCATATTGCAACAAAAATAGTACCATGTCGAAGAGCTCGTCGTGTCAAACGGACTCCGGATGCAAAATATATTGCGTTTTGAAGTTTGGCCCCAACAGGAAAAATTTTGGCTGAAGTGCCACGTGGCACTCCCTCAAGCTGCCACGTGGTAGTCAAAAAGTGCATTCTGATGACATAGCATGTTGATATTGCATGATGATGTGGCATGATGACATGGCATAATGATGTGGTATGATGACATGGCATGCTGATGTGGCATGATGACATGGCATGATGATGTGGTATGGTGACATGGCATGATGAAGTGGCATGATGACTAGCATGCTTGCATTTGTGCTTGAAATGAGTTTTAGGACATTCATGCATTTACTCATGAGAAATTGTAAAATGATTAATATTTGAAGTGAGTGGAAAAATTACTCACATATTACTCATTTATTTTATTCCTTGAGTTGTTATGAAGTTAATGCATGGTTGTAACCAAAACCAAACATACCATATTTGTAAAGAAGTTGTAACAAGTTGGTTTATGGTTGAAAAACCAACATGCTATTTAAAAAAAGGGATTTTGTTATGTAATGGATTATTGTTGGATTTTGTAAATGTCATTATGGGGAAGTAACTAAATGTGAAAACGCATGGGCATGTGGGCATGAACCATATTTTTGGTTTATGTTCTTAAAATCCAAACCAATTTGTAACTAATCCCAATTTGGAGAATCACATGTATCATGCCACCAAGAGTAGCTTCTCTTATTTAAGCACTTGTCATGTGCATTTGAAGGGGGCTCAAGTTTGGAGAGATGTATTCCATAGAGGAAGCAAGCATCTGAGAGGCCCCATTGGGGGTCTCCATTGGAGAAGCTCATGGAGAGGCTCCAACCTTGTAGTTCCAGCTTAGAGAGCAAGCATGGCTCCATCATGTCCAAAGGTGATCCAGCGTAGGAGACAAAGAAGCAGAGTCAGTTCGAGGAGGCAACATTTCAATTTGCATTTGAAGGCAAGTAGCAACCATCTACACTCTCATCGCGAAGGACAAAAGGTGAAGGGATTGGTTGGTAAGAGTGTGACTTTGGTTTTATTCATGCACTTGTCATGCAAACATATTGTCATCTATTGAGACTATCCTGCAGAAGATTGTATGGCATAGCTCGAGGTTCGTGGCTCGTAGAGTCAGTTGAAAGAGTGCGATTTGCAACATTATGCAAGTCTTTGATCCGCTTGAGGTTCATGGCTCGTAGATTCAGTTGAAAGAGTGTGATTGGCTACATTGGGAAAATATATTCATGTCCAAGTTTGGCAACTTCTCAAGACAAAGGAGGCAGGCATTTGCTTGCTTGATTTCTACAGTCTTCGATTGAGTCCTATAGCTTGTGCACTTATGTGACCCATCAGAGGCAGTTATGGTGCAGCGGTAGAGATGAACAGATGATGAATACTTTGCAAGTGAATCTGTTGTGATGTATCTTATGTATTTGTGCATCTTTGCAATGGATTGGTCCCTCTATTTTGGAGTAGGCCCAGAGACGTAGCCAGGAGATCTGGTGAACTCCATAATCAAATCGTGTCCCTAATGTGCTTGAATGATTTTTCATTTTCATGTGGATGATTCTATGTTACAAACTTATATTATGCTCATGTTCACTTTCACTAACGTCAGAAAAATGATCCTATTGGTCTCGATTGTTTTGAGCGGGTTCGATGACTTTCCGGGCTCGCCCTCGGGATCAGATCAATTTCTGTGTGTGTATGTAATCCTTGGTGTCTGCTACGTTTTGATAAATCCCATGACTGAGATCAATGTGTGTGCATCCAAATTTGGGATTGAATTGATCGAAGGAATGGAAAAGGAGTCTATACTTGCTTGATAAACCTAGTGTGTGAAAGAACCTCACAGACTAATCTAAAAGGATGGTTTTCTTCTTTGCATGCCCTGAATAGCACTAGAAGGGAAGGCATGGCCTGCGGGACTGTATAGAAAAGAAGGGAATGATTCCTTGTGTTGGGTGTGTAATTGTTTAGAAATTGGGCTAGATTCAGTGTGGGTGTTCATAGCTCTAGGGTTGAGCTCACTAGCTTAGCAACCAGTCTTTCCACCTCCTTGGTAGTCTGATAAGCCCAACTGGAAGGATGGCTTGGTTGGTAGCTTGATAAACCCATATGTTGGCTTGGCTGTGTCTCATGTGAATTTGGCTAAGTGTAAACCACTGCCTGTGTAAGTTTGATAAACCCAACTGTGTTATCTTGACTGAGTTTTATTGTATCCTTGGCTATGGGGAAAGTCAACTAGTGTTCCTTATTCCTTGGGGAAAATCATGCCCAACTTGGGAGTGACAGTGTTGCTGAGAGATTAAAGAGCACACTGGTCTATGGTTGGGTGGAATGTTACAGCGACATAGCTATTTGCGGGACAAGCTTCTCCAAAGATAAGTATTCTTGTTTATTTATGTTCTGCAACTGTATTTGCTTATGCATTATTATGAAATTATCATGAACATGTTGAATGCATGAATGTGTTGAATGAATGATTTGTTTCCACTGTATATATCTATCTATCTATCTATCTATA
>LPNX010276336.1:226281-295589 GCA_001517045.1 Pseudotsuga menziesii
CGCGTCCTCTCCACCGAGTAAAGGTTGGGGACATGACAACATCCTTTGGGACTGGCCATTCGTTAATTGATTTTATCTTATCTGGGTCAACCAAGATCCCATATTTAGTTATTGCGTGACCAAGGTATTGTATTTTATCTTTAAAGAAGTCGCATTTACTAAACTTTGCATACATCCAATGTTCCCTTAACACTTGTAAAAATAATTTTAAATGTTCTTCATGCTCTTCTTTAGTCTTAGACTAGATTAGAATATCATCAATAAAAACTACTACAAACTTATCTAGATATTTATGTAATACGTTGTTCATTAAACACATGAAGATTGTTGGGGCATTAGTTAGTCTAAACGGCATGACAACGAACTCATAGTGACTATATCGGGTCCTAAAAGCCGTCTTGAAAATATCCTCATCCTTAATTCAGACTTGATGATAACCGTATCTTAAGACAATTTTTGAAAATACTATTTCTCTGCATAACCAATCGAACATATCATCTATGTGGGGAAACGGGTATCTATTTTTAATTGTCATCTTATTAAGCTGGCAGTAGTCAATGCATAAGCGCAGAGTACCGTCCTTCTTTTTAACAAAGATGACTGGTGCTCCCCAAGGAGACACACTTGGTCTTATATAATTTTTATCTATGAGTTCTTTTAATTGTGATTTTAGTTCATTGAGCTCCAGGATGTTCATCTGGTAAGGAGATTTTGAGTTAGGCACCGCACCACATACCAGCTCAATAGTGAAATCCATCTCCCTTTTCAGAGGCAATCCCAGAATTTCCTCTGGAAATACATCCGAATAATCTCTCAGAATTGGTATATCTTCTAATTTTAGTTTTTCTTCTTTATTAATGTGTTTTTCATTAGTTATAGTTACAACATAAGCTTTACATCCCTTCTGAACAACCCTTTTTAGTTGTAAGGTAGAAATCTGTCTGATTGTTGTTTTCTTAGGAATTCCCTTTTTTAGTTATCGTTTCTCCTTCGTTATTTAAACAGGTAATAGTTTTATCAAAACAATTTAACACTACTCAATGTTATTCCAACCAATCAATTCCAATTAATACATCATATGAGCCTAACGGAAGTACATTCGGCTTTAGAGAAGTCTCAAACTGATTCATCATTAATGTACAATATTTCACAAAATCAGTTACCTTTTCATATCAAGGACAGAATTGAATATGATAATCCCAAAACCCTTGAAGAAGCCATGCGAAAAGCAGATTTCTGCTATGAGCAGAACCGAAAAAGGGAGAACATGCCAAACTCGAAAACAAAAAGGCCTAATAATAATTTTGAATCAAGGAAGAAAATTTTCATGCCTAATCAGAATTTTGGGCATAATAACTCACTCAATCTTCCTAACAGATAATTTCAAGGAAGTAATTCAAAAGGTAACCCACATCAAAACCCTACTGTCACAAGAAATAAAGAATTTACAAATAATCACAGTAATTATGTTTAAAATAACGAACGTAAGGAACCAATAAAGTATTGGGAATGCTAGGGACCTCACTATGCATCGGTCTGTCCTAACATAAAGAATACCGTCAACAACATTCATGTTGTGCAGGAAGAAACAACGATTGGTCATTTAGCAAGAGGGATGCCCAGAATCAATGCAGCGCTGGAAACATATAGGGTGAATATCATACTTCCATGGTAGAAGTAGAAGGTATGATTAACCATAAACCTATTTCTATTTAAATTGACCCAAGGGCTAGCCTTAGTTATGTCTCTCCTAGATTAGTAGAGAAAAGTAAACTACCAGTAGATAAATTTGCAAAGTCATGGCTGGTTCAATTAGCTACAAGAGCAAAAAGGAAAGTAAACAACTCAAAAACCGTTGTACCTTGGGTTTTTCATCAACAATATAAGGCACATATTGCAGTAAGCTTAAAAATTTACTATTTAACTCTTTCATACTCATGGTTCCCAACCTTAGGTCATAAAATTCTTTAGCTCGTTCCTCGTAATATTGTTCTGACATAAATTTATTTTTAAAGTATTTCTTAAAAGTGCTCCAGTTTATATTCTTCCCTTTTATGCCCTTAAATTTCTTTATGTCCTGCCACCAGATGTTGGCTTTTCCAATTAAGTTATATATTGCCATCCTCAATTTTAACTGATTTGAATAATTATATATCTGAAATTATTTTTTCATTTCAGACAGCCATGCTCCGGCTTCCTCTCCTTTTTCTGTTTCGCCATTAAAATTTGGTGGTTTAATCTTTTTGAACTCCCTATAAATCTCTTCATAGGGTTTGTACTTCTTCTTTCTAGAGCGATAATTACTCTTGCTACTGTCACTAGAATATCGGTGTTTCTTTCCGTATGAGTTATCATTAATTTCAAAAGAAGAACTATTTTTGATTTTAGAGTATTTTGACCTTTTACCCTTATGTTGGTAGGACGTAGTGTCAGATTCTATCTACTTATCCTTTTATTCATTATAAAACTTTTCCAACAGTATTTGATTCAGCTCCTCCTGATCTCTTAGGATTCTCTTATTTTCTTTTTTAACGGTCTCCATTTCAGTTTTTAAATCCTTAACTGTTTGTAGTAATTCAAATGAGTTATTAGTTATATCTTCTTTAGCAGGTTCTTTTCCAAAATTATTTTGTTCATTTAATGGGGACCACAAATTCGGTTTTTGACAACCCTCCTAGGATTGAATTCACAACTTTAGCATTATACTCACCTTCCTTTCTTTCTTTCAAATCTATTGGTATATTTTTTGGAATCTTATACCCATTAACAATGCTATCCCATACATCAAAACCCAATGACATCAAATATGATTTCATTCTCTTACTCTAGAAGACCTAATTTGTTCCATGAAAAAGAGGAATCTCCTTATGAGGCATGCGTGTCTTGAAGGATCACCTTTAGGTCAATTAGATATGTAAGAAGGACATGCTCTAATACCATTTGTAGAACACTCCGAGATACTGAGAGGAAGGGGGGGGTGAATCAATATCTATTGCAAATTTGCTATTTCACCTTTTCTTATTTAACTCATCAAACAAACAATAAGAACATATGCATCAATACAAAATTAACAAAAGAGTATATTGAATGAAAATCTTAATATATAGTATTGATGAAAACAATATAAACGATTACACCAAGTTGAACAAACTTCAATCTCCAATCATTGCTAGTTGCAACTGGTGGGAGGCTCCAACCTCTTTGTTTCTTCAACTCCAACTGAAGGGATGCTTCAACACCCTATTTTTCCATCTCTGAATGGAAGGATGCTACAACCCCCTTTTCAATACTTACGCTACTACCACAGGAGACTACAACTCCCTTTCTTTTTCGTGACAGAATAGAGGCATGAACCCCTTTTCACACTTTCTCTGCTACGACAGGAGATTACAACTCCCTTTTCTCTTCTACAATAGAATAGAGGCCTCAACCCCTTAAATTCACACTTTCTCTAGCTTATTTTGAACTTCTTTCTTAATTATGCACACTTCCCTCAGCATATGTTGTATTGTGCACTTAGTTTATGTTTTACTACGCACTTTCCTTAGTCTTACTTTGTACTACACACTTTGTCTATTTTATTCACTCTGTTCAATGTACTCTACTTTGTTCACTTTGAGCTATTCTACACACCTTCTATGACTTGTTCACTACTGCACACTTTATACATTGCATTCTAGGGTCAATGCACCTTCCCTAGCTTGTTCACCACTGCTCACTTGGCTCAACACACTATACTTGTGCATTCTACATAATATTTCATCCTTCCTTGCAATGCCAACTTTATCCTTAGCTACGCTTTGATCTTCGACCTTCCTCTAACTGTGACTTTTCCCCCTTCTCCTTCCTATCATATCTTCATTTTCTCACAACTTTTTCTTTCACCCTCTTCACCTAACAATGACAAAGATATTCTTATTTATACACAAACTAACCTCCCCTTTCACTTGAAAAAGAGGGACGACTAAAATGCTTTCACTTAATTCACAATATTCCTTAAGCCGACTTAACTTGACAATGAATGGGTTATGGACCACTCATGGTGCTCTCTCTTGGGTTACAAGTCCCCCAACACAACAACCATTCCTTTGGTACTACACATTCCCTTATTCTAAAACAACCCATCGTGAGATAGTTCCCATAACTTGGTGGGAATTGTGTGCATATTTAAACTAGCTTATGTTCTATATACTTCTTTAAGTTGACTTTTAACTACAACAAGTCTAGTTGTATAAATCACTTAGACATACAAGTCACTCTCTTTTGACATCAATGACAATATAAAGTTCAACATGGGTCATGCAGACAATTATATGTGGCTTGGAAAGAACATAGAGTGAGGCACACATATGCAAAGGTAGCTAGCTTGGGGATTTGATACTGAGACTTGCTACTCGTATTCATAGATATCACCCACTTAAGTTATATCTTCGAGCTTCATTACTTGAAATATGAAATTAATTAAAGTGATGTATAAATAGAGGCATTGCAAGACACACAAGTCCCAGAGACTCCAAGATTCTAATGTATTGTATGCAGTTGTACCCCTTTTCAATGTGGTTGAATGGTTGGTTAACAAAGACAATTTAAGCTACACGAAATATGTTCATATAACAATAGATGCATTTCCTCTTTCACATTGAATGCTATTGCTGCTATTACAATTTCCCAAAATCTAAAGTTGAATAGAGTTGGGAGTGGATCAAGGATTTCAGCCCCCACATACGCAGAAAAAATCCAATAAAAATAATGAAAACTTGTATAAGGAACGTTACATAATAAAATTGTGATTTGTAAAAAAATTACTACAAGATATTCAAACAAAAATAATTTGTTCACTTTGATATTTTCATTAAATTTACACTACTTCACTTTGATAGTTGACTTTTACAAAGGAATGTCCAACATATTGGAAAAATATTAGATTCTTAAATGGAAGAACCAAATCAGAAACAAAAAACTTTTTGGCAAAGAAAGTGAGTCATTTCAAGATGTTGTTAACAATGAGTAACAACTACATGACCTGAATAGTCCATTTAGTTCATAAAATATAAGTGGGATTCCATGATAAAATTAAACAAGAGATAATGTTAGTAAATCTGTTGAAATTTTGAATAAAAGCATGTTATAGTGCAATGCTATGCAGATAATAAAAAACAAGAAAGCATGAAAACAAAGTTCATTTTTCACCTGCAGTCATCATGGTACATGATAAATAATGAGTACTTGAATGTCGTAGTCATTCTCACTAGAATAAATCTATTTTATTTGTCTCTTTATTCAGCTTTGTGAATGATAAGGAATATGCAATTTGCTATTCATATTGTTATATTTTATTGTAGGTTGCAATAAAAATACTAATACCAATTAGTGTAAAATGCACTAGCAAATACCATTTTGACTCCCACTCTTCAATACAAAAGTCCAATGCGATTAGTAGAAGCAAAACTAGATGTTTGTTAAAAAATACCACTTCATTGCATTTATGTAATTAAATTACATAAATTCACTTGGTTCTTTTATATGATTTTGATACTAATTTATGGTATAAATAATAGCAATGGCTAAAACCATGTTAGAAAGTTTCATTTTAAGTTGTCAACAACCATATAAGTTCAAAGTGAAAAGATTTAATTAGGTTTTTCTTGATTGAAAAAAGGAAAATTGTAATCGAGTTTACAATTTAAATGGATTCCAATTAAGAATGTGAATGTGAATGTAATTACAACAAATTTAATTGTAACTAGAGAGTTCTTTTAACGAATCAACATGAAATAGAGAAAGAAATCAAGTAATGAAGATAATACTTCATCAACTACAATGTGCACAAATACTATAGTAGTTATGAAAAATTGGGGATAACTTAGAAGTTGTTCAGAGATGCTAAGGCATACAATAAGTAAGTGTAGACATTGCAAACATGAGATTACTATACAGAATGTGACATCCATTGATACAAGCTTTAAGAAAACTATTAATAGTGAAAATAATCCATAGCCATTCACAACTTAGAATATTATAAGAATAAAAACTAACCATATCTATATTCAACATATGAAGACAACTTATAATGCCAAAAGAAAACTCATTGCACGATTTCAAGGTTCCTTTTATAAAATTTGTGAGAAATTTAATGTTTCCCTTCATATTAAGTTTTCTTCTTCACTTTTTAATATGCACAAATGTAATTTAATTGCAACAAAGAAAACAAATGCATAATAATAATGTACATAATAATCAACTTAAACATGTGTAGTGAAAAACATGCGTATTCATTATAAGTGGCATCCAAAACTTAATTTCATATTATTTTATTAAATATTTGTTTTGTTTGTTTGATTTCCTGTGACTCGAGGCCGGTAGCAATGAACCATTGGTTAAGAATTGCAACCCAGCGGTAATTAAGTCGTCAAAGTCACCCAGGATCGACCACACCAACCCTTAACATGAATGTATTTTTGGTTTTTCCTCCCAACTAGCTCATCCCTAAGGGGAATTGAACTTGAGTCGCCCCGCTGACGAGACCCACACCTTAATTGAATGAGCTGGCGATAATTGACAAAAATTTTAAGAGGAAATGAATATGGGATTTGATCCACTTATATGTCCATGGGTTATGGGATCATTTAATATAATCTCTTTGGGTGGAACCACACGTTTGACCACTACCTTAGGGTTCCCCCATGGCTCTAGGTTTAGCCCTGATTGGAATTGAACTTTTCCTACCAGTGAAAAACGCTCTTCACCAATGGATCCAACCCATTTGCAAATATTCTGATGTTAGGAGGACATGGGGGTGGGATTTGATACACTTATGTGTACACAACTCACAAGACCATTTAATATAATCTTTTTGGATGGAACCACAAGTTCGACCACTACCTTAAGGTGCCCCGATGACTCCAGGTTCGACCCTCATTGGAATTGAACCTTTCCCACTGGTGAAAAAATCCTCGCTCTTCACCAATGGATCAAACCCCTTTGGGCCATCTTATTTTATTATCCTTAGATCATTCAAAACATATTTTTATAATTCAACAATAGTTTATATGTATATGTATTAAAGAATGCAGGTACGTGAACTTATCTTATTCACGAGGGAATTTTAGGTGCAAAATTTAGCACATGTACTATTTTTTTTTCCAATTCACCCCACCCCCCCCACAAAAAAAAAAAAAAAATTACCAATTTGCATTTTTATCTAAACTGATTCACCCAAATTCCACGGGAAACTTTTTTTTACACTAAAAATCATCGAAATTGTCCAAAAACTATATAAAGTCCTTAGAAAATTGAATATTTTTACAAAAATTCGTCAACATTTTATGGTTAGGAATTTAAGAATTAGTAAGATTCACCAAGGTTTCTACACTTTAAAATAATTATGGATCCTTAAAATTTTCCCTGCTATTGATGACTTGTCTTGGTCTCGGAAAGATTAGTATGAAAGATATTTTAGTGCAATGCCTTATAAGATATGAATAAGAAAATTTGAGTTTGCGTCACCACCCAGATATAGCCAGAGACAATACTTTCCCTCTTATCATCGATTTATCTTCCAATATTCCTTTTCCTATTTCCCAAGACAATAGGTTAAAAGCATGGTAATGTGTCACTTTTTCCCCTTTCGCAACGATGAAGTAATGTACTAAAAATCCATCAAGAATTAGATAACGTTGTAATGAAACAAAAGTTTTTATTGTGAATGACCTTTTATATAGTAAGTTTTTCAAATTAATTTTTTTTAATCTTATTTATTTCATTTTTTTAAAGGCCATTTATTTTTATTTTAGACATCTCATAAGTACTCATAAAACTGTGATCCCCCATATTCATCATCATTTATTTTATTTTTAATTCCAATTTTTTTGAGCAGGTTTTTTATAGACACTTTTAAGATTGTTGTACATTTTTTAAAATTTTATTTTATGATACATTTTAATTATTATTAAGTTTTTAAGATAAATAATAACTTTTATGTGTACATAAAAGCACGACCCAAAAAATATCATTTTAAGACTTCAAAATCAATATTTTTTTATATGAATATGGGAATAATATACAAGTGATTGTTAAAATTATTTTAATTTTTATTTTAATTTTTTTAATTTTTAAATAAATATTTTGAATAAATTTATAATAATAGGTTAAATTTATCTTGTCGTATAGTGAGACACATTAATATGATTTTACCCAATACCCTTCCTTCCAATAAATAATAAATGGATTTTTTTATAATGGAAAGTAACAACTTTTTTTTTAAGCAAAAACGAGAAGTGTAGTATTAAGGGTGCAAGCTAATGGTGGTCACTTATGACGCATTTGTTGCAATGGAATTCTGGAAAAACAGAAATCTGAACCTCAAAAAGCAATATTAGAGGTACCTACACAAATTTTTGGAATATGGCGTAAGAATATGAAACATGGACAATCGGATTACCTTCTTGAATATATAACTTTTATTTATGGAAACTAAGTATAAATCCCAAAAAACGAGGTTCTTCTAAGTTTGGTATGTTATTTTTTCCCCAAAAAATAATGAATATGTTTGTGTTGGTCCACGCGTTTGGTATGCAAATGGTGGAATTTTGTGAACAAAATCATATCGAGTTGTAGATAATAGGTGTGTCTAGTGCAACATTGTTTTTCCATATTTATTTATGATATATATTTTTTAAATTAAGGAAGTCAGTGACGCCCTAAAATGACAAGGTCCAACGTTGGTCCGTGACATCTTGGTCTTAACATAGTCAATGAATAGATTTCTTTTGTTTAGGATGTAAGTATTTGTGTCTTCTTGTGTGGGTTCTTTTCTGTTTTCTAAATAGGTGAGCCAATCAAAAGTTATAGCCGAAGAAAATAACATACCTTTTGTGTTAGATTGATGTTAGTCCATACAAAATTAAATTAAAAGTAGAAAAATATAATAGATTTAAATAAAAATTACATATTTAGAATCTACAGACAGAGTTACACAAGTGTGTGAATTTTCATTAGCAGTGGAAAAGCGTGGCATATGCAAAATTATGCACGAAATAGGAGAAGTGGTACAAAACATGTTTTCTGTCAGAAGACAGTACAAACCACTTGGTTTGGAAACCTGAACCTAAAACCAAAGAAACCAAGTCATCCACCATGTAGGTTGGAAAAAAGGTGCCCACAAAAATTCAAAATTTAAAGCAATGCGTACGTGCAACAAACACGTGTGCGCGTAGTTTAAAAAGTAATGCGTACGCCCTAAAAGCGTGATCACGCTTATGAGTGCGTACCTATTAAACATGCGTGCACACATCTGTTTAGTATTTGAAACTTTGCTTTGATTTCATTTTCAAGCATCTAAACCCCCCGTCTCCCTAATTGTAACAATGATGATGATGATGATGGTGATGATGATGGGGATGATGACAATGACGATGTCGATGATGATGACGATGACGATGGCGATGATGATGACGATGATGACCATGATGATGATGATGAACAATGATGATGATGATGATGATGACGACGATGAGAATGATGACAATGATGATGACTATGATGATGATGATGATGATGATGATGATGATGATGAGGATGAGGATGACAATGATGAAGAACAATGATGATGATGATGAGGACGATGATGAGGATGATGATGATGATGACGACAACAATAATGATGATGATGATGATCACGATGACTATGACTATGATGACGATGATTATTATTATGATGATGATGATTATGATGATGGGCATGATGATGAATATGATGATGAGGAGGAGGAGGAGGAGGAGGATGATGATGACGATGATGATGACGATGACGATGACAATGACGATGACGATGATGATGATGATGACCATGATGATGATGATGATGAGGATTATGACAATGATGATGATGAGGATGATGATGATGATGATGATGATGATGAGGACGACGACGACGACAATGATGATGAACAATAATGTTGCTGCTACTACTGATGATGATGATGATGATTATGATGATGACAACGATGAGATGATGATGATGATGATGACGATGATGATGACCATGCCGATGATGATGAACAATGATGATGCTGACGATGATGATGATGATGAGGATGACGATGATGACTATGATGATGATGACGATGACGACGATGATCACATATACTATGACTATGATGACGATGATTATGATGATGATTACGATGATGAGGATGATGATGACTATGATGATGATGATGATGATGACTATGATGATGACTATGATGATGATTATGATGGTGATGATGACCATGACGATGATGATGAAAAATGATGTTGATGAAGATGATGAGGAGGAGGATGATGATGATGAGGATGAGGATGATGACGATGGTGACGATGAGGATGATGATGATGATGAACAACGATGTTGATGATGATGATGAGGAGGATGATGATGATGAGGATGATGAGGATGGTGATGATGAGGATGATGATGATGATGATGATGATGATGAGGATGACGATGACGATGATGATGATGATGATGATGACCACGACGATGATGATGATGCTGCTGATGATGACCATGACGATGATGATGAACAATGATGATGTTGATGACCATGATGATGATGATGAACAATGATGGTGATGATGATGATGATGATGATGATGAGGATTATGATGATGATGACGATGATAATGATGATGATGAACACGATGACTATGGCTATGATGACGATGATTATGATGATGGTGATGATGATTACAATGATGAGGATGATGATGATGATGATGATGATGACCATGATGATGATGACCACAATGATGATGATGAACAATGTTGATGAAGATGATGATGATGAGGATGATGATGATGATTATGATGAGGATGAGGACAATGATGATGATGAGGATGAGGAGGATGATGAGTACAATGCCGATGAACAATGATGATGACGATGACGATGATGACGACGATGATGATGAGGATGATGATGATGAAGATGATGATGATGAACAATGATGATGATGATGATGATGATGAAAAAAATGATGACGACGATGATGATCACGATGACTATGACTATGATGACGATGATTATGATGATGATGATGATGATGATGACTATGATGATGAGGATGATGATGACTATGATGATGATGATGATGATGATGATGATGATGAGGATGATGATGATGATGATGACGATGATGATGATGATGACGATGATTATGATTACCATCCTCTTCCATTTCACTCTCTATCATTATTTGGTAAACCTTCTGTCTATGTAGTTCATAAAAATATACTGATGACACCCATATCCCATTTAAATCCCTACAAATAACTCGTACAAGGGGCTCATGTGTTGGTTCAAGGACTCGTTGAAAACTCATACACATTAGAACATTAAAAAGTATCATGATGTATTACACATTATAGCGGTTGCTCATGGTGATTGAGCCATAGAAGTGGTGTTTGTTGTCTTAGGACCTAATGATATTTCTCTACCCCCCGCCACTCTCCATCTCACTACTCTCTCTCTCTCTCTCTCTCTCTCTCTCTCTCTCTCTCTCTCTCACACACACANACACCATGCTACCTTGTTTATAGCCTAAGTCCCAAATGATCTTGCTCTATTCCCCCTCCCACTCTCTATATCTCTCATTAACCTTCCTCTTCCTCTCTCTCTCTCTCTCTCTCACACACACACACACATAGAACACGTCATCCATCATTTCCCATAACGATCGAACATGTTGTACCTCAAATGACCATGTATAGGGTGAGTGAATCCATTGTATGCTTTTCAGTAACAATATAAATTTTAGAGGGCTACTGGCGCGCCAACTATATATTATTAACGAAGGGCTTAAGGTCATGTGTTATTGACAATGGTGTTATTTACCATGTGTTATTAACCATGGTTGCCACTATTTCTATTGTTGTGACCATGGTCACCATTGTCGCTACCGTCGCGTTAGGGCTTGAGGCCATGTGTTATTGACCATGGTCACCACTAAAACTTTGTTAAACCTTGACACCCATCCCTGGTCAATGTTGGAGGCCTCCCTTACCCTCCACTAGCCATAGGTAAGGAGCCTAAGACCTCATAGCGGTACCCATTTTCCTAAGAAGAAATTAGTGGTGAATACTATATTGTAAAAATACTCATACATATGTGAATACCAAGACATTGTTGAAGAACATTAGTCATTAAATGGGATAAACATTAGTGAGTAAATGCTATAAATGTTAGGCAGCAACACACACACGTGTTTATGCGTGTACGCATAGACACGTGTGTGTGCTCCTATACACATGTATGCGCTCCTAGACATCCATGCGTGCACCTGTTTCTAGTTAAAAAAAAGAGAGATCTACTTTCCCGGGGTTGCTACATATTTTCACGGGTTTTATACCACTATTCGCACGTTTTGTGCTACTGAACTTTGCAATTTGGCTCACACTCAATCATCAATTGGACACTCTTTGATATATTGGATAGAAGATAACTCTTGGAATCTAACAAACATCATCAGTGGTCTTGGAAGTTAGTGGATAGATTCAAACTACAATTTTTCATTGCAAGAAGAGATCATTTTGAATAGGTATGGTGAATTGTAAATAATTGTTTTCATTCACAAGCTTTGAGATCATTTCATTGATTTATGTTATATCATATGCCTACAACAATTTGAGACTCTTATCTTTTGTGTTTTATGTTTTATGTTTTATCATATCCCTTGAGGCTCTTATCTCTTATGTTTTATGTTTATGAGACTCTTATGTTTTATGTTTTATCATATGCATAGACGAAGTTATCTCTTGAGACTCTTCAATTGGAAAAAGAAACTTTGAAGCAATAGTGGGAGAGGGTCCATATTGAATAGTTCACCAAGTTGTCCATATTCTCTATACAAGATGAAGTATGCAATGTAGACCAATAATTATTTGCACATGAATATATTTTGATTTCCCACAAGGATGGCATAGATGAGAGAATCTCTCTTGGGACTCTTCATTTTTTATAAAAACCTTGGAAGCAATAATGGGAGAGGGTCCATATTGAATAGTTCACCAACTTGTCTATGCTCTCCTCTTCATGCTACACTTATTATAACATGACTTTAATATTAACAGGGATGCCTCTACCTTAATGTTTTCTCCTTCCTTTGAGGGATTTGCAACCTCCTCATTGTGTAATTAGTGAATTTTTTCTCTTTAGTTAGTGAAACTTAATGAGTGTAATTTATTCCTAAGACATCTAAACACCAACTTGTGTCTTCCCTCACAACTAATGTGGCATATTACATGTAATGTCATCTCGTCCGAAGGTGTTGGAAATGAATAATATTTCATTCATCTTCTTGTGACTTCCACTACTTTTTGAACACAAAGGCAGTTATAATCCTATAGATGTAATACCTACAAACTTGACTCTCTTTACTTGACTCAAATAGATTATAGAAATGAAACTTTAGCTCAAACATAAAGAGCAACCTTTAATCAATGTTTATGTATCAATGCTAATAATTACCATACTAACATATATGTAATTTAGTTAATTATGTTGGAACGCGTCATGTTTCTTGTATAATGGAACTAAAACCTTATTTGTTGCTTTTTATGTAGGGGTAGACCTCATAGTTTTGATAAATAAAATTTTGGAGATGGGAAACTCATGTAATAGAGTAAGAAAAACTAGAAGGAATATGTCCATTGAAAAGGAAAATGAGGTAATAGAAAAGGCCAGGTTGGCAATGGACAAAGTGAGACATGGTGTAGACATTTCCACTGATACTGTGACTAATCCTAACACAATTTGTTGACATAACAACCTCTAGTTCAGAAACATGGGTGAAGCAGTTGCGTCCAATGGTCCCAACTCAAATTCCAACATCAACACAGTCTCCAACCAACAATCCATAAACGAGCCATGTTGAAACTGTTGAATACATAGGTATATTGAGAGACGTTGAGTATCAAGCGTTGGACATAGGAGCAATGATTGATTTTGAATCTCTCCAAGAAGACCACAACCATGTCGAGCACACTCCCAATATGGACCAACATGTGAATGAAGCATCACAACAAAGAAGCTATGGGATTCGTAGCTCATGTCCACCTTCCCTAACTCAATTGTCTAATGCAAGAAAAAGGACTCCTAGACGTATCCATGTGGATGAAAGTTGTCTGTTAGACCTTGAAGGTAAGTTTCCCAAAGGCACTATCGATTGGCAATGTAGCAAATTAATGAAGGAATCTTTTGAATCCAAAGGCGATGCAAGTAAATGTCAATTATTACTATGTTTGTTAAAGTCAAATTGTTTAGTTGTTGTTAGGAGAATTTTGGGCATAAAGATGGTTAGAAGTTTAGAGGCTAACACTCATATTGTTAGAAATATCCAATCTACTTTTAATGCGATTGGAAAGACATCTCATACTAAATATCTTTGTGCAGCTCATCGTGTGTTATCAGAATTAGTTGTAAGCAAGTCAACATGGAAACGTTGCCTCCTTTCACACACTTATCACATACTTAAATTAAATAGAAAAAATGTTAAGAAGTACTTTGTTATAAGAGAAAATATTCAGACTCCAGGTGGAAAAGATTGTTGGGATTTTGTTGGAAGGATTCCTCGTCAAGATATGAAGCTAATTGATGCTGTTAAGGACTTAGTACATAATTTATGGCATGATCATACCATATATTCATCTAACCAAAGAGATGTGATAAATATGAGAAAACGTTCTACTAAACATGAACCCCATGCCAAACACTTCCTTGAAACGACATAGACTGAACTCTATGAGAGATTCAGGAATGAGCACACACAATTGAACCTAGGCCAAAGGTTCTTTGAGAAATGTAAACCATGGTACGTTCATATATGCATTGATCGTAACACATGATGTTGTAGATACCATGTAGAATATGAATATTTTTATGACACGTATAAACATATATTTTTTTATTTGCATACTAACATTGAGCAAGGTTGCAATGAATCCGTAATACCACCAAATGCATCGAGACATTTTATCGGCAACGTCATGTGTCCAAGGCATGAAGGACAAAAATACTATGGAAAATCATGTCTATATGGGAATTGTTCTAGGTGCAGTGGGTTTTCTCTTTTGAACCATTACATTCATGGAAACGATGAGCATCAATTTGGCAGTATGATCGTGGAGATGCAAAGCTTCAAGTATGTAACCTATCAATCAGATAGTGTGAAGGAAAATAAAAATATTGCATTGGTGAATTCATAGGCGCAAATGATTATTGCATGTTTTTCTGCTTACACGTTCAGTTTCTACATATACATTCTTTAAAGGTCACATTCTAATACGACCCTTGTTTTCATGGCAACGGGTATGTGTATGTGATTTTTTGACAGAGTTCTACAAGAAAACCAAGCAGTATGTTCAACATGTGCATGTAGCGCGATGGCAGGATGAGCAGTATAGAAAATGCAAGGTCAACTTTCCCATTGGGACCATATTGTCAATTGTGGATTTTGCAAAAAACTACACCCTTCAGCCACAAAATGAAATTCAGAGTCAATACTACCATTTTGACCAAGTCAACATCATGGTACATATTACGTATAGGCATGGCCCTGAGAGCAGCATTAACAATAGGATAATAGAGAAGGAGACAAAATTTTACATAAGTGATGACATATGCCATGATCTGCATTATGTGCAACATTGTTTTCAAATTTTCTATGATCAGCTAAAGGAGGGAGATATACATATGGATCAACATTGGATATGGTCAGATGGGTGTGTGGGCCAGTTCAAAAATGTCTGAGCCTTCTAATGGATGAGTATGTTTCATAAGACTTACAATGTGCCGCATATATGGAACTACTTTGAGACCGGGAACGAAAACAGTGAGCATGATGGGGCCGATGCATGCATCAATACAGCACTATGAAGGGAGGACATGAGGTTTACAAGAAACCCCCATATCAAAGATGCAGAATCCATAGTTCAATGGTTCTCTATAACAATGTCAGATTGAACTGAAGTGCAACATACATGAATAAGGGCAGGAACGACAGTCAAGAATTTTTTGCAAGTGGTTGACATAAATCAATCCCATTCCTATAGTTGCTCCATAGTATAAGGAACACGTGGATTTAATTTGGTTTGAAGCTCAAACAACCTTCTATTTGAAATATGGATGCAGAAACTTGCTTGATTTTGCAGCCCTTGTAGCAATGGTGAATGGGATGAATGCAAATGCATGGATTGGATTAATGATTGGGATCATGTGCCACTTGCAGTAGACCCAGGGGTAGTCGTTGAGACAAACCACTTAGAGGAGGGCCAGTCAACGGTTTTGATAGACTTCGACCATATCTTAGAGCTTGTACAACCAAGACACATATATGTAGTTGTTTCCTCAAAATACAATGAATGGGGCACAAATTATTGGTTCGCACGATGCATTCAAGGTAAGAAAATCCTGAATGGATCATTGATTGATGATGAAGGAAATGAATTTCCTATTGGCTCAATGGTGGTTTATGGTGAATATCTTACACTAGATGTGAAATCAAGAAGAACTAGTGGGCATGTATTCATGGATTACAGACTAGGTTCTTTGGTCTATCACTTCACAAACTTGATTATTGGAATGAACATCCATCTACAGACAATTTCAAACAAGAACTCAACCAAGGTACATTACTTCTTGCCTCATTCAAAGCATGAGATATTGATGGAGACAATTAGCAACAGAGAGGATCCAGATGAATATATTGAATGAGATTGGGTAATTGTGGTTACACTCCTCTTACACTACCACACTAGCCTAACGTTCGACCAATCCTACCCTAAACGTTCGAAAAATTATATGAGATGACTATTTATATATGTTAACCACTCCTCCTTCAACTTGCATAATTTATTTCACACGCACAATGGGGCATGGGTAGGGCCGATGCACTGTTGCCAAGGTTGCATGGACCCCACTAGGGAGAACCCCTAGTTTGCATAATATGGTCTGGAGGCATGCCCAGGACATGCAGATTCGGGGGGCAGGCCACCTTGGCCATAATCCCGTGCCATGATCCCAATGAAACCGACGATTCATCTATCAGAGCATCGATCAACGTTCTATGGTGAGTTGTAGTAGGCCTACAAAAGACGTTTAGGGACTCTTGGGCCAATTCAAGTTCGGGGTCCAAAAAAAAATGGATGGATATTTATAATTTAGTTAGATCCTGTAACTATGTTTTGGCATGGCCTCCATCAAAAATCCACCCCCAGACACTTGACACAGGATTTTGCAGGGCCGGTGCACCGTTTCCAGGGTTGCATGGACCCCATTTTCATGCGACTTTCAACTTGAAATAACTCAGCAACCAGAGGTTGGATATAAAAATAGTCGACTTCGTTGGTCTCCTAGAATTCTATTTCCTCTATTGGTCCCTCTTCATTGCTTTTTCATCGTACAGTGACTTTAGTTTCATAAACTAGGGTTTTGCTCAGTTTCCTTCAATGCAACTCTCGCATTGGTGGGTCAACTCTGCAAAACCCTCCACCGTTCTAGTCTTGGTAGTGTTTCCATATCGAAATTTCCCATACACACTTTCCATAGCCAACAACATGCAATATTTCTGCTCCATTTGGTTTTTCGCTCCCAGACCGAGATTCACAGAGTGTCCCCGATTGACATTTTCATGCGACTTTCAACTCAACATAACTCGACAACCGGAGGTCGGATAGATGAATCGTCAACTCCGTTGGTATCCTGGAATTCCATTACCTATAGGGGCCCTCTCCACCATGTTTTCATGGCCCACTAACTTCATTGTGCATTAGTTTCATAAACTAGGGTTTTGCTCAATTTCCTTCAATGCAACTCTCGCATTGGTGGGCCAACTCTGTAAAACCCTCCACTGTGCCAGTATTGGCAATGTTCCCATATCGAAATTTTCCATACACACTTGCCAGATCCAATGACATGAAATCTTGCTACTACGTTTGGTTTTTTCCTCCCGGACTGAGAGTCACCAAGTGTCCCTAAACGACATTTTCATGCGACTTTCAACTCAACATAACTCGGCAACTGGAGATCAGATTGACAAATCGTTGACTTTGTTGGTCTCCTGGCATGCCATTACCCCTAGGGGGGGCTCTCCACCATGTTTTCATGGCCCACTGACTTCATTATGCATCTGTTTTGTAAACTAGGGTTCTGTTTAGTTTCCTTTAATGCAAATCTAGCATTGGTGGGTCAAATCTGCAAAGCCCTCCACTATGCAGGTCTTGGTAGTGTTCCCATATTTACATTTCACATACACAATTTTTGGATCCAATGACATGCAATCTTGCTGCTCCGTTTGTTTTTCGCTACCGGACCGAGAGTCACAAAGTGTCATTGAAGGATATTTTCATGCGACTTTCAACTCGACATAACTTGACAACCGGAGGTTGGATCAATGAAACATTGACTCCATTGGTCTCCTGGCATGCCATTACCTCTAGAGGTCCCTTTCCACCACATTTTCATGGAGCATTGACTTCATTGTGCATCGATTTCATAAAATAGGGTTTTGCTCAATTTCCTTCAATGCAACTCTTGCATTGGTGGGTCAACTTTTCAAAACGCTCCACCATGCCAGTCTTGGTAGTGTTCCCATATCAGAATTTCCCATACAATTTATGAATCCAACTACATGTAATCTTGCTACTCTGTTTGGTTTTTCTCTCCCGGAGCAAGAGTCATCAAGTGTCCCTGAACGACATTTTCATGCGACTTTCAAATCGACGTAACTCGAAAACTAAAGGTCAGATTGATGAACCGTCGAATTTGTTGGTATCCTAGAATGCAATTACCTTTAGGGGGGCCTCTCCACCATGTTTTCATGGCCCAGTGACTTCATTATGCATCAGTTTCGTAAACTAGGGTTTTGCTCAGTTTCCATCAATGCAACTCTTGCATTGGTGGGTCAAATATGCAAAAACCTCCATCGTGCCAGTCTTGGTAGTGTTCCCATATTGGCATTTCCCATACACACTTTTCAGAGCCAATGAAATAAAATCTTGCTGCTCCATTGGGTTTTTTTCTATCGGACCGAGAGTCACCAAGTGTCCCTGAACGACATTTTCATGCGACTTTCAACTCGACATAACTCGACAACCGAAGGTCCGATCGATGAACCATTGAATCTATTGGTCTCCTGGCATGCCATTATCTCTAGGGGGCCCTCTCCACCACATTTGCATGGCCCGGTGATTTCATTGTGCATCAATTTCGTAAACTAGGGTTTTGCTCAGTTTCCTTCAATGCAACTCTCACATTGGTGGGTCAACTCTAAAAAACCCTCCACCGTGCCAGTCTTGGTAGTGTTCCCATATCGACATTTCCCATACACACTTTCTGGAGCCAATGACATGCAATATTGTTGTTCCGTTTGGTTTTTTGCTCCCAGACCAAGAGTCACCCAGTGTCCCTGAACGACATTTTCATGCGAATTTCCACTCGACATAACTCAACAACTGGAGGTCGGATTGATGAACCGTCGACTCTGTTGGTGAACTAACATGCAATTACCTAGAAAACAATAGACCATATACCCAAAAGCTATGTACCTACACTATAACAAATAAACTAGAGTTTCATGAATTACAAGTAGAAACACATAATTATTTGAATTAGAAGTCAAAACTCATACATGAATTACAAGTATATAGCCAATTAGGGTTTCATGCATTGAAAGAATTTCCCATACATAGAGATGATGTATTATTTTAGTCTCTCTTATGTAGAACCACTTAGACCATATACCTAATCTACAAGAGAAAATAGCGAAAAAACTAGGGTTTCACGAACTACAAACCATAAACCTAAAAGCTAGGGTTTATAAATTTACACATATAACTACAAACTAGGGTTTTATGAAGTAGAAATTCACATACATAGAGATCATGTGCTATGTTAGTCTCACTTATGTAGAAATACTTAGACCTTATACCTAAGCTACATGCACAAATAGAAAAAAAAAACTAGGGTTTCATGAACTACAAACCACAAACCTAAGGATTACACATTTACACATACATCTACAAACTAGGACCATATACTTACATAAATAAACCTAGAGCATATACTTAATCTATACGAACAAATTTCAAGAAAGCTAGGGTTTTCTTAACTACAAACCACAAACTTAAAATCCAAGGTTTACAAATTTAGACATAGAACTACAAACTAGGGTTTATGAACTCATTAGGTTTATGTCATTATATTTGTTAGTCTCACTCAACTGGAAACTAGTAGAACACATACCTAGAAGATATGTACATGCACAACATCTCTAGGGTTTCATGAACTACAAACCACAAACCTAAAAACTAAGGTTCACACATTTTAGACATAGAACTAAAAACCAAGGTTTATGAACTCAATAGGTTTAGATAATTAGATTTGTTAGTGTCACTCAACTAGAAACCAATATACCATATACCTAGAAGATATGTACCTTCACTACAACAACAAAGAAACTAAGGCTTTATGAATTACAAGTATTAACAAATAATTGTATGCAATAGAAGTAGAGACACATACATGGATTACAAGTATCAAGCCAACCAGAGTTTCATGATTTGAAAGAAGTTCAAATACATAGAAATCAAATTCTATCTTAGTCTCACTTGTTTATCTACACTTAGACCATATACCTAATCTACAAGAACAAATAGCAAAAAATATATTGTTTCATGAACTACAAACCACAAACCTAAAAAATAGTGTTTACACATTTACAGATACAACTACAAACTAGAGTTTTATGAAGTCATTAGGTTTAGATAATCAGATGTGTTGGTCTCACTTGACTAGAAACCAATAAGCCATATACCTAGAATATATGTAGCTATAATATACCATATACCTAGAATATATGCTTGCAAGCCAATAACCATAATGAATATTTCTTGTGAAAGAGGGGGGTCAAACACTATAGGATGATTCAATATTTTATTTAATGGTTGGTTGGGTGACTGCGAATAAGATTGGATGTAATTTTCCTTTCAATTATGCATGTGGTTGAAGCATGTTAGTGGTGTTTATGGGACCATTAGAGGAAATTTTAGGTCTAAAATGGGCCTCCTAAGGAAAATAATAAAATAATAGTTATTAATTTTGGAGGAAGAATGAAAAAAACTACTTTTTGTGTTCGTATTTTCGACATATCTCCCTGTGTTTTTACTCAAATTCTGAGCGGGAGAGCTCATTGGATGAGAAATTTAATTCCATATCCAACGAGTACCCACACTGCATACTTTTGACAGACCCCTCTACCCCAAAAACAAGAACTATCTAAAAAAAATGTGATGATGACATTATCATCACGTTTTTTCAGGTATTTTTTTATTTTTGGGGTAGCAGGGTCCATCAAAAGTATGCAATGTGGGTACTCGTAGGATGCGGAATAAAATTCCGCATCCAACGAGCTCTCCTACTTGAAATTTGAGTAAAAACACACGGAGATATGTCGAAAATACGAACAAAAAAAATAGTTTTCTTTTATGACAAATATGTCAATTCAACCATTATGGTTGACTCATTTTATTGAAATTCTATTGGTTCTTGAAGTCCAACTCACAAAATTGATTGTTGGCGCGTTTTCTTATAAGGCCCATTTTAGACCCCAAATTTCCTCTAATGGTTATCATCATATCCTACAAAATCGACCTCTTTTGCAACCGACATACATTGACATAGACCCTAATCAATCCACTTTTCATGAAGATAGGACTGTCAAACTAAGAATGATTTCCATCCAAGTCAAAATGGTTTCCTCGTTAGGGTTAAATTTTCCCCATTGATTAACATCAACTTGTGAAATTTGTGCATGATAAACCATAAATAGTATTTCATTTGATCAGTCTATAAAGAATATGTGACATATGACTACAATCCTAGGCATGCACATATACAAACAAAAAGTTACTTTAATGTAAGAGGCCACAAGAGATGGTTAGGTAGCATTGTTGTTAGGGTTTCCCTCCTAGGTTTAGGGTTTCTCATTGATTCTAAACACTAGGTTATGCATGCTAACTCCAAAACACCGTTTGAGTTAGGATTTCCTCATTGATTATAAATCCTATTTTATGCATGCTAACCTTTAAACTTCAGTTAGGGTTAGGGTTTCCTCGTTGATTTTAAACCCTAGGTTATGCATGCTAACCCTTAAACTTCAGTTAGCCTATGCCAAAGCAACAAGTACAAGAGATCGTTAAAATTGCAAGTGCTCAACAATAGCATAACAAATATGTATGTATTCAATGAGAGTAAACAATGTCAACTTCATCTTAAAATGATATAAATTGTCAAATTTATTAAAATCAATGTTTTTCAAGTAGATGTAACAAATGCAAGCCAACAACAGTCATGTTCAATATTATTCTTAGCTCATCAATACTATGAAATTTCCAATCAATAAAATGGTAAGAGAATATCATTCCAATATCAATTTATAGCTTGCAAAATGAGAAAATAATTACTATGTAAATACCAAAGGAAAACAAGTGCTTTCTATTCCAATTTGGACAATGAATAATACTGTCAAACTCATGATAAATTTTGACCAAGTATGACTGTCCCAAAATGTTATTTCCAGTTAAAGTAAAGATGCAATAGCTATGTCAATTTTAAGTTTGCAATTAGGAAGACAATTGTTAGGTAAATGCAAGTGGACTACAAGTATTGTCAATTCCAACTTGGTCAATGAATGGGACTGTCAAACTAAATGTATTTTCCAACCAAGACAAATTTTACTATGACTATCTCAAATAGTAATTTCTAGTCAAGCCAATAGTGCCAACAAGTACCTATATGATAGTCCTCAATAAAGATGGTATATTGTACATGTTTTTTAGAGGTCTTTTTGGTATTTTAGTAGTGCAAATGTACTTGTAGATCACTGTCAAAACTTTTTATGTATGGCTGGAAATGTCAATGATATACACAGTCCTCTAGGACTATGTATCTATCATAAAGGAGGGTAACGTTGAGGAGGGAGAGGGTAGGTTTTAGTATGTTGGTTCAATAGGAGTTAGGGTTCAACAAAGGGCTAGATGAAATTCTTCAAGAAATTCACCTTGAGGAGCAAAGAAACTATTTAACTTTGTAGCTTTTGTGAGAGAAGAAGGCTAGGGATTGTGGCATTTGAGAAACCCTAAGGTTACTTGGTGTGCTTGTTGTGGAGGAGAGAGAAGGAAACAATCTTACACACTCGTGGAATGAATGACCAACTTTAGTTAGAATTGATTCTTATCTAGGAGTTGTTGGTAGCTAGGGTTTCAGAGAGCTTGACTTGTAGAGTCCTAGGAGGGATGCTAAGGCTAGAGAAGAGGTTTTGAAAGGGGGCCAAGTTCCGATCCTATAAGCTGAGGATAGGAATATGAGATTCCAAGCTTAGGGTTAGGAAATGAGAGAGGAGAGGTGGAAAGGTAAGTGAGTAGGTTAGGATATGGAGAACGGAGGAATGGTTTGGAAGGGTAGAAAGCTAGGGTTTTAGTTTAGGTGTCTAGTTAGGTCTAGGTCCTTAGGGTTTATGTTTGCAATAACAAGGACTGAGGTATGAGAAACTGAGACAAAAAATGGAAGGGCCGAGGGGTGAAGGGAGGCTTGGAAAAGTAGAAAAATATATCGATAAAATTATCTAGTGGCAAGAGGAATACTTCATGGGAAAATTTGCTAGATTGAAAAAATATTTGCATTATGATTTACAAGATCAGGTATTTGGTATTTAAAATTACTATTGTTATTGTACACGTTTATGCAGTTGTGTATTTTTTTTGTTAACTAACCTACAGTGTTAAACTTTTATGCATTTTATTGTGAACATATAGACTTTATTGCTTTGTCAACAATAAATATTGCAAGCGTATCAACTGCAATCTACTCCTGCATTCAACATAATGTTTGCAAATATGTAATCAAAGAAAAAGTAATATAAAGAAGTGAAAAATTATATATTCATATACACAAATTTCCAATCATATACAATAGTAGTGAAAAATGGAACATCATTCCCCATGTCTATACAATGGAAACTCATGCCCTATACAAAATATGGAAACTCATGCCCTATACAAATATGGAAACTCATGCCAAAATGCCACATCATATCTAATGTACATAGGAGGGTATCTAAATCCTCTTGCCCACCCTCAAATCTCCCAGGTGCACCTCCAAAATCAATCTTCCTCTTCTTCGAGCTAGAGGAATCTTGGTCATTCTGGCCGCTTCGACCACCTCCCCTTGGGCTCTGAAACGACAACAATCAAATGTCAACTCCTATAGGAAATTATACAAGTATAAAACAAAATTTAAAAATCAAAATTAATTTTTCAAATATTAAATATCTCACCTCATATGAGACCGTAAGTGGTGAGCGGGCTACCCTCCTCCGTGATCCAAGTCTCTCGGCAATGCCACCTTGCAACATTTAAACAATAAGATAACTCATACAATTTACTGGCTATGTTAATTTTTGTTAATATTGCACAATATTTTCATAAACTAATCAATCTCACCGTGAACACAATAGGATGGTCCTCGAGGATGGCAAGTGGAGCAGTCGGTTGGTCTTTAGGGGTGGCAGGTGGAGCAGTGGGCTAGACAACCTGATCTGATGCTAGGGTGGATGGCATAGTAGATGATGTATCCACATCGACCTTAGCCACAAAACTAGGGGGCACGGTGAGAGAGGGTGTGGATTGGAGTGGGAGAAGTGGTGATGTACGATGATAAACCCCAACTGGATGTAGAATGGAATGGGCCACCCTAGAAGAGGAAACGAGGGTGGTGGGGAAATATGGGGGATGGGGATGAGGTTTAGGATGGGGTGGAGAGATGGGTGAATGTTGATGGATGGTGTATCATGGTCGGAGGGGGGAGGGTGGAAACATGGGAAATTGCAAGGGAGGGGGTGGATGGGTAGGGCGGGGGGGAGTGAACGAAGACTGTGATGAAGAAGGGGGAGATGGATGGAAGTGTGGTAGTGGATGGGAGGCAAGGGATGGATGGAATGGGATGGGGATGGATTCAGGGAAAGGGACATGTATGCCAGGGGCTACACCTGGCATATATGGTGGGAAAAAGGCAGTCGATGGAGAGATAGTGACAACGACATGCCTATGTACTCGAACCTGCATACATATTCATGGCCTTGTATATTAGTAAATAAAAAATATAAATATACAAAGCTAAGCCATCAAAACTGAAATTAAATTTATACTTTATTACACGATACCTGCACACGAGGGGATCTGTTGATCCCTGACGGGAATGGCTGATCACTCACTCTTGCAGATACCCGTATAAGCACAAAAATATTTAGATTCACTTAATAAATATTAACTACATTGGACAACAAGATTAAATACTAACATTACATTTAATTATTGAAAGAAAAATACCTGTGTGTATGGTTCCGCAATGTCCTCTACAGCTGCCATGGCTCCATCTAGGTTGAAGGAACCAACATCGTTCCACCCAAGTGTTGGAGACTTAGCACTAAATAGCTGCACATTAAAACAAATGAAGTCATCAACACCTGATTCTAAGTTAAATTTATTAGAAATTATGAGATTTCATAACGTATAATCAATACTTGAACATTAAATAAAACAATAACTAACTCGTTGTAGGTAGCTCTCTATGGCATGCTCCTATGTGCGAACATGAAATGGATTCCCACAATGAGAACAACGATGTAGATTCACTTAATAAATATTAACTACATTGGACAACAAGATTAAATACTAACATTACATTTAATTATTGAAAGAAAAATACCTGTGTGTATGGTTCCGCAATGTCCTCTACAGCTGCCATGGCTCCATCTAGGTTGAAGGAACCAACATCGTTCCACCCAAGTGTTGGAGACTTAGCACTAAATAGCTGCACATTAAAACAAATCAAGTCATCAACACCTGATTCTAAGTTAAATTTATTAGAAATTATGAGATTTCATAACGTATAATCAATACTTGAACATTAAATAAAACAATAACTAACTCGTTGTAGGTAGCTCTCTATGGCATGCTCCTATGTGCGAACATGAAATGGATTCCCACAATGAGAACAACGATGTAGAACTGGTCCCGTTGAGCCGGATGGATCATCCTGACTACCACCTGTAGCTTCTCTCCCTCTCCCACCACCAGTAGACCGTGCAGAAGTACATCTCTCGGGGTGGTCCTTCTTGCTCTGTGAGGACATAGCCACAAATGTGGTATGCCGAAGAAGGTGTCGTGTGGCACTTCTAATAGACTAATGGATCTCATCTATCCTGCTACCTAACCTAGGGGGTTGAGGAAGCTGGTTTGGCTCTTGCCTAGGTGTAGGAGGTCCTCTGAGTGGGTTCTGGTGGGTGTGAGGTTGATCTTGGGTTGAGCCAAAACCAACGTCCTGGAACTCAGGGAAGTTGAAGTAGTTCACATGGAACCCTAACACAAACTCGGCCCACAGTTTCCAGAGAAAATACTGTGGGACCTCGACATTGTTTCATGGAGGCTTGCAAAACACCATGGACCATCTCTTCCTCCAGTTTTCTCTCCATGGTTGGTAGTTACATCGGTCCATGCAAACTTGCCTCTTCCTCACATATGGAGGTTGTCCTATTCTCGGATCTGTAAATTTGCTCCACAGTTGGTATTTTTTGATATTCATGTTTTTTATATCTTCTTTGGAGATACCAGTGACATAATGTTCTCTCATTCAAGCACTATATTGGCTCAAATTGGTTATTTCACTGTGGGAAATGTTGATAGACTCGATTATGTTTTGTAGTGATGTGGAGAGGGAAACCCGAGAGGGTTCCCTGGTATTTTTTAGTTCATTACTCAATATCCTTAACTGGTTTAAATCCCTGTGTAATTCATCTTCGGGGTTTTTTGGTGGTTCACAAAATCCATCTTCGGGGTTTTATTCACTTAATTCAGGGTTTATTGGGTCCTCTGATTGGTTTGTTTCACTCCTTTGTTGGGATGGTTCATTGGTATTTGTCATTATGGTAGATGTAATGTATATGCAATATCAAATTTGTTCCATTTCAATTCATTTGCAATTTTTTTTAATTTTATATTTTATTTGAAAAACATTTAAAAAACAATAATAAAAAAAATTCAAATACTAATCCACCTACCTTATTACAACTTCCATGGGTGTCGTTTTGGGGTGCTTGGACACTTGTTTTGGGCTCCATGGGTGTCGTTTTGGCCTTCGTGGGTTTCATTTTCGGGTAGCTTGTGCGCCTGCGGGTTGTGAGTGGAATAAACTGTTCACTATTTTTTTTTTAAACACAAGGATGCGTGCATGTCCATTGGTGCTTGCTGGAGCTATGTTGCACCTAAAATTGTTGATATATGCAAACTAGGTAAAGTTAAGCATGATAAACCTTAGATGGTACTATTAGCCACCTGTATGAAACTTAAAGCTTCGAAAATTGTTAAATAATGTGAGGTAAACCTAAATGGTTTTCTTACGAAAGTAAACCTGAACATCCTACCTTTAGGATCGTATTATGTGCTTATCAACATGGAATGGATGGAACAACACGATTGTTTGCACAAGTCTATATTGTGTACTGATAGCCTAGGGAACCAAGTGAAGGTTCAGGGCATTCCAAAGAAAGTTTCTGTAAGACAAATATCTTCCTTATAAGCAAAGAAATGCATTAGGAAAGGTTGCAAGTTGTTTGCAGTAAACATTCGAGACATAGAGTCTGATAGGGAACAACGCATAGAAAATTTCCTCGTTCTTGAAGAATTCAAGGATGTGTTTCCCGAGGAAAACCCCGGATTACCTCTGAAACATGACCTATACTTTTCCATCGAACCGACCCTAGGATCAGTTTCAGCCTCCAAAGCCCCTTATCGCATGAGTGCACCTGAGTTGGTGGAACTCAAACTACAGTTGCAGGAGTTGATAGAGAAAGGGTATATCCAACCCAGTGTGTACCCTTGGGGAGCACTGATATTGTTCGTTAGGAATAAAGACAGTACGATGCGGATGTGCATCAATTACCATCAATTGAACAAAATGACCATCAAGAACCGTTACCTACTTCCCAAGATTGATGACTTGTTCGAGCAAGTGGGAGGAGCCAGAATATTTTCAAAGATTGACCTACGATCCAGATACCATTAGGTATGGATTCATGATGAGGATATTCACAAAATCGCCTTTCGTACAAGGTACGAACACTACGAGTTTGTAGTAATGTTGTTCGAGTTGACCAACGCACCCACAAACTTTATGTGTATGATGAACAACTTATTCAGTAGGTATCTGGATAAGCTCGTCTTAGTCTTTAGAGACGACATACTGGTTTATTCAAAGAATAAAGAAGAACACGAAGAACAACTTTGTGTAGTACTACAAGTGTTAAGGAAACACTAGCTTTACACTAGGTTTAGTAAATGCGATTTTTACAAACCGCAGATATAGTATCTAGGTCACATTATCTCCGAGACAGGGATAGTTGTGGGCCCAAAAAAGATTAAATCCATAAAGGATTGGCCTACCCCTACTAGTGTCACTGAAATTAGGTCATTCTTGGGATTAGCCGGATATTATCAAAAGTTCATTGAGAACTTCTCGAGAATTTCTTGCCCCATGACCGCTTTGCAAAATAAAACAAGTTCGTTCTTATGGACCGCTAAATGTGAAGAAAGTTTTCAAAAGCTTAAGTAGCTTTTGATGACCACATCGGTGTTATGAATTGTGAATCTCAATGGGTATTTCGTTCTTTGCACGGATGCAAGAAAGGAAGGACTTAGAGGAGTCCTCTTGCAAAATGATCACGTGATCTGTTATGAATCATGGAAGTTGAAAGAACATGAGAAAAATTACCCTACGCACGATCTTGATTTAGCAGCCATCATCCATGCTTTGAGTATGTGGAGGCACTACCTCATGGGAAGGAAGTTCCTTCTGAAGACAGACAATATGAGTCTAAATTATGTAATTGATCAACCGGATCTAAATCTGAGGCAATCCAGATGGTTGGATTTCCTTAGCGAGTACCAATTTGAGCTTAAGCACATTAAGGGCAAGGAGAATAAGGTTTCCAATGCTTTAATCCGACAAAATCACATGATTTATGAGGTGTCTTTGAGTCAAACCAATGCAGATTTGCATGAGAAGATTAGAGCAGCCAACAGAGTTGACCCCTTCTATGTAGAGATCCTCAAGAAAGTCCAGGAGGACAGGTTGTTTCAACAACAAAAATAATACAAGGTTGACAAATTTGGACTGCTATGGTCCAAGGATCGCTTGTATGTTCCAGAAGGAGGGGACCTTTGGTCCAACATCCTCATAGAATTTCATCAGGAACCTAGGATATCAAAAGATGATATCCGCTGTCAAGAGACATTTTTTCTAGCCTAAGTTAAAGGTTGACATTGCAATGTTTATTGCAAAATGTCAGGAGTTCCAACTAGTCAAAGCTGAGCATCAGCATCCTGCGGGATTACTGTAGCCGTTTCCCATTCCAGAATGGAAGTGGGAGGTTATTAGCATGGAATTTATCATTGGTTTATCGAAAAGTAAAAAGAAAAATGATTATATTTTTGTAGTCATCGACAAGTTGTCGAAGGAAGCACACTTCATTCTTGTAAATTCGGCTTGCAAGGATGTGAACATTGCTGATATCTTCTTAAAAGATATATTTAGATTGCATGGAATACCCAAGGTAATTATCTCGGATCGAGATGTTAAGTTCATAGGAAACTTTTGGAGATCTTTATTCTTTGGATTGGAGACGCGGTTGAACTTCATCACTGCATATCACCCACAGACATATGGGAAGACACAGAGAGTAAACCAAATTGTTGAGGACATGCTTCGGATGTATGTCATGAACAACCCCACAAAGTGGGAGGATTACTTACATCTCGCAGAGTTTGCGTATAATAATGGTTATCAGGCTTCTACCAAGATGAGTCCCTTTGAGGTACTCTATGGAAGGAAGTGTAGAACATCGATTACTTGGGATAGCCCAGTGGATCAGCTCACGTTAGGGCCTGATTTGTTGATGGACTTGGAACATTTTGTTACCAAGGTCTAGGTGAACCTTAAAGAAGCACATGACCTCTAGAAAAGTTACGTGGATCGGAAAAAAAAGGATAATGACTTAATTCAAATAGGCAATCATGTTTACTTGAAAGTAAAATCCAAATGAAGCTTGTTGAGCTTGGGTAGGTGCGGTAAGTTAGCACCTAGATTTTGTGGACCTTTTGAAATACTGGCCAATAAAGGGCCAGTGGCTTATGAACTAGCATTTCCCGTGCATGTAAGAGTCCATAATGTTTTCCATGCATCTTTGTTAAAAAATATGTTTATGATACTAAACATGTTGTTGATTGGTCCCTACTACAGGTGGAACCTGATGGGGAGTTTTCCCTTGAGCCTACTCATATTTTGGACAAAAGATAGGTGTAGCTCTAGAAGCGCATCATAGTCCAATTGAAAGTGCATTGGAATCACTTTGAGTCTAATGAGGCTACTTGGGAGAACAAGGCCACCATGAGAATGGCTTACCCCGCCTTGTTTCATGATATCGTTTCGAGTCCCTAGAACACCAGGGGTGGTGTTGTTCTAAGCGGGGAGGGATGTAATATCCTGACTTTTGGACCTAACACTTATAAGCATGTGCCTATTGATTATGATGATTATCTTGATGTTTTATTTTTATATTGGGTCGAAGACCCCACTACATATAAACATGATGATTTGTTTTATATATTGGGTGTAAGCCAATTATTAATGATATATGTATATGCTTGTCTGTGTTGGGCTTGGACCCTGAAGCACATGATTGACGATATGTTTTGTGTTGAGCGAGGAGCTCTGGAACACTTGAGTGATTGATGATTTGTGTTGAGCGAGAAGCTCTGGAGCACATGAGTACTTACCTTTGTGTTGAACGAGAAGCTCTAGAACACATGAAAAGATGATTGGATGTGTTGGGAATAATCCCTGGAGCCTTCCATGTTGATTTTGAGCATAAGCTCTAGAGCATCGGATCCTTTGCCATTGTATCCCTAGGTGTATCGTACAAGTACATCCTAGCATTTAGTGTTGAGCGAAAGCTCTAGAATTGTAGTATGTTTGTAACTCCTTGCTATGGGAATTGAGTATGGGCTCTGGTAAGCGCTAGGGGTTACTGAAAAGAATTTATTAACTTCCAAGTGAAAATGACTCGAGATAAATATTGATCTCATCATACTTATTTATAAGTGATTATATGAAATTTCGAATTTCTGTATTCTCATCAAAGTACTGAAGAGATACCATGTTATACGATGGAAATCCAACATGCAAGGATGTTTAGAGTTACCTAGCCTAGTAGAACTAAACCATATACCTACTTGACCTTAATGAAGAAGTGTCATTAAGTCTAGGGATCATGGTATATGATGCCCCAAAGACAAAGGTTAATAAAATGTTATATTATTATCTACTTTATACATGTTGTGTATAAAGAATTAAATATATTAATAATATAAATAAATGAAAGAAAGAAGAAGAGCTCCATCAATTATTATTTATTATGAAAGATTAATAAATAGTATAATATCTATAAAAGTCCAATTAGGAACTAGTATAAAGTTCCTAAGTTAAAATATTAATAATTACCCAAAGTAATTGAAAAGGGTTAAATCAAGAAACCAAGGTTTCTTGATTTAACTATCCCTTTGGCTGAAAAGTATGTCTATAAAGACTCAAGCCAAGGAAAGGCTTGGGGTTCTGATCTATCATTAGAGGAGTCATTTTCCTGCGTGTTTTCTCTCAAGTAAATTCTTGAAGAAACATTTCATGGAAGGAAAAGGAGAACTGACCTAGATCCGATACATGACCAGATAGGAAATCTTACCTTAGGATCTCTAAGCTACTTGCATGTTGGATTCCAGCTCAGTGGGATCTGGATTAAATCCAGGAATGGTTCTGGGTCACGGTTGGGAGGAACGTGGTAGTTCCCAAGCGATTTGATCATCAAAATCAGAGGTCATATCTGTCTTAAATTGTTAATGCTGGTTATTTAAAAAGTGTGCAACTTCAACCATTAAAGGAGCTTCAGAAAAATTACAAGTATGAGTTCTTAGTATGTCAAGTTCATTTCTAGGGTAAATGATGGTTGCTTTATGTAAATGTTTTTAATATATTTCTAACCCTAGAAGTGATGGTTCTGTCCATATCTCCTAGGGTTACATTTCTTAGATTTTAACTCGAAACTGTCTATGCTACTTTATAGATTAATTGATGGATATGTTAGGTAAATGTTTTCAATGTATCTCCTAACCCTATGTATTTGATTTTCATGTTAGACTCTGCTATGGTTTGTATTTCTTAAATATACCCTTGGGTGGTGAATGTTACCATAGGCTGTATATAACTATGATTGCATTTTTAAGTTTGGTTCTGTATTCATTCAATATTCAGAATTTATTTGTTAGCAGAGACTTGTCTAAATTTATTTCCAACTAGTTCAGAGGTAGGAATTCATATATTTTCTTTATAATTACTAACTTTAACCTAAAGTACCAATAAAGGAACTATGATCTAATTATGCATCACAGTAAACAAATAAGAAATATTAAATATAAGTATCTTAGTAACAGAACTAGAATATAAACTTAATCAAGAGTAAATAAACCATTAATACCTCACAAGGTCTATCTTATTAACTATAAACTAAATAGTAAATCATTTTTCATTAAAATAACAACATCATAACTACATGAGCAGAGGAGGCATCGTGACCATCCATGTGGTCCTATATCAAATCTCTGATCTCATATATATATGTGTGTGTGTGTGTGTGTGTGTGTGTGTGTGTGAGCGCCCACAGTTCTATCAATTCTATCTTACACAACCAAATTCCATTTTTACATAATCCATTCAAAAAAATTGCATAACTCATCAACACATTCAACATAATATATTAAAAAACATCGAAATCATATTATAAACCCATGTATTACAAACAGAGACAAGAATCGAATCCTGTGGGCATACAAGCCCAACCTCTTCTTATTTATTAAAATACAACTCCTCACATTAATATCCAAACAGAGTTGACACTATGGGGTTTCACTTGCATACACACTATGGCCACACTATACATAACATGTATGTGGGAAACAATTTATAAACTACCACCATGCTGATGAAACAAACTACAATTATGATACAACACGGCCTCAGCCAACATTTAAATACACAGATTCCATTTAGAGTCTAAACACAACAACGAATGCCATCGTGGGAATATAACCCCTGGATTCTACAAAACCCACGAATTCATAATATTAAATAACCAACAGATGCTACACACAACATTCACCTAATTTACAACAATGCCAAAATCAAATTACACAGTATGATTTATATAACCAACTACTCTCCTAACGAATCATCCTTAAAGCTATTCATTAAATTATCTACATTAACGATACCACAGAGCTATCACGGCCATGATGGGGAAGGCTCAAGCCATCCATGGATTGGTCTTTCAAACCCACGTTGTTCACCAATTGCAGCCCATTAAAATTACTCAATACATAAACTTGCACAAAGGCGTATGCATGTTCCTAAAGCTATGTCAATAAACCATTAACATAGCATTCACATTACACACACAGTAAGCAAAATAACATGGGTCATTTATTATAAATGTAGAGTATATATATCATACACAACATAGTGAATTGCAGTGTCTCCACACAGTCCCTTCCAAATCCAAAGCGAATTCTATACATGCATGCCAATGGGCTATGGCACCATTGCAATCAATGGTGCAGCCCATGGCTAAAAAGGCGTGAACCATTTTATCAATACAAACCCAAAATTTATACACAAAACTAGAAGAAGTGCGATTTCACTCCATGACCAAAGCCATTGAAACATTGAATTAAACCCAAGTTTAAGTATTACATGCCTGAAGGCAAATTTTAAACCCTACAATGAAACCCCAAAACTAAACAACGAAGACATCACCAAGTCGGGCCGAGAGATAACAAGCATTGGCTTGTTGGAAGGCTTACCGTTCACCATTGCCATCATACATAAATCGATGACAAGCTTTGAGCCACGACCCTCTCCACAGACTCCAACACCTGCAACCATCCACAAAACCGATGAGAAGCATGACAACGATCAAGTGCATCAATGTAAAACCATAGAATTACTGATAAACCAACTAGAATCTTACCTTCATGACAATGGAGGTATCCTCCATTTCCCCTGCGCAAAGCAAGACCAAACCCCAACTCAAACCTTGCAAATGAAAAAACCATCGTGTGCCCAATCCCTCAGCTTGGGGATGCCACGATTTCCAATAAACATTAAATGCACCAGCTGGTGGACATTAACGTCAAAGCCAAAATCCCCTTCTCCATAGTCATAGTTTCGTTGCAAGGTGTCGTTTAATACCACCCTCCATGCATAGGCTTAAACCCTTGTCCCCTCTTTTCCACAAGGCTCAAGCATAAGAACCCTGGAATATGGAGTATGCCATGGTGATATAATTAAAGATATAATATCAAAGGTCTGGCGTTAGGCCAAGATAATAACCTGCATATAAGAAACACATAGGATATAATAATAGATTTAAAATGGAACAAAAGATGAACGTAATCATATTAAGATAATTAACAAATAAGATTACCTTGCTATCAATCTGAAGCACTGATGAAGCGTAATGATGAACAGTAAGGAAAAATAATGATCAAACTGATCCAAGCTCCCTACTAAGCCTTTTAAGACGAGGTAGACCTAAAAGTAAATAAAATAGGTGCCTTAGTTCAATTGAACTAAGTAAGCCTGCGTAACAAGTAATTCTTTACCTCTCAAACCATCATAGGAGAACGAGTCTCGCCACTTCGCCCACTTTGTCCCCACAAACAAAGTTAAGTTAGGATGTGATAATTAACAAGTGCGACTATGCAGAAATGACGAAGCATATAAATCCAGTGACGACACATAAGCGACAAAAGTATAAACATCATACTAAAGTAGTAAACAGCAGGACAGCATCATAAGTAAAATACATTAAAAGTAATAACTGAAAGTAAAAGACAAAGCGTAAGAACAGATTACGAATAAACAGTGGTATATGAAGTATACAATAGAGTTCCGCAAGTGAATAATGTTCCATCTAGGTAGTTTCTACTATCCTATAATTTATTTTATTTTATTTTTATTTTTTGGGATATTACAATTAATTAATCCTCCCTTTGACCAACATAGTCTAATTGTATTTTCCTAGATTAGGAGATTATTACCACTTTACTAGTGCATGGGGGACTCAACTCAGGGCCACCTAACTCTCAATGCGATGGTCTACATGAGTTTAGGAGCTTCAGGGACCAATCCCTATAATTTAGGAACCTACTATGAGTGCCACCACTAGTCTTCAATAGTTGACCCTAGTAGGTACTCAGTTATGTTCAGTTATGCTATGATTCCCATCAGTTAGATCACTCTTAGTCATCCTAGCACCACTTTACATGGTTTGAGGAAAATAGGGTGCCTTTCCTCACCTAACTCAATCATTTAACTAGTTGTGAACTGTTTCAGTGATCCAGATTTGCATTAGTGAGCTTTAGTGGTGTTTTTGCCACATCGAATTAGCTTTGGAGTCAGTCCAGGTTGGTAGATTCAAATCCTATCTTAGGCATCCAAATTTTCCTATTTGTAACACCATTGTATTACATATTTATAGTGATTAATGGATGTAATGATGTATTGTATTACATTATATTTATTTGATTTTACATTTTTATTTTAAAAGCGGATATGGATTTTTTTAATTAAAATTTATTCAGTTTTTTTAACTAATATAAAAAAAAATTAATTACTTTTATTTCTTTTACATAACTTTAGTTTATTACCTATAACTTTACACATCTTCCCCATATTGGGTTCTAAACATATGGCTTCTCTTGGTGCAATAATATTTTAGTTTAAAAAGTTTAGAAAAAAAACTTGACCTAAAATACACACTCATTCATGATTTTACCCAATATATTGAGGGTTTAGCATCCAACTTTATCAAATGTTTAAGTTCATGAGTGCTAACTTGTGGTCTAAATATTGTTGGATTTTAAGTGTCATTTGAATTGGGGTTTCCATGTAGAAGGAAGCCCATCAAAACCCACTATGCTAATGATATTTGACCTTAAAGTCATGATTATCATATTGGACTAAAGGTTATTTTTCTTCTCACCACAACTTTTATGATAATGATCAAAGGGTTATGTAATTTTATATACAACCATTTAAAAGAGGAGACAGGTTTCAAAACCTAGTAGTATTATTTTGACAAATCCATTTTGTTAAATGGTTAAGGCCAACAAGATTCAAACTCATGATTTAGACTTTCATCATGTCTTTAAAGAACACAATAAGAGGGCTCTCCATGGCTTCTGGCCTTCTTTCCTTCACTAAATATTATGAGGGAATGCTATTGGGGAAGATAAGCTACAATTCTTCTAGAGCAAAGATTTTACCTCCTACTCTTCAACCTTTTGGTTACTATATTTCGAGTATGGATGGTTGAGTCATTAGAGCATCATATTGGATGTCTTGAGGTTGACACTCTTCTCCTCTGTGGGTATTGATATTAGTTCACTTCCCCGAGCACCTCCTTGGATAAACTGAACTGGGCCCTTTATGTTTCCTCTTCAGACACGTATGGATGATCTCTCTTGTTAAAGTTGGTTGATGTCTTCAGTGATCCTAGACTGATCTCTCTTTTTCTTGCATTGTATTGGCCCTTGGGATTGTCTCTTTTTCTTGCATTGTATTGGCCCTTGGGATTGTCTTAGGGTTCTGCTCAGATACGCTATCTTGATATCATCTTGCTATAACAAGTTACCTTTGATTCTAATTTTGGAATATCAAGAAACAACTATTTTTCTTCTTGGAAACACTCATGCAAAAGATAACCTGACTTGAACTCATGCTAAAGGAAATGACAGTTGAATCGTTTTCAAGCTAAGAGATCCGAATTCAAGCTGAAAATGGAAGAAAATAATAAGCAATTAACCAAAAGATTTTTTCCAATGTTAGTTAGTGTTTGGACGTTTAAACATTTGTGTTCTAAGTGGGTGTTCCAGCAAATCCTATTGTTCCAGCATCTGTACGGGTTCCTACTCATGATGCAGAGGCAGTTAATTCGGTTGAAGCAAGGGTAGCAGTAAGTACATAGCCAGTTTACCAAGTTTGAGATATGATGTTGATCAGCCATAGATTCTTTTCATGGTGAAATGAATATTTGTTTCCCCAGTTTACCAAGTTTGAGATATGATGTTGATCAGCCATAGATTCTTTTCATGGTGAAATGAATATTTGTTTCCCTTTCTAAGGGAATATATCTTTACAAGTTGAAGGAAATACTCTTCTAGGCAAGCCATGTCAAGCTTGGAGACAGTTTTGGTATTGCAAAACATCATTTATAACCTTAAGTTTCATGGGAATGGATACGGATATGGATCCACCAGACCCTTGGAAACATCAAGATCCAGATATGGGGAAATGTCATAAATAAATATATTTCTTAAAAAACCATGAACCTGAATACACAAAATTTAGATGTCTGAGTATATTTTATCCAAATTCAGATCTCTGAGTATATTTTGATCCAAATTGCTCTAAAAGTTTCAAAACTGCAGACTGCTATGCAAAACTTAGATTTTTGTTGTAGGATGGGATGATAGGTTATTTTATAGGCCAGATTTAGGGTTTTATAGGCCACAATGCCTATTTTTATTTTATGTTCTTGAATGTTTTTTCTTTCTGAAATGGTTTTCTTTTTGCCGACATGATGTTTCTAGCAAGCTGGAAACAAATCTTGAGTGGATCCCTCGGTGCTTCCAAACCCGAAATGATTAATGACCAAATTAGTATTCACATAGACATAAATGCAGATATTGGATACCTCATTTCTATAGTAACAGACCTATAGCTCTAGTTACATGTCTTAATTGGCTGCTCAGTTAGAGATAATGTTTACTTGGGACTGAGTTTGTTACCAGAGTTCTTGGGTTAGCTATGTAGATCCACATTCTACGGATCTAGATCTGTTGGAGTCTTTCTATATATATATGTAACTTAACTCAATCTTTGATTAATAAAAATTGTGTTGTGTGTGCAAGTTAGGCCTATATAATTTTTCCTACAGAGCGTAGGTAGAAGAGAGAGAAGCCATTGCTGGTTTAGGAAGGGGCCGCTATTGGAGAGGAAGTGCGTGTGCCGGTGGATTGGACTCCATTGAATTTTGAAGTTTGTAGTGTGCAATATCTGCTGCTGCTGCATGCAATATCTGCAATATCTATTGCACAGAGATCCAATCATTCTGTTCGCTGCAAAGGAAGTGCTGCCATTGTCAATCATTCTGTTCGCTGCAAAGGAAGTGCTGCCATTGTCTATCCACCTGCGTCGAGTCACGGTGAAGCTATGTGGAGGTCCGTTGGTTGCTGCTGAGGTGAGGTGAGCTGCTTGTGGGAAGGAGTCACTACCTTCAATTTCTTTTGCAAAGAGAGCTGCCCAGATTCACTTATAAGAAATTAAAGAGCCCACGTAAAAGAGAGTTGCCAGTGTAGAAGTCATCAATTGAAGTCCTATTTTTTACTGCTGTGTGAGGTAATATTTTTTAGATCAAGTTTGTTTTTTAAATGGATCCAGGGTTGGTGGAAAAGTTTAATGTAAATAACTTTTACAATTGGAAGATAAAAATTCAGCTGTTTTTCTATGATGAGTAAGAATTTATGGGGAACTGTAGATGGCTAAGAACCGGTACTCAAATACCACTCTATTAAGTGCTCGGGAGAAAAGAGAAGAGAGACTTACGTCCATTATTGGATTAACTCTTTGGGATTCTCAATTACATATCATTGAAAAAAATCTTCTGCAGAGATGTGGGAATAATTGACTACATTATTTAAGGAAAAATCTACAAATGCAAAGATTTCCTTGAAATTACAATTGTTCAAGTTAAAAATGCATGAAAAGCTTAGAGACATCTCTATCTGCTCGTATCAATGAAATAAAGTCTCTTATGACACAGATGACAGAAATTAAAGCTCCAGTTGAAGAGGATGATGGAAAAGCATTATTATTAAATAGTTTATCATCAATTTATAATAATACTATTTTTTATTTTAAGTCATTTTCCACTAAAATTTTGGATGAAATGATATCAACATTATTAGTAGAAGAAAAGAGACTGAAACAAGGAAACACAAATGTCCATCCACAAGCTGAAATTGCCTTGTTTTCAAAATGAAGGTTTAATAAAAACAAGAGTACAGTTGAATGCTTCTACTGCAAAAGACGCAGGCATACAATACTAAATTGTAAAATTCGTGCTAGCGATCTACTAAAGGGAAAACTGAAAGAGTCGGCTAACATAACAATCTCTTGCAAAAGACGCAGGCATACAATACTAAATTGTAAAATTCATGCTAGCGATCTACTAAAGGGAAAATTGAAAGAGTCGGCTAACATAACAATCTATTCAAAGAAATCTTAGATGCCATCTATGAAGTCACGCCAGATTCTGACAGTGATTGTGAAGTCAATACATAACCTCTCAAACTCTTCTAAGAAATAGTTGTTAATTATGTAATAGTTTATGTGTGTGTAAGTTTGTGTAAAAGGTCACTTGTATGACTAACTTCTAGATATGTTCAGTATTCAGAGTGTTCTCCTAGATTACTGTTGGATTCAGCGAGCAATGTGTTCGACAGATGGGAGTATATCTATAGAGCAGTCCAATTACTTGGCTACTTCTTTACAAAACTCAGCAAGCTATGTACTTTGACATAGTTAAGTATTCAATATTGTTAGTCACTGCAATTACTTTATTGTTTGTCAAAAGCAGTTATGTGTTAAATGGGTCAAATGTGAAGCTTGAAGATGAAGTGAAGAAATAGCATAAAATGTAAGACTTCAAAGTGGATATAAACGTTGATGATAACCAATCAAACAAAAGAATATTGTAATTTTGTGATTTGTTTATTATTTATATAAGCATTAAAAGGGGAGTTAGAGATAATGCTTACTTAAAATTGAGTTTGTTCTGAAAGTTCTTAAGTTAGCTATCTAAATCCACATGATCTAGATATTTTGAAATCTTCCTATATATAACTCAATATTTGATTAATAAAAAGTGTAATGTGTGCAAGCTACGCCTGCTTTAATTTTTCCTATTTACTCTCCATGCAACTACAAGTGTGAATGATTTCACAAGTATATAAATCTTAAATATGGCAGCATCAAACATATTAGTTTGTAGTTGAATGTGGAGCTATTAAAACAGATCCTTCCAGGTTTAATTTTAACTATAGTTGAGGAAGCCAAGGATATAAGTATCTTTATGATTTGCATCAAGTGTGATTGAAAAAAAGTTGACTTTTATAAAATACTAATTTATTGTATGATTGCTTATGTGTTTAGTTTGTGCTGATAGATGCACATAAACATGTTTGACAATATGTTCAGTATCTTTATGAATGGATAACTATTTTCTGGATGAGGTGTCATTGCTTGATAAGTGACACTGAATAGTAGGTAGAGATTTGATAGGTGCCTGGACATGATTTCATTTTCTGTTTTTGAAAATGTGCCAATGGTGCTTTGTTTCCAAGTTTTTAATTTCCATAAAATTTGTAACATTTCACTTATTTCCTACTTTATGAATGTTTCTTTTTCAAATAATTTTATTTTGTTTTGTTTTGTTTTTGTTTGGATTATAGTTTCATTATTTTTGCCAAAATTATTTCTTACTTTATGAGTGTTTCCTTTTTCAAATGAGTTTTGTTGTTTGGATTATAGTTTTATTATTTCTACCAAAATATGGTGGCGGTTCCTCTTTCAATTCCTTGTAGACTTGAATGTTTCATTTTTAATTTTTGTTGTTGATGTTTGGATTATGGTTTCATAATTTCTACCAAAATATCGTGGTGATTTGTTTTTCTTTCAATTCCTTGTAGACTTGAATATTCAAAGATTCAAGATAAAACTAAACTCATTCATTTTTTTCTTTCTTTTACTATCTGTAAATTGATCCATGGTATTAGAAGTACATCTTTGCATTTGTCCAAGATTTACCCAATTCATCAACCATTACAGAAAGCTTGCAACAAGATAATGACTCATTTTTGGCTCTGACAAATGCAAGATTTCCCAGTTAATCAACCGTTACAGAAAGCTTGCAACAAGATAATGACTCATTTTTTGCTTTGATAAAGGCAAGATTTCCCTGTTAATCAACCGTTACAAAAAGCTTGCAACAAGATAATGACTCATTTTTTGCTCTGATAAATGCAAGATTTCCTTGTTAATCAACCGTTACAGAAAGCTTGCAACAAGATAATGACTCATTTTTGGCTCTGATTCTACCATGGAATATAGCTTCCATTATTATTAAATTCCATCTTTAGAATGTTTGAGAAATTTTTGAAATAAAGTTTTCGTTAGCTATTAATAAAACATAATTTACAGTGTTTTATAGAAAAAAAGGCTCCATTTGTCAGGATATTTTGAATTTTGGTTTTCTATCATTTTCATTCATTGCATAGAGAGAAGCTAAGTGCTCTACAGCCCAGTATGAGAGAGATGTTGTCACTTAAGGTAATGTAATGTTACCAAAAGTAAAAATAATAAAACAATTCATGTCTACTCATAAAATAAAAAATTAAAACAAAATGCAAATAATTAAATACATTACAAAAAACAAAAATTAATAAATTCATGTCTGCTAATAAAAAAAAAACGTGAAAACTAAAAACTAATAATAATAATCCATGTCTACCTATAAAATCAAAGCACCGAGAGAGATCTAATTTCTCCATGTGTAAATACTTAAGGTAAAAAAATAAGTTACACCTCTAGACATTAAATTCTCCATGTGTAAAACACTTAAGGTTATACCTTTAGAAATTGGATCCCTCTGAATGCTTGATAGGTCCATGTTTAAGATGAATCTATGCTCATCCCCTAACTTGATTCGATAACAAAATCCATACAAGAATCAAGAGCAAGTTTCTTTTTCTCCTTGACTAAAAACTATGAAGTTTAGAAGGGGAAGGCCACCACCCATGGATAGGGATGATCCTCTTTCAGACATAGGCTTAATCCTTGCTGCTGCATGATTCAGCCTTCTCTGTGCAAGCCAGTTGGCCCTTATCTTGTGTATGTTACTTGCTACTTTCCTGTTCGGTATTTTTTTGGTCAGCATATATGCTAGTTTTGTTACCTCTTTACTAGTTTTCCAGGCTGCCAGGATATTTTGGGCTCTGCTCGTGGGCATAGCTTAAAAGGACCCACAATTTTTTAATATTATAAATACCTTGTACATTTTAAACATATTAATAATTAAAAAAACATTTTTTTTATAAACATCACCATAACCTCAGAGCCCCCTTCCCAGGGTTTGCAAGCATAAGAAAGATTCTTACAACCGTCTTAGAAAGTTCCGTTGCATATGCCAAAATCTTCAAACAAATGGAAAGTCGGATATCAAAATATAAGAAAAAAATCAACTAGAAAAGAAAAATAATATAAGAGTTTATATCTTTGATAAAGGCACAAGTGATGGTATTCTCCTCTTCCTTTTTGCAAGGGACCAAGGAGCTCAATCATTGCCTACCCTGAGAAGACATTCAAAAAAACATCTTTTTCCTTCCCAATTAAGTCATCAATTAATATTCAAAAAAATGTGCAGGAGTCTTAGTTTATGCTTACTTCAAAGAAAGTGAATTGAAACACATGTATCAGCAACTTGGTAGGCATCTCAATAAAGATCAAGAGTTTTTGTTGCCTCTTCCATTTTTGTCCTCTTTTCTAAAATCCATCATAGCTTGCTTCTGACATGGATGCAAATCACACAACAGAGTAGTAGGTGGAAAAGATTTCCTGCAATATTTAAAAAACCTTGGTGTGTAAGCATTACATATAGGTGGGATTCATAACAAAAAATGATTTAGACCTCCCAATGCCAACTGTGGGATGCACCAAAAAGTTTGTTTGAATTTCAATAAGATAGAACCTCCTCTATTTCATTTCCTGATCACTTGAACCTATAGTAGCTTTACAATGTTTCTGGACAGGAAAAAGTGGCATTGAAACTCCAAAGTAGTCTTGATCACAACATGAGAATGCAAAGGGATTTACAGTCATCTCAAACTCAACATGGTAGAAATCTTGGTGTGGAGTACTATGTATATAAGCCCATGGTAAGTGCTTCTGTTGTTTATGCGATCAAGGAACCCCAAGAAATTGCATATCGAAACCACATCCTGGACATTGCTATCCAATAACCTTAAGACAAAACCATATTTCTAAGCATAGACAATGGCATTTGAATGGCTACTAGAAAATGTTGAATAATCCTTTGGGATTACATTGTAAATACTATTTCAGTTATTAGTTAGTAAAATCTAGTTAATAATCTCGTTATCTAACTATAGATAACGGTTTTGGTTTCCTTTATATGTAACACTCATCTATGTAATAAGATATTGATTTGTTGAGGTTCTTCACGACCAGTGTCAGTGGTATCAGAGCAAAGGCAGCGAAGCATTGGTGAGAAAGAAGGAGCTGGTGAAGGAGGAGCCAGCAAAGGAGCTATCACCAAGAAAGGAAGAAATGAGAGCTGCTTATTAAAGATTGTGGAAGAAAGAAAAAGACTGCACATTAAAAGGAGACTGCACGTAAATTGTTTCGGTAATTGTTTTGAAGAATTATTTTCATTTTTAAAAAGAGAAAAAAAAGGAAGAGAGCGCCATTTATATTTTCGTGCAATGGTTTCTTTAAATTAATTATCAAATCTTTGGGGAGTTCTTTCGAGAAAATAAAAGTTTTTAAACAGCCATTTATATTTGAGTGCAAGGTTTTTTAAATTGAAATATTAAACCTTTCAGGAGATCTTTTTTGAAGATAAAAATATTTTAAAGAACATTGGCTAAGAAGAAAAGAATATTTCAGACTATATTTTGTAGACAAAAATTTACTACATAGTAAATTTCAATTGTTGGAGTTATTTTGTCTGGAAAAGAAAATTATCAAGAATGGTTTCGTAAAGTTAAAAATACCCTTATTTTTAATGATATGTGGGATGGAATTTGTGAAAATGAGAATTTAGAAGATAAGAAAGATGGAGAAGCAATAGATGAAGTGGATAAAAGTGCACCAATACCACCTACTAATGCCAAAGATTTAGCATTATGGAAAAGCAAGGACAAGAAAGCTTATGCCTTAATTATTGCCTCTATAACTGAAGAAGTAAGTAGACATTTAGTTTCTAAAAAAAGTGCTTGGGAAGCATTAAAGAAACTAAAAGATTTGTATGATTCACATTCTGAGCTTGAAATCATACAACTGTTGATGAAATTATTTAACTTAGAATTAAAAGATAATGATCCAATGAAACTTGCTTCTGAAATTAGAGCCATTTTCCATGATATTGATGCAACTGGTGTAAAAGTTGACATTCAACTTACTACATTTATTAAAGCTCTATATCCTACCTATACTCATTATTTAGAATCACTTCAAGCTAGTGGCCAAATGAAAGCTATGACCTTTGAAACACTTGTTGAGAAAATTGCTGAAAGAGAGAAAGCATTTGGGAAGAAGGAGTCTAAACCCAATGAAGAAACTTTGTGTCTTGCATAAAAAGGACACAAATCAAAAGAAGAATTTGCAAAGGATGAAAATAGAAGCAGAGGTCGAGGTAGAGGACAAAGAGGAAAGTACAGAGGAAGGGGGGGAAGATTTAATCAAGGAGAGAAACAATGTTATAGATGTGGAAAAAACTGGTCATACTGCCAGTTATTGTAGAACTTCTTGGGATAAAATTGTTAACAAGAAAGAGCAAGTACAAGATAAAGGAAATGATAAAGGTAACCCTCCTGAATCTGCACATTATGTTGTTGCACATTGTAATCTAGGAATTGAAGAAGCTTTCAGTACTTCGTTTTCATGGAATGATACTTGGTTATTGGATACTGGAGCCACATGTCATATGACATTTAGAAAAGACTTCTTTGAAACGTTTAGTGATCAAATTGATGGGGTAGTACATTTGGCAGATAAGACTTAGTTAAAACCTTCAGGAATTGGTTCTGTTAGATTGAAATTATCAGGATTTGTTGATTATATTCTTTCTGACGTGCTTTATGTTCCACAATTGAAGAGAAATCTAATATTTCTTGTGCAAATTAGACAACAAAATCACTTGATACATATGTTTGATGGTATCATTGAAATTAGAAGAGCTTATGATAATGTGGTTGTAATGAATGGAGTGGAAGATAACAAACTTTCAAAGTTGAATGGTACATCATCCAATTCACAGAATTCTGCAAATTTGGTTCAGCATAATAGTAATTTATCTTCCAGCTTATTGTGGCATACTAGATTTGGTCATATTAGTTATGACGGTCTCAGGATTATGAAACAGAAAGGATTTCTAGGGCTTCCTACTATTCCAAGACAACTTTCCCCATGTGATGCTTGTATCTTAGGAAAGCACAGTAAACAACCTTTTAATGATTCTATGTTTCGAGCTTTAAGAAATCTTGGTCTTATTCACTTGGAGTCTGGAGAGGAAATACGAACAAGTGCATTCACTCTCAATCCTGATTAGAAAGTATAAGTAGAATATCACAACCCACGGTAGTGAACAAAAGATGTTTGAAATCTACGCATCAATCATATTATTCAACCCAGATTAAAGAGATCAATCATATGTACTTATTAATAGTGAAATGATGTGCTTTTTTTTCACACGAAAATAGACAGCTTTATATTTATAAAACCGTCATAATATCGACACTGCAAAACATACATAGGCCAGAAGTCATAAAGGCTTAATAACAGTATTACACATAACCTTCCTCACACATAACTTTTATCATTATGGAAGGTATACCATCCAACGAGTCAACAGAAACTCAAAGCGTTCATAAAACTACAAAAGAGGGGAAAAAATCGCCAAAAAAACAAAAGAGGCCCATCGCAACACAAAAGCCTCATCTAACAAGTGAGGAATCTAGTCCGTCGAGGGCTAATAAAAAGTACCAAACAAAGACAACGGAAAAACCAGAACCATCCTTCATTTCAAACCATACAGTTTTGAAAAACATCAAAACATAGCAAAAAAAAACCCTATACCCCATACAAACATGATCCTATTCAACATGGAATAGAGGAAAGTGATTGACGGAGACAGAGCCCGCAGCTTGGAAAACACTACAGAAGGATCGAGAGGAAACACCCGCCAGAAGGATGAGCCTGCAATCCGCATTCGCACCACCACCCAAGACACCTAGTCCATCCACCACTGCCCAGGGAATCCACTGCCATCTACAAAGGAAGCCGCCTAAGAAGAACGCCGCCGCTGCCGCCGCAAGAGAACAGGTCGCCACACAAAGGAATCAGCAAATAGATGGAGAAATGGCTGGGCACACTGAGGGAAGTGCCCAAAGCACACGCATAGGGGAAAGGGGGGCGGCTGGGTTCGAACCCCAACCGCCTAGTAAAAAAAATTTCCACTCTCAAACTCTAAGTCTTGCAGAGCGCCCTCCAAAAAAGGCTCATATCCAAAAGTGTTGTAGCTAGTAAAAAAAGTAATTATACAAATAAACTAAAGAAAATATAATTTAATGCATATATTTAAAATACTATTGATAAAACATGCAAATTGATAAACATTTACAATGGAGATGGCATTAAAAGTAATTATACAAATAAACTAAACAACAACAAATTAATAAACATACACCATATTCATGTAAAGTATTAATGTATTTGAGAAATATGAAATTTAGTTTGAAAGGAAAACCCTAACCCTAGTGGATTGGTTGCAGGCAAGGAGAGATGGAGGAGTGAGGAGGTAACGGAGAAGTTGCGCGGGAGTAAGGGGGAAGAGCTGATAGGTCAGCGTGAAGAGGCTCGCAAAGGTATTTTCGGGCTGCCTTGAGGCAACCCTGAGGGAAAGGTGCAGCGGAGGACTAGAGAGGGTGTTGTAGACAAGCTAGCGCAAGGTGGAGGTAACTGCTACAGCAGTGGGCAAGGCGTGAAAGGGAGGTAGGGTGTAGGCTGCAGCAGCGAGGGTGACGAGGGTTGCGCGCTAGAGAAGAGAGCCAACGAGGTGGGGAGAAACCCACAGGGAGGAGGAAATGATAGGAGCTGGGTGGTATAGCCGCCAAGCAGGCTCATGAGGAAACGCAGAGGTGGGCGCAGCATGGTCACTGTAGAAGGATGCATGGATGGAAGCACCGGTTCGCGTGGTTGAGGAGCAGTGACAGCGGGTGGAAAAGTGGGTGTGGAGGAGATAGGATATGCGCTTAAGGTGGTAGGGGTTGCAAGCCACGAACGAGAAGAAGTCTAGGCAGCCGTAAGCCAGCCGCAGGCGAGGAGGTGAAGGAACCTCACCAGCAGAGATGAGAAGGGATAGAGTATGAGCGTGGGTGGTGAAGAGAAGTAGCGAAGGAGCTGGCAGCTGGGGGGAAGGCTGGTGACTTTGAAGGAGCATCCAAAGGGTTGCTAGAAAGGAGCGTTCAACTAAGACTGCTGGGAGAAACACAACAACGGAGGTGTGTGTGGATCGATGAACTCAACTAGAGAATAAGGAAACAAAGAAACTATTCAGGTGCTTTGAAGGTGAGAATATGCTCGTGCCCTAGCCATAGGGCATCTAAGGAGGAGGACGACAAAGCCTGAGGAAACTTATCCTAGGTAAACAACTACTCCAGAAACCTTAAGGAAAAACCGTGGAGAAACTTCCACAGAGGAAATTTCCCTCTTCCCTTTGAGGTGATAAATAGCTGGAAGTGGAAAACCCTAAGCTAAATGCATCCATATTGCTACCATTCAACCAAGAACATGCATCATCTACCAACAATAAATAAGAAGGTAAAAACCAGACCGTAATGTGCTCTTGTTGTGCCAACAAATCTAAGCATCATGATAAAGAAACTTTATCCATAAAACTCCAAAAGCCAGCTTGTATAACCCAAACAAAATCAACCTCAAGAATAGCGCATCCTCTCCAAAGAGCCCTAGTTAGGGGAAAAACAGCTATATAGTAATAATCCCTAGTTATCTCATGATTCAAAATGAAAGTGAGGAGATCTATTTATACGATATCACACTCACTTAAAACATTCAAGCTGAAATTCCTTACAATATAATAATTCATCAATTAAGATATCAATTTAAAATTAGAAGAATATAATAATAAAATATTACTCGTTTGTAGGCTTAAGGTAAGCTACTAGGTATATTGGTTCCCCAGGGTGCCAAAATAGCCTTATCGAGCTAAACATTCCAAACAAAGGAATGGAATGGGTTGGGAGGGAGGTGTCATGCCCCTACTAACCCCAAGATACTGTAAATCCCTCAACACCTCTCTCGAATGGCACATCGTTCATGGTGAAAGGAGAGAATGTTCTGCTGAAGAAAGTTCCCCAGGGAAGGAGAACCTGTAGTGTAGGAGGATGTCCCAAGAAAATAGATAACATATGGAGCCATGAGACTCGGTGGCCAACCCTTAGGGTCCCGTTCATCAACCCCGAGGTTAAAAAACCTCAACACAAGGAAGTCGGTGGCGCCATTAAGCCAGAATTCCCCAAAGGAGGAACCAAAGGGCCCAACCACAACTACTATTGCTCAATGACATCCTTCTTGGTCAGGTTTTGACTCTCTTTCTCCTTGGGGAATACTTGATGGCGCGCTCAGGTACGGATGCAACGTAACACTAGCTCCAACTATGGGATGAGCGCTCTTCCCAGAAGTACTCGAGAACTTGTGAATCTTCTGGTACCTGTAGACCTAGGCACACATCAAATATACGAGGGATCAAAGCATCATGAGGCAGACACTTTCTTTCTTCCTTGTCCAAAACGACTGACGACTAACAGACTATCAAACAAACTAGAAATTAATATAATGAAGATGAATATCAAACAACATTAGAGAAGTACCTCTTGAGTGCCTTCTCGTTGACAGGTAGAGGAGTCTTCTCACCATCTAGATGACTCAAATGGAATGCGTTTGGACCTGCAATGTTAGTAATATGATAGGGACCTAACCAAAACTGTCAAACTTGCCATGTTTACCTGGGTCCTCTCGTCTTTTGTCCCATAGTAGGACAAGGTCTCCAATTAGTAGTTGGCGTTGGTGAGTCTTCTTATCAAACCTTTCCTTAACCTTTTCTTGGTGTTTTATCAGACGATCAAAGGTCCTTCGTCGGTTCTCATCAAGTTCTATCAGGTTGTTAATTTTTCGTTGATAAACATCTGGATCATCTGTGTTTTGCTGAAGGAATTTGTATACTGGTAATCTTAAGTTGATCAGTAAAGTAGAGTTCAAGCCATATACCGATTCGAATGGAATTTTCCTAGTTGACCCCTTTATGGTGATTCTGTCTGCCCATACCGTATATCTTAATTTGCTATCCCAACACTTCTTATTATCCCACGCAGTCTTTTTTATAATACTCATCAAATTCTTGTTACTTGACTCGGAAAGCCCATTTCCTTACGGATAATAGTTTGAGGAGTGTGACAGTATGATACCATAGTCGAAGCAAAACGTGGATAGCTCCCCACCACTGAACGCTATTGCATTGTCTGTGATGATCTTGGCTGGGGCTCCAAACCGAGTAATTATCTTGTCCTCAAAGAAATCTGTGATAACCTTTGTTGTGGCCTACTTTGTTGGAATGGCCTCAACCCATTTTGTAAAATAATCCATAGCTGTCAGTATCCATTTATGTCCATTGCTCGAGTTCTGCTTAAATTCACCGATAAATTCAAGGCCCCATTACTAAAATGGGGCTTCGATAACGACTGGTTGAAGTGGTAATGTTGCAAGTCTTTGTCTTTCTGTGAAAAATTGGCAAGGTTGACAACTACATACATGTTTGTATATGTCTTGGAAGATACTGGGCCAATAACATCCTGATCTCAGAATATGGTGAGTTGTGATGGATGTAGAGACCGCTACATAAGCCTTGGTGAAATTCTTTCATGACTTCTTCCGCTTGTACTGGTTCTATACATGTCAAAATGATGCCTTCGGGGTTCCTCCATCCTAACCCCTGAACTGACATTGAGTCTAAGTCCACGATGCAATACTTAGAAGATTTCAACTTTAGAGATTTCTTCTTATGATCTGGAAAATGAGCTAGACATGATAAGTTAGTCAAATAATACACATGTCTGCGTACCAATCACATCAAGGAATTCCTTCTGAAACTACTGAGACCATAGGCAATAGATCTTACTTTTAACCATGGACTTCTTCATTTCCTTCTGTCAGTAACTGAGCCAATCCTCTACCTCTGACCAACTTGGTGGGTTGTATTTCCAAATCATATTCTTGGAACTTTGCAATTTATTTGGCCCTAATATCCAGGTTGTCTTGTTGGTTGAGAATTTATTTGACTATTGGGTGCGGAACATATGCCATAATCTTTGAATATCCAATGAACACTCTGAAATGTTTCAACGACATCACCAGTGAGTATGCATGTTTTTCCATACTGTGATACTTCAGTTCCATTTTACTCAAAGATTTGCTCATGAACATGTTGCCGCCTTTCACACACCTGGGGAGGGGGGGACATGGCAGAAATCTTCAAGCCACTTGGTGTGTACTTGGGGGCAAGTCTTGAGTCAAGGCTGTCACCTTGTTCTTGACTCCTTTGTTTAGGCTCAACTCTTAATGAAGCCAAAGGGGGTAGACCCTATTAAGTTAATAAGGCAAATTACTTTAGTATGATGATGTTAAATTGAATAAGTTGCTTAGGAGTTTGAAATTAACCATAAATAACCATAGATGACAAGATAAAAAATGAACACAAGAAGCACAATGTTGACACACAATATATATATATATATATATATATATATATCAAAACATTTAAACACAGGACCAGTGCCTTAAAAATGGAGTCATAAAATAATCAAATGTACTTGCAGGTGCTTGGAGTGAATGTTTTGTAATTGCCTCTTGGTACGTTTTAAGTTAATATGGAATATGAGTGGATTAAATAGCGAGGGGGGACTCCAGATATACCCGAGGGGTACTTGGAGTATGTCCAAAAATAAACCTTCACGGCTACCCACAAGGAATGTCTGGATTGAATGGAGTCTCTGAGACTGTGTTCATAATACACCGGAGGGTGTAACAAGGACCGGAACCAAGGAAAGCAAGCTTTCCTTGGGATATTGGCTTGCTGTTTGGGCAGACAATAAGATGTGCACTAATTGCTATATTTTATCTTTTAAAATATAAAATAGAAATCTAATGCATGCAAACTATGCATTCTCTTTAAAGTGCCATGCAAAAAAGACGATTTCCCTAAAACTAGATCTAGAATGCTTATGAAACTTTTAAGGAGCAAGATCTAGATTATGAGCCTTGAGACAATAGATCTATGTTAATTTTTACTTTAAGATAATAGATCTAAATAATATCAAAGCTTGTAAACAAAGTAACCAAGTAAAATTTTGATTTTTAGAAGGAGGAAAAGATAGAAAGAGTGTTGGAAGCCTCGAAATGTTGGGCTTTGGAGTCTGCTTTGGTAAAACACCGAGGGACTATGTCCTCCAAGAGATCCTGAAGATGAAGAAGATGAAAAATAGCTCAACCCCTTCTACAAGTGAGATCACCTGCAACTTAGAAATCCTTGCACAAACAGATGGTTAACACATAGGTGTTGCTGGAAAAAGACCATTAGAAAGCATGCAATTAAACTTAAAATACATGCAACTCCAAGAGATCTGAAACAAGCGAACAGTAAGAGCATAAATCAAACTAGAATGATCTCTTACCCCAACAGGAGGGAGCTCTCCTTCAAGGCCAACAATTAACCAACAAAAGCAAAGATCAATAATACAGATTATATCGCATAAGCACTTGACAATCATCATCAACGCATCAAAAGCATTACACCATAGATCTTGCCTCTAAAGCTTTCTTTATTCCAAAATAGTAAACAATATAATAACAACAGCTCCTCAATCCAACTCTAACTAGCTTGGAAGAGGAAAACCATGCTTTATTTATAACAAAAACTCGAAACCTAGCATAGGGGGGGTGCAATTCCCAAGGAGAGAGAGACTGCAGCTGTATGTGGAGTCAATCTGAGCTTGATCTAAGTCTATCTGAGTCTGATTTGAGTCTCACTGAGTGAAACTGTCAATCAGAGAGCTGATCGGACTGACAACTCAACCGGTTAACTGAAACATCAACCAAATGACATCCAGATGGGCCCACACTTGTGGAGGAGAGAGAGGGCGCAATTCCTAAGATTGCATGTTGGGGTGCACTCCTTGTTTAGCCCAGATCAACTCCTTCTGTCAAGGAATGGCCAGCTCCAGCCAATCTGAAGCCGATGAGATTGACTTCAGTCAAATCGGAGCAAAATCCATTGATTTAGGATTTAGTATTTTCTCCATTATTTAATTAATTTATCAATTAAAATAATCAATATTTGATTTTTTGGGTTTTCTAACTTGAGTGATGGGAAAATCACTCAAAACTTAGGAAAAGTGGGTTTATGGCTTTACATGGTGCTCTAAGCTAGAAAATTAGCACCACCATGACTGAAACTGATTTCTAAGCCCACTTTTATGACAAAACCAATTTTTCCAATTAGACTATTAAAAAATAGCCTGAGTTTTGTGGAAAAATTAAAATTAAAAAAAATTAAAAAATTAAAAAAATTAAAACCTAGGGGGACTTAGAAATGTTCATATGAATCGACCATAATGCCTAGCATGTTTATACATTGACACATAGACTCTAATAACCTCAATAGGCCTAAACGCCAAGCCGACCACCCCAACTTTGGAGGTATTGAATGAAAAACTCAGAAATTATTAGTCATTTATTCAACAACCAATAATAACCAAGGAAAAAACACTCTGGGCTGATCGGATTGACAAATAAATTCCAAGAGACCGAGTCTTTTACATACACTATCATGCTAGAACATTTTATTACAACTCCCCTACGGGGTATGAACATGTGATATAGTATAACAAGCACTTCCCAGAAGCAATTCTAAAGGTCTTCTGAAGTCCGAACAAATCATCTTTGTCCATTTCACCAGGCTCACTTGATAAAAAACCACTAAGTACAACTTAGGTGGTAATAGAACGCAATGGGTTTTTCCTAGTTTTTGTCATTCTTTTGCAAGAGGACCACTGCAATAGTGTCAGCGGAAGCGAAAGAAAAAAATTGAAATGGCTTCGATAGTCTAGACTTACCAATACTGGTGCTCGGATAATAGCTTCTTTAACGTCCTCAAATGATTTCTTGGCTTCTTTGGTCAATCTGAAATATGCATCCTTTTTCAACAACTTATTCAAAGGCTTAGTAATCTCCGTAAAATTAGGAATAAACTTATGAATAAAATTTATTTTTCCAAAGAAAGACCTTAAAGCCTTCAAATTTTTCGGTAAAGGAATTTCTTTAATAGCTTTTACTCTCTCTGGATCTATTTTAACGCCTTGCTTTGTAACAACATGGCAAAGTAACTTACCTCAATGACACCCAAAATAGATTTTTGGGGGTTTAAGGAAATTCCATACCTGCAACAACGCTCAAATACCTTTCGAAGGTGTTCGACATGATTCTTTCTTCTTTTGGAGTAAACTGTGAGATCATCTTCATATATTTCCAAGATTTTCTGTAATATATCTCTGAAAGCATAGTCTATAGCTCTATAAAAGGTAGCCCCAGCATTCATCAAGCCAAAAGGCATCCATAGGTATTGGTAAGTTCCCCAAGGGGTAGTGAAGGCAGTCTTTTCCCGATCTTCTTTCTTGACGGCTACCTGATTGAAACCTAAAAAATCCATCTAGGAATGACGTCATTTTCGACCCTGTGATCCTTTGCAGTAAGAGTTCCATGTTCGGAAGCGGGTAATTATCTTTCCTAGACATTGCATTAAGGTTCCTGAAATAAACACACACCTTGACATCACCTGTTTTCTTCCTGGATGGGATGGGGTTGGAAAGCCACTCTGAATACCTTATTGAGACTATGATCTTTGCTTCCACCATCTTCTCCAATTCCTTCTTGACTAGTGGAGCCAATTTAGGATTCACCTTCCTTAATTTATGCCAATGTGGTTTCGCATTTTCTTCCAGAGGTATAACATGTTGAATAATATCCTTGTCATAGGTTTATAGTTCATTGTATGACCAAGTGAACACGTCCTTGAATTCTCGAACCAATTCAATGACTTCCTTTATTTCTTAAGGATCTAAGATCTTACCAATCTTAATCGGACACGGGTCTTCTTGAGAGCCAATATTTACTTCTTCATATTCTGGATTTGAAGTCATGTTTTTTAATTTGCACCTGTCATCTCTATCAAAATTCCTTTCCAAAGATATCCTTTCCACTGTAATAGGGTTATACTGAGGTTCTTTGGTGGATCCTTCCTTTTTCCAATCAACTTGGTTACCCACATACTCCTCTACGTTGGCCATGAATCTGCGGATTTGTTTGTCATCATCAAACACTTCCCAATTATCGAAGTTGTCTGGTACAGAAGGATGAAATATTACTTGTACTTTGCATGCATCTTGTACTTCATTGTCTGGATCAAAGATTGAGGCAAAAAATGCAAGAGCATCTGCTGCTTGGTTATGTTCTCCTGGTACTGCTTCCAAAGAAATAGATTGAAAATCATCTGTAGAAATTATGACCGTGTCCCTATATCTCTTCAATCGCATCTTATTACAAGAAAAAGTGCCCTTTACTTGACATACCACTAGGTTAGAATCACCTATAACATGCAATAACTAAATGCCATAATCTTTAGCAACATTTAGCACAAGCAAAAGAGCTTCTTACTCAGCAACATTGTTAGTGCCATCAAATTCTAATTTAAAAGAGAAATAATGATGCTCATGTCTTGGAGAAATTAATACTATACATGCCCCCATACCTGATTGATACTTGGCCCCGTCGAAATATAGTATCCAAAACTTATCGATGTCCTTCTGAAGAGAAAGATCTGTAGCCAATACTGCATAGGAACCAATATCATATTGCTATATGTACTCATTTTCCAGTTCCGTGGGGTGCTCTACATGGTGTTTCCTCATTGTTTCTCTTTGAAGGTTGATGTAGCCGCCTTCCATAGTGGGAATAGATACATAAGACAGGGCCATTTGTAGGCTACCTCCAAGGTCCGCTCCAAAGTTTCTAGAAAGAAGCATTCCACATGATTCAGGAAGATCAATCACCACAATATCCATCTTTAGGCTTATGCTGGGATGAACAGTTAGTCGCACGGGGACATCCACCACCACATCGCAAAATTTTACTTCTCTAGAATCCATGGCGCACACGTTCTTGTACGGCCTTGACAGCTACATTCCTAGTCTTTTCATCACGACTAAAGGCATAACATTAGTGGATGCTCCTGAGTCAAACATGCAGTTATGCAAAACCAAATCACCAATGCATAAGGAAATAAAGAAAGGTTTATGTGTAGGAATCTTATTCTCCGTTGGTAGCATGTTTGATAAAATGATTGGCACATATTTTCCTTCATCGGTTTGATTTACTACTAGTCGTTTCTCTACAGTTCCTTCTTGAAAATGTAGCAATTTAGCAACTTGTCTTCTGATCGATGGGACCTTGACCAATTCTGTTAGGATTACCAGAATCTTCATGGTGCCTAGGTTACCCGTGACATCAATATTCAAAGGTTCATCAGTAGCCAAATCAACCAAGTAATACTTACATGAACCTATGATGGGTGAAGCCTTCATCCCTTTGGTATTTGTTGACATGAGACTCCTTTGTTTTTTATAAACATTTCCAGGGGTCATATTTTCATACCATTTCCTAATTTGCTCTTGGTTAGGCATTTCACCGAGTATCTTATTCACTCTTTCAACATCGATTGAGCTTCTCCTTACTTCTCGCAGATCATCATTAGACAACCCAAACTGCCTTTTTTCGAATAAATTACACACCTTTGTATCATCCTCTTCAAACAGAGCATTGTTTCTAGTATATTCCAGATAAAGGGCATATGTTCTCTCATCGTGGAAACTATGACATGCCCTGTAATAGTACGGGAATTCACTTACCACATTAATTGGCTCCAAAGAGGAGCGAGGTCTCTGCTGTGGAGGTCCTTTGTTCAGGTTCTTTGGAGGAAACCTGGGTTCACTAGGTTGTTGGGCTCTTTCTAATTGGACGATTCTGTTTTGCATGTTAGTATTTTGTTGAGCCATATCAATCCTTAATTGCCGCATTTCTTCAATTATGATGTTCATCGGATCCGGGCCTTCGCTGGGGGTAGGAGTTTTTTCCTTGCTCTTTGGCTCGGGTTTTGACCTGGAATACCCGGACCTATCTGGCATCCCTACAGCTTTCCAACTGTTGTCCAAAACCTTTACCTTTTTTTTTGTGGATGGAAGACCAACCGGTCTATCCAGACTTAGGTGGAACATAAAATCCCCCGAGAAGGCTTTCAAATAATATGACAAAACCATTGCATCTGGGGGTTTGCAATATGTAGGAAATTCTTTGACAATTATGTCGAACCTGCGATCGAATTCCTCAATGGATTCATTTTCACTCCTTTTTATAGTCATTAGTGCATTGTTCAGTAGCACTGGATCCTTCTTTTCTTGCCATCTATCGAAGAATTTTTTCTTCAAATCATCATAGGTAGCTATAGTACCAGCAGGTAGAGATTTGAACCATTCGGATGCCTCATGGGTTAGATAAGAAGCAAAATCCTTGAACTTAACATCCAAATGAGAAGTGTCAGTAAGCATAAAACACCTTTCCATACCCTCCCAATGATCTGCATCAGAAATGGCGTCAGACCTAGAAAACACAGGAAATTCCCTAATATCTTTGAACTTTAGCATTTGGTTAGGATATCCCGCAATATTCGTGAAATCAAATGCAGAGAAGGAAGCCATATCTGCTTCATTACTTGAATAAGCAAAAAGTTTGTGTATGTCAGGTAAGGTATCGAAAGCTACCTCACTACTTACCAACCTTTGTCGAAGTCGATCTTTTCTTCTTAACAATATTAGACTCAGGTCAGGGAGGATTGTACCTTTGAAACTTGTCCTTGTCAGATATCTTTTAGGATTATTCACCAATGGAGTCACCAGGAAAGACCTGCACGGTTAGCTCAAGCAAGTCTTACCAAAATAAAAACAAGGAACATACCTGAGTAATACGTGGAGTCACCAAATAAACATGTCAAGTTAATCAATGTTAAAGACACAACTTCAAAAGACGAGAATGTACCTGAAGATCTATCAATAAAGTCGTTCTTTCCTGGATATTACGTCAATGGTCTGAGGTCCCCGACAACGGCTCCAAAATGTTACCGAATGAAATGGCAGGTTGTTGAGGCCTGGAAAATTGCAGGTAACAATAGTTAGGGATTCTCCCCAATAAATGTTCCCAATTAGCCCGATATTGTTTGGTATGGGGAATCTGTCCGGTTTATGGTCCGGCTACCGTAGGTCAAGTAACAATTAAAGTGTTTTACCGGTTACAGCCCGGTCCACCGTGTATATTTTTAGTTTTTTGATGTTTAAGGTATGATGTGTAAGTGCCTAACTAAAATGCAAATGATAGAGATAACGAGGAGGGTCACAATGTGATTGGCAGGTTCTTACCTCTCGTCTTACCTCTTTCGCATTTAAATCACAAACAACAAGAAACTAACTATGACTAACGAACCTATCCCTAGGGAGCAAAACTATCATTAATGGTGAGTAATGTACTGGAGTGCATGCATAAAGAAAAATCACAGATAGTTGTTAATTTTTTAGAACACATAAACATCAATAGAAATATAAACAACAAGATAGCTTATTGTTAATTAAAACCTTCATTACTCACTGTGGAAATTTCACAGAATAAACCAGAGTACATTCATAACATGAAAAGAAATTCAATGAGTTAAAACAATCTCACAGTTAATGAAACAAGCTGAAAAATAAATAGTTCATATCCAACTGATCCATAGCAAACATTTGAAACAATCCATAGAACTTTCTCCAGTAGAAACATGTGACTCTTTATTGTAAAAGGAAATAGTTCTTCTTACAATACTCTCTCAAGATAATCTAGAAAAAAGGTCCCTTTTTACATCTAAAACTCTCCTATATTTATACAAAAAAGAAAAACTCTTGGGCTGCCCCTCATTGTCTTTTGAGCTTCCCCAACTCTTCATTTTCCAAAAGTTTGTCTCATAGTTTTGCACATAATTAATTACAATATATTACATTTCAAATCAAAAATTTCCAAAACACTTTCTGAGGAAGGGATAGCTTGCTCGCTGATGTACTTCTTCCATGCACGAGCATCTGCTGCTATGCCTTCAAATTTGGAAGGCTGAAGAAATTGAATATTAATCTCATATTTAGCAGCTTGGGTTTTTACCCCCTCTATCCTGGCAGGACTCAGGAACAGTTGGTCTTCTAATAGATGTATGCTCACTGCTGCTTGTGCCACCACATTCTTCAAGATCCATTCATCTGGGTCTTTGACCTGTTGGATTTCTTGCTCATCCTCTTGATACCTGTCCTGAATATTTTTTAGAAAAAATTTGTGCTCCGATAGCACATCCAATATTTTTGTCGCAGAAGTATGGCATCGATTGTATGTAGCAAGCACTCTCCTACAATATTCAGTACATGCTCCCTTTGTCTTCTTAATGGTTTTCTTGAACTCTTCTACTACATTAATCACAAATTCCAATAAATCATATTCCTATTTAAAATATGTTGATCCTTTACTGCTAACTCTGAGAGAGATTCTTTATTTGTTTCTGCCCAGACCATTCTTCCTGTTAGAATCTCCAAAATATCCTAAGATCTATCCAAAAAGTATGAAGTAGTGTCTATAATCTCCTCTAGTTTGGTATCCATCTACAAAATTTTACACCTTTCGTCTTCTATGCGTATTTGTAGTTGATGGATCCTTTTTCTTTGAATCAGAATGTGTTCTTTCAAAGGCTGAATGTTGATTTTCTGCTCCACAGCATTCTTAAGTGATGTGGTCAATGAAGTGTTTTGCTCTTCTAAGGATGCCACCTGCATTTAATACTGCTTCTCCTTCTCCTCTGTGGTATCCTTCTCCATTTCTAACTCAGTAACCCTGCTCTGCAACCTGTTCTTTTCTGCACTTAAATTCTCATATGATACCTGAACATCATCCCTTTCAATTTTTAACATTTTATTTTCTAGCTATAGCTTTTGTAATTCATCTAAGCTAACTTGAGCATTCTTTTCTGTATTCTCTACAGATATTTCTAAAGCATTCTTATCCGCTTGCAGAGTCTGGAATTCTGTTCTTGAAGTCTTGAATTCACTCATCATATCTTCATACTTCCTCTTCAGCTTTTGACTCTCATCTCTTTCTTTCTTTAAAGTTTCTTTCAATTGGGTTGCATTCTTTCGTGACTGCTCTAGGTCAGTCATAAACATGTCCACGTTGTCCTCAATCGCTAAGATTAATGCTACCCTAGCTCTTGCTATCAAACATGGATCTTTATGTGTCCCATGTACCAATGTTTTATCTGTTACCATTTTCCCTGACTGTCCTCCAGTCTCGACCTTCTTCTCAGTTGTTTTTACAATGATTTTCATTTCTTTATCGTAAAAAATGGTAATAAAATCGGGAACCTCCTCCCCTTTTGTAGGCATGAAAGGGAACAAATTTATCTCAGAAAATGAAGCTTGTCCTAATATGCTGCCAGAAGATGCAACAGGTTCTGAGGGATCCGAATTAGATTGTCCTTGTTCCTGATCTATTTGATCTTGCACTCCTTGTGTATCAACTTGCTCTATAGTCTGCTGATCCTTTTGGGATACTGTTAGTCTCAAACCTTCACTTTCTTCTTGTTTCTTCTTGATTTCAGCTTCTTCTTTTCTCTTTCTTTCTTACTCTTCCTTCCAAACTGCTTCCTCTACAGCTTGCTTCTTTTCTTCTTCTTCATTCTTCAACCAGCTTTCTGCTTTCCGTGCTAGTCTTCTAGCATCTTCTTCTCTCTTTTTCACCTCTTCATCTTCCAATTTATTACCCTTTTCCAAAGTTTTTCCCTTTCCACCCATAGTATTTTTTTTTGAATATATTCTTAAGGGTGGTTATGTTCTTCGCATTTCTAAATGTCTCCTCATCCTTGTTGGTCATCTGGGCAGACCCGGGTTTACTATAGTCAACCAAAAACACCCCTAGCTCACTGGCCCTTTCGGCGATAGACCGCGAGGTGGCCTGAAGTCTCACCCGAAGTGATTCTAATGGGTTGGCCAAGGACTCAAGTGTCTTGGACCAGGTTCTGTGGCGATCCTACTTGTGACTCGCAGCTCTTCTAGTTGCAAGGTCTCTTTCTCTGCGCGTCGCGCAACCTTCTGCTTGTGTCGCGCGATCTCCTCGTCTCGCAGCTCTTCTAGCCCCGAGATATCCCTTAATACTGTCGTGCGGTCCCTTTCTACGTCACGCACTTTCCCTGACTTGCGATATCTCCAACCTTACCGCATCGCCACGCACCGTATGACACGCAGCTCTTGCCCAACGCTAAGTCCTCAACCTACGGTATCGTGCACCATAGCTCCTCTGTCGGTGCGGTATCACTTCTCTGTGATATCCTACCTCCGCGGTTTAGCGCACTTAGCGTTTCTCGTGTCGACGTGAAAGACTTAACATACAAGGCTATTCAATACTGCAACTAGTGACTGTCTCACGCAAAGCATAAATGAACCATATACAACATGCCAAAGACTTCGACTTATGTTATCCTTCTATATTACTGTGAACTGATTAACACATTCATTCATTAAACTGTAAACAAAGTCCATGAACTGACTGATAATTCCATAAGTAAACATAACACATAATCCAATCACATAACATGCGATTTTAACGTGGTTCACCTCCAGGATGGAGGTTACGTCCACAGAACTATGTTTTTATTATAGCTCAGGGGAAGGTAAAACACAGTTCTATTGCACCTCATATGCAGCTCAAGATATTCTCTCCTAGATCTCTTTTCTTCTCTATATTGCTCTCCTACAATATATTCTTCCCTCTCTGTCGATCCCTGCGGATCGTTACATGCATGCTCTATAAGCCAGCTACTGGCTACAGTAAGATTGCTACAGCTAATAACAGAACCAAAGCTAGGATTTTACACAGTCTAATATTCTACAAAACAACTAACAACTGAACCCTCCAACAAAACGACTAACTAACCCCTTTTCAATACAAAATATATCCCTTTATAGGTAGCGCGAAGGTCTTGCCATTACAACACTGTGGGCCTGTCCCAACAGTAACCCAAACCCTAATTAGTGACAGTCGGCCATATCTGTACTTGAGGTAGCCGCTTTTCGTCACACCACAGCTCTCTGCAGTCTTCCATGCTTCCCGACGCTGATCATGGGTACTGTGCACCACTTCGCTTTTCTATCCTTCGTCTTTAATGATTCAGCCTCGTTGCTCCTTTTCCTTTATGAGGGTCACTGAGCCCTCCTGTCTTTCGCCACTGCCTTCAATGCAGTGGGTGAGCTCTCTCTTCTCATCCGCTCAGGTACCGTTGTCTTTCTTGACTTTTCTATCTTAAAAGTCATGGTTTATGGCTCTGCTCTGTAGCTGGAAATGTGCTACGGCGTTGTAACTCTATCTTATCTTCTCTCCGCCAAAACTTATCTATCCGCTAAACCTAGCAGCTTCTTCTGTAGCTGCGGGACCCTACTCCAATAGTCCCCTAACACTTACTTGTGGCTCGCCCTCGAGCCACTACCAGCGAGCTTCTCCTGTTGTAGCTTCTCCTTGGCTTCCTGCGAAGTCCTCTGCAACCTGTCCCGAAGTCCTGTGACTTCCTTCTGCATCACTTCGACATGTGCTTTATAGTTTTTGTAACTTGGTTCGTTGGGCTCTCTTATCCTTCCCGCCCTTAGCCATGGTCTCACTCTTCGTCGCTCCTAAAACGTTTTAAGAACCTTCTAGTGTTTTAAAGGTCTTCCACAGATATCCTTTCCTCCTTATCTGGGTTAGAAATTTTATCACAAGGAAAATCTGTATCTTCCAGCCTTCTCAAACATTTCATTCAGTCTGGAGCCCTCTATATGAAAGAGATACAAACCATGAATTCAGTTCCGAGAACAAGCCTTTGTCTGCGTGCTGGAATTCTACCGTCTGCTGGGTTTACTGTCCTCTTCCACTTTTCTTCTCTTCGAGGTGCTCCAGGTACTCATGCTGCCTCTAATCGTCTGATTTTTGTTTCATTGCCTCCGCAATCTCTTGTGTTGTTTCTAGCTGATCAGATAGGTCGGCGACCTTCTCCCGTTGCTTTCTTTTTCTCATTTTTACCTTCCGTTGGGCGGGAGATTTCTTCTCATCATTCTTCTGCTCTACTTTCTTATCTTCAGTGATCGACTCAGCGTTCTTCTTCTCCTTAGCAGAGACTTTGGTGACAACTTCTACTTCTGGTGCTTGACTCTTCATCCTTGGCAGCTGTCTGATCTGTGATGTACTTAATTTCACAACCTTGGGCAGCGTCGTCATAGCGGACCTACGGCCACCAGGGTCGAAGCGTCTCGGCATGTCTTCTAGAGGTTCGTCCTCGAACAGAACCCAGTTTGTGAAAAACGGGGGACGTACAATGGTTGCAACTTCTGGAAATCATAGCACTTTGTAATAAACTTAGCTTTTCACAGGGAATCCTTAACACTTACTCTATAGCTCTCGGTTTTTCTGCAAACGTAACCGTCCCAAATGAATGCTTTCTGCTTTTATGCCTAATACGATAATCCCGGACGCAACGGTCATCTAGACTGAACCCGTCGGTCGTAATAAATGCTTGGAAAAGACCACACCCGCCATCCGGTCCTCAATAAATGCGGAAATCCAATCGAATTTCCCTCAAAGCGTGTGTGTACAAGCGCCGGTCTCGTCGAAGATTTGCCAAATCTGGAAAAATTTAATATAATGCTGCCAGATCTACGGTAAGATATACCGGTCATTTCCTCATTAACTGCCTGTCAGAGGGTGACTTGATTGGCCCTCTGTCGGTTGCAAAACTGAGTACGTGGCACGGGGAAACATCACACTGCCACGATGCGACTCTGCATCACCTGCATAAAACAATACCCCCCCCCCTTTCTTTTTTTTTCTAAATGAATCGACCTTATGCGATTCCTCATACTTAGAAAATACCTGCCGGTGTAGACTAGTTCCCGGTGCGATGCCTCCTTTCAACTACACTAGACATCTGCACCACCATAAACTGGTTAAGCTAGGGCTGAGAGGTGGGGTGGCTATCACTATAGAGCTTAAGCCTACTGCCATTAATCCATGTGGGAAGAAGCTCCCCATTCAGCTGGCTGAGCTGAACGGCACCTCCCTCTGTAACTTGTTGTATCTGATATGGCCCCAGCCAATGCGTCTTGAACTTTCCTGGAAACTTAATGAATTTGCTGTCATAGAGGAGCACTAGGTCTCCGATCTAGAAAGTCTTACTCTTAATGTGTCTGTCATGCCAAGCTTTTTCTCGTGCCTTCTGCACTTTCTGATGGAATCCAGCGATGAATCTGTCTTCTTCTAAGGCAAGCAGTTGTGCTAGCCTTTCCTCCACTGTTTCTATATCAGTCATCCCGGTAATCTGAGCGATTCTTAAACTGGGAAGAATATACTCCATAGGCATAACAGCCTCCTGTCCATACACCAAGCTGAAAGGTGTGTGTCCCGTAAGTTTCTTGCATGTGGTCCTGTACGCCCATAATACAGCGTTAACTCTGAGGTCCCAATCATTCCTTTGGCTATTGCAGATCTTAGTAAGAGCATTTTCTAAAATCTTATTAAAGGCCTCCACCGTGCCATTAGCCTGTGGGTGGTAGGGAGTGCTCTTATGGTGCTAAATCTGAAATTCTTCTGTCAAGGCCTCAATAGTGTTGTTCAAGAAATGTGTGCCTTGATCACTCATCAAAATTACTGGGTATCCAAATCTACTAATGATGTTTTCAAAAAGGAACTGTGCAGCTGTAGCAGCATCACAATTTCTTACTGCTTTGGCCTCTGCCCATCTGGTGAGGTACTCTGTTCCAGTGATAATATATCTCACACCAGTGCGCTTTCCTGGTGGGTTGATAGGACCCACAAAATCTATATCCCATTTGTCGAATGCGCGCAGCGTGACCTGCGGTCGCAGCGGCATTTCATCGCGTCGCGAGGCTTTTCCTACCCTTTGGCAGATATCGCAGCATCTACAAAAGTCCTTGGTGTCTTTATGCAACGTAGGCCACCATAATCCTGCCTCCGGGATTTTCTGCGCAGTCGGATTTCCTGCGAAATGACCTCCTGCGGTTCCTGAATGTGCCTCTTTGATAATAGCGTCTTTTTCATGCGGCATCACACATCTGCGTAGAAATTCATCCGGACCTAACTTGTATAGGTGTCCTACGATGAGGGTGAAGTCTGCTGCTTTAACAACCAACTGCCTCTTTTGCTTCTTAGTAAACTCATCAGGTGCTACTCCTGTAGCGAGGAATTGAATAATATCGGCATAGTAATCGTCTGCAATCTGGATAGAAAACAATGGCGCATCTGGCAGATTGTCATCTAGGTTACTTGGCTCTTCTCCTGAGTCTATCTGCGACAGATGATCAGGTCTTGCATTCAGTCTGCCTGGTTTCACAATGATTTCAAAATCATACTCTTGAAAGAGGAGTAACCATCTGCATATTCTCCCCCCTAACACTGGCTTATTGACCAGATACTTCAAGGCGGAATGGTCAGTAAACATCTTGAATGGGGCACCCAATAGGTAGTTCCTGAACTTCTGCAGCGCGTACACCATAGCTAGGCCTTCTCTTTTTGTTGTGGTGTAGTTCTTTTCTGCTGTCGATAGCTTTCTGCTGGAATATGCGATGGGATGGTCAATATCTCCTTCTCCTGGTTGTGTTAAAACAACCCCTAGTGCGATGCCAGACGCATCCACATGTACATGAAATGGCTTAGTCTAGTCTGGAAATACTAAGATGGGGGTTGTAACCATCTTCTCCTTAAGTATGTCTAGACTCTGCTGACATTCCTCATTCCATAGGAATTTTACATCCTTCTTTAGGAATTTCTCCATCGGCGTTGTAATCTTTGCATAGCCCTTGATGAATTTTCTGTAGTACCCGGTATGACCAAGTACTGTCCTCAGTTGCTTTACTAAGTTGGGTGCTAGAATATTTACAATGATTGCGATCTTCGCAGGATCTACCATCAAGCCTTGTCTGCACACAATATGACCCAACAAAATACCGAATGGTGTACAAAATATACATTTTTTCAAGTTTAGAGAAATCTGGTACTGCCTACATTTCTCTAACATCAGTCGTAAGTCTCCTATGTGCTTGTCGATTAGTCCAAATACAGTCCAATCATCAAAATATACTTCTAATAATTTATGGATATATTCTTTAAATACAGCAACTACTACTCTAGAAAATATAGCTGGTGCATTCTTAAGGCCAAAGGGAATTACCGTATACTAGAACGAGCCCCATTCTGTTGCAAAGGTGGTCTTGGATCGATCTTCTAGATGTATTCTGATCTGATGGTAGCCTGAAAAGCCATCAGTGAAGGAGTAGACCTCCTGTCCTCCCACGTTGTCTAATACCTCATCAGTGAACGGTGTCAGAAATGGATCGTGAAGCGATGCATCGTTGAGCTTGCGCAGATCGACACAGATCCTGATGTCTCCTTTGGTTTTCTTTTCTTGTACGACCATGGGGCTAACCCATTCACTTTCTTCCACTGGTTCAATGATTCCCGCTGCTAGCATCTTATCAATCTCATCCTTAACTTTTTCTTTGTAGCACGGATTCAATCTATATGGGCACTGCTTGACTGGTCTAGCATCCTCCTTCAATGGTATCCTCATAACTCCCAGGTCTCCAACTATTCCCTTCATCTCTGTGAACTTGGTGGGAAATAGGTCCTGATAGTCATGTAACAAATCTGCAATCTGTCCGACTGTTTCATCGTTCCAATAGTCTCCAATAGAGGCAAACTTAGGTTCTGCGTCTGTGCCAATATTGATCTTTTTAATCTTGATGGGCTCAGTGATTGCTGGAATCTCTAACTGTGGTCCCCCAACATCGCGAGTCCCTTCTGACTCCAAAATGTTTGTGTTGCGAGGATCCTCATCCTCATCCTTATCTTCATTGTCTGACTTTGTTGCAAAATTATAGCACTCAAGCGCGACTTGCAACTGGATGGCCCACTCAGGTTGAGCCTGTACTGAGATGGTATAGTCCTCAAATATCTTGATCTTGATTATGTCTAGGACCTAAGCAACACTTGGATGTTTTGATTCGAACACGAAGGTGAGTAGGAAACTGTCTGTCATAAGTGACCATGTGGTCGTCCCCTTACGCAATTTGGTCTCTGTGTACCAATTCCTTGGAACTATGTCCAATGTGTGAATGAATCGATGAACCCATTCATCCTCAGGAATGTCTGACCAGTTCTGTTCACATGTCTGAATGTGTGTCCTGGGATCAGTTTCTCCGGTGTACTTCTGCTGGACATACTCTCTGCCAACAGAAAATCTGATCGCCATCAATCTTTTAATATCATCCCATGATGCGATATTCTCTTTATGTGCATACCACCATCTTGCAGGTGTGGCTCGTACTGCAAGATCCATAGCGGTGATCCTCTGCTCATAAGGAATCTGTTGCTCAAACTGCTCAAGGAAGTCCTGGATATCTGTCAGACCCTGATATGATGGAATCTCAATGATCTCTGCGCCAATCCATCGTAGTGACTTACTCATAAACGCACATCTGCATGCTGAGACTTCGTAAAGTATGTTCTGCCAGTTCTCGAGACCAACATCGGAATCCGATGCGCATGAGCTGTCGCATTGCCAACTAATGTTCCCTTCTGTGGTTGGATTGATGTAGTCGTTCTGGTTCGCAGTCATCTGGTAGAGACTATCCATGTTATGTGCCTCCTCCTCTGCTCAGATAGGTTCAATATATCTAGGACCCTGGTGATGATCCAACGGTGCGATGACCTGGATCTGCACATCCTCAAAGGTCATTTGCCTTCTCTTTAGATCGATGACAGCCTTGCTACCGATCGCCCAATCGATACTTAGTAATGCTGGATACGGTCGACCGTCGCCAATGATTTCTATAACCTCGAATTCCGCAAAACTGCGAACTTCGTCAATGTCAACTGGCACCTGCGGCAGTCGACCCAATGGTGATACTCGCTGCTGGTTAGCTAATATTAGGTGGATAGGCGATCTGACTAACTGAGGGCTACCCATCTGTTCCCATGTCTACTTAGTCAGGACATTCACCTTCGATCCTAGATCTAAGACGACTTCATCCATTTCAAACTCTCTAATCTGTGCTGTGAGCCTCATCTCTCTTCCGATCCTTGTATGTCCTTTAATATTATGAACAGCGTGGTGTACACTGCCCGAGAGAGAAGGTTGCTGACACTGATCTATGATGCGCTGTAGCTCGCCGATAGCTTTTTCATTTCTCACGAGTTTCAAGCAACTGTGCAGGAAGGATTGTACACTTCCTGTCGATTCATCCTCGTCGCATCTTCCCGATGTGGTAGCCTGCGGTATCTGTTCAGGGTTATCGCCACAAGGTGCTTGCTGCAGTACGCCCTTAGACGGCGGTACCTGTGGTCCTGATTGCATAGGTTCATCAAAGGAAGCCTTGGCTTCGTGAAATGTCTCTTTATTCTTCTGCAGGTCGAGTGATGTTTCTTTACTAGGAACTCTGCGCACCCACTGCTGACTTGTGTTCTTTTCGATATCCTGTGATGTCCCACTGGTGGAAGCACCGCTACGAGTCACAATGTTAACTTTTGGTTCTGGTTCATCCGGCTCAGCAGCAATAATCTGGATGTTCTGGTGTGCTGCTGGTTTAGGTTCTCTGATCTTAGCTATCAAGGTAGGACATTCCTCTATAGTATGATCATAAGATTTGCAATAGTTACAAGTGGTGGTGGGGCTCTGACAGTCCCTAGCATAGTGTCCTACAAATCCGCAATTATAACAAGTGATTGGTCCGCGACCATGGCCAAAACCTTCTCCTCTGCCAAAGCCTCCTCCACGTCCTCGTCCTCTGAATCCTCCTCCACGTCCACCGTAAGCCGGATTAGGCTGTGGTCCTGCTGCTGGACCCTGTGTTTCTGATTGGACTCTGTACACGTCATGTTTTCTATCTAACATGAGATCATAGGCTCGGCAATCCTGTTCATCATGTCCGACAGACTTACAAAAGACACAGTACAGGTTCTTAGGTTTCTGTACATACTTCTGAAGCAAAGGGCATTGCTAAGGCTGATGTCCTTGTGTCTTGCATATTTCACACCATGGCCCTTGCGTTCGTGGTAAGGGGTTAGGAGCCCCTGACGCTAAATATTCTGCAAAGACTAGACAGTTGTCTTTGGTATGGCCTTGTGCTTTACATCGTAAGCACCATATGTCTTGCATAACCTCTTTCCCTTTCTTAAGTTCATGTATCTGTAATGTGAGGTTGGCCAACTGGTTCTGTAGAGTGGTCATGCCTGCGCTGGTTTCAGCTAAAGGTGAAGCTTCTAGTTTCATCGCAATCTCCAACGCGTCATCCTGTGTCTAGAGTTTCTGTTGCATTAGTGGCAGTCTGATGTGAGGGAGCAGCGCTGCAATAAACCATTCCTTATGCTGCTCCGGTGCAAACTCAAAGCTTACTTGGTCTATAAGAGCTTTGAATTTCTGGTCAAAGTTCCATACTGACTCTGATGGTAGCTGCTTAATATCCTTGAGCTCTGTTATACACTGAGACTTAGACTTAGGTTTCTTGAACTCTTTAATCATGGCAGTCCTGACCTTGACGAGTGTTCTGGGTGTAGCAGCGTACTTCATATACCATGTTAAAGCTCGTTCTCTCAATGTGGTGACCAACTGTACAAGTTTAATGTTATCATTGTGAATTTTCTTAATGGTCCACATGGCTTCGCATAGAAACCAATGCTGTTCTGGGTCCTCTGCTCCTGTACCCTTAAAGGTAGGTAGCTTCATATCATCTCCCGTTCTATTTCTCTGCGGTGGGTTCTGATTGACTGTATTACTACCACTCGGTGGTGTAGGTGAAGGCGATGTAGCTGTAGTAGGTACTGTCTGTGAGCTACTGGATGGAGTACCTATGGGATTACTCTGAGTCCCGGTCTGTTTTTGTGGGGTATAGGGATGGTAAGGGATACCCCCCTCTG
>LPNX010276336.1:295709-364396 GCA_001517045.1 Pseudotsuga menziesii
GAGGCTCTACACGGTCTGAATCAGCTCTGGTGTCCAGACAATGTTTCTTTTCTTTTTGAATATGTTCCTATCTGTCAACTTTGATAACCAGTCGTAAAGCTCATTTCCATAGGTTGCAAAAAATATCGCGTGTATATCTGAAGAGATATGCTTTTGTAACCAGTCCTCTGTGCTCAATTTAGGGCTCCGATTTTCTTTCTTGGCAAACTCCCTTAAGTTTGAATCCAGCCACTGGTGAAACTCTTCTCTAGTAGGATGCCAACAGAACATTAGCGCTCAGTTGTTCAAAACCGGCAACGGAACCATTTGTTGGTCGTCTGGGCAGACCCGGGTTTACTATAGTCAACCAACAACACCCCTAGCTCGCTGGCCCTTTCGGCGACAGACCACGAGGCAGCCTGAAGTCTCACCCGAAGTGATTCTAATGGGTTGGCCAAGGACTCAAGTGTCTTGGACCAGGTTCTGTGGCGATCCTACTTGTGACTCGTAGCTCTTCTAGCTACGAGGTCTCTTTCTCTGCGCGTCGCATGACCTTCTGCTCGCGTCACGCAATCTCCTCGTCTCGCAACTCTTCTAGCTGCGAGATATCCCTTAATACTGTCGTGCGGTCCCTTTCTACGTCGCGCACTTTCCCTGACTTGCGATATCTCCAACCTTACCGCATCGCTATGCACCATACGACACGCAGCTCCTGCCCAATGCTAACTCCTCAACCTGCGGTATCGCGCACCGCAGCTCCTCTGCCGGTGTGGTATCACCTCTCTGTGATATCCTACCTCCGCGGTTTAGCGCACTTAGCGTTTCTCGTGTCGACGTGCAAGACTTAACATACAAGGCTATTCAATATTGCAACTAGTGACTGTCTCACGCAAAGCATAAATGAACCATATACAACATGCCAAAGACTTCGACTTATGTTATGCCTCTATATTACTGTGAACTGATTAACACATTCATTCATTAAACTATAAACAAAGTCCATGAAATGACTGATAATTGCATAAGTAAACATAACACATAATCCAATCACATAACACTCGATTTTAACATGGTTCACTTCCAGGATGGAGGTTACATCCACAGAACTGTGTTTTTATTATAGCTCAGGGGAAGGTAAAACACAGTTCTGTTGCACCTCATATGCAACTCAATATCTTCTCTCTTAGATCTCTTTTCTTCTCTATATTGCCCTCCTACAATATATTCTTCCCTCTCTGTCGATCCCTACGGATCATTACATGCATGCTCTATAAGCCAGCTACTAGTTACAGTAAGATTGCTACAGCTAATAACAGAACCAGAGCTAGGCTTTTACATAGTCTAATATTCTACAAAACAACTAACAACTGAACCCTCCAACAAAACGACTAACTAACCCCTTTTCAATACAAAATATATCCCTTTATAGGCAGCCCGAAGGTCTTTCCATTACAACACTGTTGGCCTGTCCCAACAGTAACCCAAACCCTAATTAGTGACATTCGACCATATCTGTACTTGAGGTAGCCGCTTTCGATCACACCACATCTCTCTGCAGTATTCCATGCTTCCCCGCGCTGATCATGGGTACTGTGCACCGCTTCACTTTTTCTGTCCTTCGTCTTCAATGCTTCAGCCTTGTTGCTCCTTTTCCTTTATGAGGGTCGTTGAGCCCTCCTGTCTTCCACCGCTGCCTTCAATGTAATGGGTGAGCTCTCTCTTCTCGGCCGCTCAAGTACCGTTGTCTTTCTTGACTTTTCTATCTTAAAAGTCATGGTTTCCGGCTCTGCTCTATAGCTGGAAACGTGCTACGGCGTCGTAGCTCTATCTTATCTTCTCTCCGCCAAAACTCATCTATCCACTAAACCTAGCAGCTTCTTCTGTAGCTGCGGGACCCTGCTCCAACAATCCTTGTCCCAAAAATCAGTATATTGAAAATTAATTCCTTCTTCTTTGCAGTAATCCGCTACTTATTGTGGGAGTCATTCTTGTGAAATTTCATTTCGCCAAAATGAAAATACGCCAGCTCCTTAACAAATTCTGCCACCTGCTTTACTCTTGAAAACTTGTAGCTGCCAAGTAGGGAAGGTACTGCAGGATATGTTTCCTTTTTATGCTCAAACAGAAAATTGCCTACACCATCAATATACAGCTGCCTAACCACTTCCTTGTGGAGTACATAATATGTGGCATACTTTGGTAGTAGGGAAGGAGCTCTAGAACCACCATACATCCTCACATACAACCCATCTTCCTTCAAATAGTAATCTCCAAACTCATGTATGACTTTGAATGCCTCTTTAGACATGCAATTACATTCAGTCAAGAAAATGAGGGTATATAAGGGCATGATGAAGTTCTCGCAGATTTCCCTGTAATAACTATAGTACTTATGTGCCCATAACAATTTGTAGGCTGCATACACTCGGGTTCTTTCCTTCTCCCAGTTACATCTCAAGGCAGGAAAAGACTAAGTGCACAGTATGCAGTCAATAAAGATAGAGCTCATATAAAACTCGGATCTCTTTTGAGATACCCCTCCTAAGGCTGTTGATATGCATGCAGAGAGGCTGTTTGACACAATATTTTCCTAGTTAAAGATGGTTCCTTGGGTAGCTACAAAGAAAATAACTGGTATCCACCCTATCCTGAAGCTCTTCCCATGTGCTCTGCCAAAAATCCTATTTAACATCAATGCAATGAACCTGTAGGGAGCATGAAGAGTAGAGATGTCATAATCTCCGGAAGGTCTAGTTCAATTTTTTTCTTCTGAGTATCATAATTCTTTTGACAGTCTCCACCATGTCCATAGCTATCTCCTTAACCAACTTTCTTTCAAATAAACCTAGGATGAGGGTAGATGATAAGCCATAGAGAAATATGCAACGTAGCCTTGCTTAGCAGTGGTCTCCAGAATCATTGTGGTTACATCTTCCTTAGGCAGAATCCAGCCTATCACTTCTGAACAAGGAAATAACTCAGGACTGGTGGCTACTTTCATTAGGGTTGATTTTTCAATGTTGGCATAGATGGTCAGCTCCTCAAAACAGGCTTCAGGTACATTCTGGTTGGAAATCATTCTATAGATTTCACCCCACTTGTATTCTGGTTCGACCCCAGTAGAGGATTTGGTATCTTCATATATAAACTCTACTTTGGTAATGATCTCTACTTCAATCTCTCCTTCAACCATAGGAGCTTTCTTCTTTTGTCTCTTTGCCATGTTTTCGTTACAACAATCAACCTGTCACATTCAAAGCATGTTCTTAGACCAAATGAGCTATTTAGCAAATGTTTAAATAATAAACAGGAAAATATATTAGTTTACCTCCTCAACATGCATACTGAAAAATAAGTTAAATACAGTATTCTACGAATGAAAGAATCAAGGAGAAAGAAGAAAAAATCTTGCAGGCCACTTCCTAAAATGCCTAAGATCCACTGTCTGAAAACTTCACTTCATCGAACAATCCTCCATCTTAAATCGGGATGCATCAAAATAATCCTATCCCTCTTTTCAACATTCAACTCAAAATACTAAACCTTACGCAGCGCTCGTCCTCTAGGAAAAACCCTAAACCGACTAAAATAGAAAAAACCTCCGCAGTCCCACGGGATAAGGTAAATGCACGAAAAACGGTTTAAAACCCATGGTTGACTGTGGAAAAACCAAGAAACAGGTGTTTCAAACAATGAAACGCTTGTCTGCAACCGTTCCCTAACCCCCCGTGCTGGAACAAATGCGTCCATAACAGAAAAAATCACACAGACTTCGGATTTTCCTACTAAGAAAATGTAAGCAGCTAAAAACTTAAGACTTTGTACCCTCTAAGTAAAAACAACTGTGGAAAAACTGTAAGGGCAATAAATCCTTTTATACGGCAAAACCTAACCAATGGAAAAACCTAACGGCTTCCAAATAAACCAATAAAAACAAAATAACAAAGCCATGGTTCACCTACCTGGAAAATAGTTGTGCAGTCAACGGGATGGAAAATCTTCCATGGGAACAAAACGAATGAACAGGTTCTGACAGCTGGGCTCATGTGAACGGTGAAAATGACACGGACTGGTGCAAATGACAAGTCAAATACGGATAAAACAATAAAATATACGCCCTTCATATATATAATACTTAGCGGTTAAAACCCTATCGGAATTCATAACTTATATCAATCGGAAGGATAATTCAGAGGACAGCCACAACGGTGGGTGCAAACCAAACTATGGGCCCGCCGATACTTTAAGTTCATCGGACATCAAAACTTTTGACTTCTAAGTTTGAAACATCTAGATAGAGCTTCCTCTGCAACGTCAGCAACATAAAACACTATCATCGCGACTCTACTTGTTTTGATGGGTGTCGGATATCAGAAATCCGGAACTCTAAAGAGTCGGCGAGGAAAAACACTATATGTCAGAAAGTCTCAGCACTAGGTTCCCGCAACATCGGCAACGACAAACACTAGGACTCCGGATCACTGTTTCAAACATCCCGACAACGATAAAACGTAATCGGATACCGAAACCACTAAATATTAAGTGCGGAAAAACGAAAATGAGGAGAAAAGAAAAGAGGTTCGACGTATTGGCGAGGGATTCAGAAGTTCTTTCGGTGGGGTTGACATTTTGGCTTCCGCAACATTGAAAAGATAGTCTAGTATGCTTCCGATATCGGAAGGATAGTCGACTAGTCTCCTGATACATAAAATGAAAAAGATCAAGTTTTTCGAGGAAAAAACTGAACTTCAGGGATGCTTTGGTGAAAAGAAAATATTCCTAGGCCAGATCTAACAAAAGAAAATAAAAGGAGGGGCCTAAAATTGAAAATTTTGGGGAAAAAGTTGCAGCTGCAACAATTGGAAACTACCTAGTGAACACAGATCTCTGAACAATTTACTCTTTGATCCCCAAACTTTTTTGACAATACCAACATGATGAATTCTTCAAGATATCTAGATTTCCCAAATGGCATATGTATGCACTTTAATCATTGATTATGGTCCAAGTTATGGAACAAGGGAACCAAGATTTCAAAGTCTAGATAACTCTTTTGAGGCCAAGAATATGAGTTTCATTTTACCTCTGCCTTTGAGTAGTTTCTACCTTAGACACCACAAGATTGTAACATATGGTAAACAAGTATATCCATTTGTTCCTCATTCCCATGCCATTTTTCACTTTTGGTGTTTTTGGACCTTTTATTCTCTTTTGAGTCCTCCTGCCTGCCTTCTTTCTGAAATTTTAATTCAGGATCTTCTATCTATAGTGTCCTTTTTTGTGAGAGATATATTTAGTTTTCAGCTCATGGATGGAGAAGAAATTTGGCAATCTTAATATGGTTCAATACTTTGCTTTAATACATATTGCTTTTCTGAGGAGATTTTGACTCTTATTGGCCCTTTTGGCTTTCAATTCATGGCATGGAATCATTTAAATATAATATACTGTTTACCATGCTTCCTTTCCATCGGTCTTTTGCTGTCACCCCCTAAGACATTTTTTTAGTGTGAGATAAATGGAGCCTCGAAATAGTATTCTGGACCTTTTGATCCTGAGTTAATTCACAAGGATTAAGCAGGAATTCAATGTGGTCGTAATCATTTAGCAAAACTGCTAAACTTGAAGAAGTTATTTCAAATATTAAATGAACTAATAATACACAGTCTTGTAATCAAAGATTTTAGTTAACCCAGAATTCTGATGAACTCCATGCAACCAAAAGTCGTGCTTTTTTATTAAAAATTACAATCAATCAAACTCTAATTAAACAAACCTAAAACCCTAAAAATAAAAACAAACCAAATGTTTATTTATGTATAAGACAACAAAAATGAAAGAAATCAAGAAAAATAAGGTTTGAGAACTAAACCATTTACTGGTAAGTTCTCTTCCCACCCTTGTAAGTCTTGCAATTTGTAAGTCGATGGGCCTAGCTTTGCTGCAATTTGAAAAGGGCATACCCATAACTGCTGAAACTTAGTGTGCTTTCCCTTTTCATCATGCGGGTGATCCCACTTAAGAACCAGATCTCCTACTTCGAATTATTTGTTCCCAGCTTTATGCTTATCAAACCAACACTTCACTATTTCCTGTTGATGCTTAAATCTTTCTTTGGCTTTGGAGCTAGACTCTTCTGTCTTCAACAGATTATAGATTCTGATTTGTAGAATTTCATTATCGGTACCCCTAGATTCTTGAGCTATTATGGAAGATGACAATAGAATATTAGGAGGAAGGATAGATTCTTTTCCATAAACAAGAGTGTATGGTGACACACCTAAGGAGTTCTTGGGTGTGACTCTATTAGCCCAAAGAGCATTAGGTAACGCTAAATGCCAACTTCTTTGATTTTCTATTACAGTTTTCTTTAGAATCCTAATCAAATTTTTGTTTGTGGATTCTGCCAAACCATTTCCTTGTGGGTAATAATTTGCAGAATAATGCAACTTGATTCCTCTTTCATTAGCAAATGTAGTTAATCTAATAGAATAAAAGTAAGTAGCATTATAAAAAACCAGAGAAATTGGAACCCCAAACCTGTTCATAATGTGATTCTGCAAGAAATCCATGACTGCATCTTCATTTACTTTTCGCAACGGAATAGCCTCGACCCATTTGGTGAAGTAATCAGTTGCTATCAGAATATACTTGTGCTGCAAGGAATAATTTGGGTTTATTTCTCCAATGATATCGATCCCCCATTGTTCAAATGGTTCTGATATAATTACTGGTTTTAATAGTCCTGCTGCTTTAGCTTGTCTTCCAACACATCTCTGACAAGCATCACATTTTCTAACGTGAGCATGAGCATCCTTAAATAGTGTAGGCCAGTAATATCCATCTTTGAGAATCTTATGTGCTGTTGTGTCTCCGGAAAAATGACCTCCAGCAGGCCCATCATGCAATTCTGCTATGACCTTCTTTGCATCTTCCTATTCTAAGCACCTGATAAAAACTCCATCATAGTTCTTTCTGAACAGTACTCCATCAATTATTTGATATAAAGCTGATTTTAGACATAATGCTCTTCTTTGTTTGGGACTCCAATGCTCCGACAAATATCCTTCTTGGAGGTAATGGACTAGGTCCCGATACTAGGAATCTGGAGCTGTAAACAAAGGACATACATCCACCATATGTAGCTCAGCTTCATTATCCCAGCTGTTTTCTTCATTGCTTTGACCTTCAGTCATTAGTTTACACAATCCTTGTCCTTTTACTATGGATGCTGGTTTGAAATCCAGATCGTATTCTTGTGAGGCAGCCACCCAGTTGCCTCTTCTTTCTCCTAATTCCTTTTGTACAAAAAGATATCGTACAGCTGGGTGTAGAACTATTACTTTGGTGCGATTCTTAAGTATATATGGTCTAAATTGTTTTACCACTCTAAAAACTACATAAGCTTGTTTTTCAACTACTGGATAATTCAATTCAGTTCCCTACAGACCAGTGCTCATAAATGATATGGGGTACTCGTCTCCCCCATCTTCCTTCTGTGTAAGCACGGCTGCTAACGAATCATCGGGCGCAAAAGTGTACAGAATAAAATCATTTTCGAAATTTGGACTTTTGAGTGATGGTGCATGAGCAACAGATGTTTTTATCTTGCTGAATGCATTCTTCTCCAAATCAATAAATTTGAATTGTACACTCTGTTTAACCATTTGCTGCAAAGGTTTGACAATTTGAGCAAAGTCTAGTACAAACCTTCGCACAAAATTGATTGTCCCGATAAATGATTGCATACCTTTTTTATTATGGGGTAAAGGGATTTGTTCTATGGCTTTAATCCTCTCTAGGTCTATGGAGATCTATTTCTTAGAAATAACATGACCCAGTAGCTTTCCTTCTGTGACTGCAAACACGCATTTCTTAGGATTTAATGAAATACCATATTTCCGACAACGCTCAAAAATTTGTTTCAAATGAAATGCATGTTCCTCTCTCTTTTTCGAAAATATTGTGACATCATCTAGATAAACTACAACACTAGGGCCAATCAGACCGTGGAAAGCTATATCCATGGCCCTCTGAAAAGTAGCTCTAGCATTAATAAGTCCAAAGGGCATTCTCCTATACGCAAAAGTTCTCCACTTGGTTCTGAACGTGGATTTAAGCCTGTCTTCTTCAGCTACTAATACTTGATTATAACCGAAGAATCCATCTAATAATGAAAATAATTCAGAACCTAAAACCATCTGTAGTATTTGCTCCATGCATGGGACCGGATAATTATCTTTATCTGACGCACGATTAAGATTTCTGAAATCTACACAGAGCTTGATTTCTCTTGAATTTTTCTGTACTAGCACCAAATTAGAAACCCATTCTGAATGTCTGATTTTAAATATGATTTTAGCATCCAACAATTTTTTTACTTCACTTTGAATTAAAGGTTCCAACTTAGGATGCATCTTCCTCAAAGGCTGTTGGTAAGGCTTGATTCCACCTTTAATTGGGATAACATGTTGTATGATCTTCATGTCATAAGTTTTAAGCTCTTCATAGGTCCAAGCAAACACATCTTTGTATTTCTTGAAAAGACTGATGAACTTACTTCTTTCGCCTCGAGAACAACACTTCCCCAAATTTACATATTTGGGTTCAGCTTTAGTACCCAAATTTATCAGCTCAAATTGTAAGGATGAGCTATGGATCTTCACAGTCACTAGCTTTCTGAATTTGTTATCTAAATCAAACATTCGTTCCAAGGTCCTGACTTCTTTAGGAATAAAGTTCCCGAATGTTAATTATGCTTGATGTTCTTCACCGTCTATTATTGCTCCTTTGAAAGTATCATCGTTCATCAAACACTCCAAAATTTGTTGATCATCGTCAAAAAATCGTAGATTTTTTATCATATCTGGAACAGAAGGCCTGAAAAGTAATTCAATAGAGCATATATTATTTGAAGGTACTAGCCTTGCAGCTGAGGTAGCTAGTAAATCAGTTGCTGCATTCTTTAATCTAGGAATGAATACAATATTGAATGTATGAAAATTTATAAGCAAATCCCAAACTTCATTTTCGTAAGCTTTCAAATGTGGTAAAACACAGTGTATCTTGTTCCGAATTTGCTTAACAACGATTTCAGAATCTCCATATACTTTTAGATTTTTTACTTTCAGTTCTATTGCTTTTTTAAGTCCCTGAACTAGTGCTTCGTATTTGGCTGTGTTATTTGTGCATTCAAATTCTAACCTACAAGAAAGAAAATGTTTATTTTTCCTTGGATCAATCAGGACACAGCCAGCTCCTGATCCCTCCAATGTTTTAGGACCTTCAAACTAAAGAGTCCAAAAAATATCTACCTCTACTAAATTTGAATTACAGACTGCATCTGAGACTAGATCTACTATATTACAGTCAATCTCATCAGCCCATGAAAATTGAAGGAGATCGGGCTAGGTATCAGGTATATTGTTGTCTTCTTCAGCTTGGTAATTTCCTGGTTCCAATTCAATGAAATAATTTCCCAATACAGAGTTTACTGGTTCATTTTTTCCCTCTAACTGAGTGACATTGTATTTCATTTGAGGCTCTCTTAATACTTTTATCTGATTTCGGCTTCCCTTATGAGGAAACCATAGATGTGACCAATCTGATGCAAAATATCCTTCTAACCTTGCTGACCAGTCTCAACTCAAAACCAGTCCATAAGCATCTAGTATGTCTGCTACTACAATGTCGATGTACCGACATACCCTCTCATCTATAGATAAGCGAATCAACACATCCTCCATTTCTTCTATTACTTTTACAGCTGTCCAGTCTAATTGAAGAACTTGCCAAGTAGATGGTTTAGGTTGACCATTGATTTTCTTGTAGACTGAAAGTGGCATAATGTTGACTGATGCTCCTAATTCCACTAAACAGTTGTGCAGATTATAGTTGAAAATTTCAAAAGTTAGGAGAAATGCTGGAGTTTTATACTTAGACTTCCCTCCTAAACTTGCCTCATCAATTTCTTCCTCATTTTGGTTGTCATTGGGAGGCTCCTCTTCTGGTATCTCAAGTGATTTTAAAAGCTTCTCTTTTTGCTGAGGTAAATTACACATTTCAAACAATGAGATATTCACTTTATCTTTTTTAATGTCTTCCACAATATCATATCCCATCTCAGGTTCTTTGAGATTCTTCTTGACATTATCAATCTTAACTTCGATAGCCTTAAGAGGTGTGCTGATTTTCTTCGGATCTTGACTTGAAATGGCAAATTTAGGTATTTTAACAGTTGAAGTGTTTTTCTGTATCTTCTTCATGTTTTCTTGAAGTTTCTTAATCTTAGGAAGTATTGACTTATCTTCTTTTAACAGATTCTGACTTCTTGTTGTTACATTGGTTTCTGGTGTTTCTCCTTTTATCAGAAAATCTTCTTCTTATGTATCAAACATAGAGACACAGTCCCATAGAACTAAAGTATCTTCCTCTTGTTTTTCCATAGGTTCATTATCCTTTTCTTCCTCCTTACCAGTTTCTGTCAGTTTGGAGTCCAATAATTGATTCATTACTAACGTCATAGAATTAATCCATTGTGGGCAATTCTTCTCAGAATGAGGCTGCTGATTAAAGGTACAAAAATTATCCATGCCTACATCGGTTAAATTCATCGCTGCAAAACTATGTGGAGGAGGTTTAGGTTGACTGTTGTCTTCCCTTTTTTTATAATAAGGCTTATATGGTTTATGAGCCTCCTTTTCCTTTTCTAAATCAATCACTATGTTGGATAACTTCTGCATCATCTTCACCATCCCTTCAAAATCATGTGATCGCTCATCCTTAGGTTTAGTTAGCAATAAAGGTTTCTTGTTTCCAAAAGTCTTCTCTTCTGACTGCACAGGGTAATTTTCTATACTTTCCATCTCCGCCTCTACCTTCTCAGCTTCTTCATAGGTTTCTGCTAATGTAGGTCTCACTGATCTCTTGGTAAACATGGCTAGATCAGGCCCAAGAGCTGAGGTATAGTATTCAATTAGAGCATTTTCAGATGACTTATCAGCTGCAGTGAAATTGTTTAGGTAAGCAGCAAATCTTTGAGTGAAATTATGCACTCTTTATTTTCTTTCTTTCTTTAGAGCACATAACCCTTTCACTAAAGCTGCATGAGTTTTCTGGACTGCATATTTACTTCTAAACATTCTCTCAAAGGTGTTCCAATCAGTGATTGAATTTCCAGGAAGGAAAAAATACCATGAGGCTAATTTTCCTTTCAGGGTGTCGGGAAACAATCTACAGACCACATCTTCAAGCTCTCTAGCTCCTAGTCCTTCTACAACCAAGTAAAAACTCTGCAAATGATCATCTACCAGAATTCCTTCACTTGGTTCAAACTTAGGTAACATCTTGTCAAAAGCCTGAGGCAAATCATGCAAGGGAGGTGTCAAATTTAAAGGCGAACTAGCCCTCCAAGCAGGTTGTGGAGGTGGTTGGTTTGCATTTACATTAGCCATGATTCTGAGTGGAGTATGAGGTTGTGACTGAACATGGGTCTAGAAAGGTGAACAGTAAGGTGAATCCAAATCCAATTGATTAAAAGGTTGGTCAACTTCTTATAAGGTTGCTTCTACCATTTCTTCAAGATCCTCTACCAACACTGAGTCTTATAATTGAGGGCGATCTTTTTTCTGGTACTCTCTTCTAGGTAGGACAGAAATAATAGGTAATTCTCCAATATTTTTTGCATATGCCCTAGTAATTCTTCTTAAATCATCAACCACTTCATTATCGATAGGATACGGATACCCTTTCTCTTTATCTTCAAGAGTGGGTTTGTGAAGCAAACTACTTTCAGAACTGTCAGCGGTGGAGTGATTTTGAGGAAGTAAGCGTCCTTAGCCAGCCATGCACTGGTGGCCCTCCTTCTAGCGCCAAAAAACTGTTGAGGCCTGGAAAATCGCATGTAACAATAGTTAGGGATTCTCCCTAATAAATGTTCCCAATTAGCTCGATATTGTTTGGTATGGGGAATCCGTTCGGTTTACGATCCGACTACCATAGTTCAAGTAACAATTAAAGTGTTTTACCGGTTACGGTCCGGTCCACCGTGTATATTTTTAGTTTTTTGATGTTTAAGGTATGATGTGTAAGTGCCTAACTAAAATTCAAATGATAGAGATAATGAGGAGGGTCACAATGTGATGCGCATGTTCTTACCTCTCGTCTTACCTTTCTCGCATCTAAATCACAAACAATAAGAAACTAACTATGACTAACTACCTTATCCCTAAGGAGCAAAACTATCATTAATGGTGAGTAATGTACTGGAGTGCATGCATAAATAAAAATAATAGATAGTTGTTATTGTTTCAGAACACATGAACATCAATAGAAATATAAACAACAAGATAGCTTATTGTTAATTAAAACCTTCATTACTCACTGTGGAAATTTCACAGAATAAACCAGAGTACATTCATAACATGAAAAGAAATTCAATGAGTTAGAACGATCTCACGGTTAATGAAACAAGCTGAAAAAGAAATAGTTCATATCCAACTGATCCATAGCAAACATTTGAAACAATCCACAGAGCTTTCCCCAGCAGAAACACGTGACTCTTTATTGTAAAAGGAAATAGTTCTTCTTACAATACTCTCTCAAGATAATATGGAAAAAGGTCCCTTTTTACATCTAAAACTCTCCTATATTTATACAAAAAACCAAAACTCTTGAGTTGCCCCTCATTGTCTTTTGAGCTTCCCCAACTCTTCATTTTCCCAAAAATTATCTCATAGTTTGTGCACATAATTAATTACAATATATTACATTTCAAATCTAAAATTTCCAAAACACTTTATGAGGAAGGGCCAACTTGCTTGCTGATGTACTTCTTCCATGCATGAGCATCTGCTGCTATTCCTTCAAATACGAAAGGCTCAAGAAATCGAATATTGATCTCATATTTAGCAGCCTGGGTTTTTACCCCCTCTATCATGGTAGGACTCAGGAACAGCTGGTCTTCTAATAGATGTATGCTCATTGTTTCCTGTGCCACCGCATTCTTCAAGATCCATTCATCTAGGTCTTTGACCTACTAGATTTCTTGCTCATCCTCTTGATATCTGTCCTGAATATGTTTTAGAAACAATTCGTGCTCTAGTAGCACATCCAATCTTTTTGCCATAGAAGTTTGGCATCGATTGTATGTAGCAAGTACTCTCCTGCAATATTAAGCACATGCTCCCTTTGTCTTCTTCATGGTTTTCTTGAACTCTTCTGTTACATTAATCGCAAATTCCAGTAAATCATATTCCTATTTTAAAATATGTTGATCCTTTACTGCTAACTCTGCGAGAGATTCTTTATTTGTTTCTACCCAGACCATTCTTCCTGTTAGAATCTCCAAAATATCCTGATATCTATCCAAAAAGTATGAAGTAGTGTCTATAATCTCCTCTAGTCAGGTATCCATCTGCAAAATTTTACACCTTTCGTCTTCTATGCATATCTGTAGTTGATGGATCCTTTTTCTTTGAATCAGAACGTGTTCTTTCAAAGGATGAATGTCGGTTTTCTGCTCCACAACATCCTTAAGTGATGCGGTCAATGAAGTGTTTTTCTCTTCTAAGGCTATTGTAACGAACATAAAATAATAATTCAATAACTATTATATAATTAATAATAACTATTAAAATCAATATTAATTATTAATAATTAATAATTAATAAATAGTTATTAATAAACAATTATAAAATGATGCATCCTTTCATGGATAGTATCTATAGTGCCTTTACGATTAATATATATATATATATATATATATATATATATATATATGGTACTCACTTTGTAATCTATCATCATATCTATTCTATCATCAATTTATATATTATTATGGCTTATTTAATATTCCAAGTCTTTTGGTAAGATTATTTGTGTAAGCGAATAATTATTCACTTCAAGTGGTATCAGAGCCTCGTTGGCTAATCCGGCCTTTGGCTTTAATTCTCAGACCTTGTCTGATTTTTGGCTTATAGCTTTATTTTAGGGTTTTCCTAAAATATTGGACATTGTCCAAAAGAAAAAGAAAAACGTAAAAAAAGATAAAAGAAAAAAAAAAGTAAAAAGACAAAGGAAAGAAAAAGGAAAGTAAAAAAAAAAAAGATAAAGTAAAACAAGCACATGGTTTTGCTTTTAAAGTAAAAAAAACACATGGTTTCACTTTCCAGCTTCAACCAGTTTTTACTTTGATTTGAATTATTATAATATATTTATAATAGTTCAATTTTTTGTTTTATTATATAAAATAATAAAATAAAGATTTTTATTATATAATAATTAATACAATAATTAATTATTATTAAAAAAAACTATATATATAGTTTATAAAAACATTAATATAATTATTAATTAATTAATTAATAATTATTATTATAAAAGGAAATTATTATTATTATTATTTATAATAATTATTTTTGGAAAAAAAAGGGTTATTTAACTTAACAAAGAAGACCAATCCCTTTATCGTCGAAAAAGTCAAAGGCTATCTATCGCAAAAGAAACCAAAGGAAGACCATCTATCATCGAAGGAGTCAAGACCATGGAATTTGGTCTGCAAGTACAAATAGAGAAATTAGAAGCCAAGCTAAAGCGTTATCAGAGAGATAATGAGGAGTTACGGGACATAAATACGAAATCAGAAATGTTGATTAAATTACATAGGATGCAAAAAGAGCACAAGGAACAAAAAATTTCCGATCAGAACAATCATATAGAAAAATTGTCGGCCCAAATTAAGAAATTAAAAGACGAAAATGATTTCAATCAGAGACAAAAAAATCAAAATATAAAGAAACCAATAATTGATTATGAAGCAGAAATAATACGCTTGAACAAAATCATTAACGACAGAGATGAAGAACTAACGCACATACGACAGAAAGTAGAAGATCAAGAATCAATGGTCAACCAGTATCGACAACAAATAAAAGTTCTTCAACAACAAAATAGCGACTCTAAAAAGGAATACAAGTTGGAGATCGCAAAGAGTAATAAAACAATATCCAACCGTTCTGAAGAAATTTTCAGATTAAGAAATCATAACAAAACCCTGATTACAAAAATTAAAAAATTAAAAAATAGTAGTAAGAAGGAACACTCCGATGTAGACTTCAAAGGAAAAATACTGGAAAAGTAAGAAGAAAACTAGTGTCTAAATAATCGTAATCAGGAACTACAGAATCAGATCAAGGATTTAGAAATTGAAAAAAAATCGCAAGAGGAAAGAATCGAAAAGATTCATAATCATAAACAATCTACTGGAGAACCAAGAAGCATACTCCAGGAAAATGCATCCAAAAATCAAATCGAGGAAGTGAAGATGGTCCTCTCCATAGTCCAAAAGAAAGAAGAACAAACAACACCTACACCTTACAGACATCCTAATTATAATCGTCATTTTGACCAATGATAGGATCAAAATGAATATTCACAAAAGACTTATGTGGACATGCGAAAATATCGACATACCAAGCAACAATTGAGACAAATTGTCCCACAAAAAGATCTCAGAGATTCGATAAAAATAGATCTGGGATGGACCATAGCAGATACGATGCGACAATTCTCCTGGGGAATCTGTAATTCGTATCGGCTCATCTCCTCAAATGTCTCAAATACAAAAGGGAAAGAATTCTAAGACGACAGATTAAAATAAATGAGACATTAATGTCCAATACATCTTTGATGATAAAGATTCCCTTAAGGGGAAGGCAATGTAACGAACATAAAATAATAATTCAATAACTTTTATATAATTAATAATAACTATTTAAATCAATATTAATTATTAATATTAATACATATTGATATTAATAATTAATAATTAATAATTAATAAATAGTTATTAGTAAACAATTCTAAAATGACGCATCCTTTCATGGATAGTATCTAAAGTGCCTTTATGATTAATATATATATGGCACTCACTTTGTAATCTATCATCATATCCATTATATCATCAATTTATATATTATTATGGCTTATTTAATATTCCAAGTCTTTTGGTAATATTATTTGTGTAAGCGAATAATTATTCGCTTCAGCTGCCACCTGCATTTGATATTGCTTCTCCTTCTCCTCTGTGGTAGCCTTCTCCATTTCTAACTCAGTAACCCTGCTCTACAACCTGTTCTTTTCTACACTTAAATTCTCATATGATACCTGAAGATCATCCCTTTCAGTTTTTAACATTTGATGTTCTAGCTGTAACTTTTGTAATTCAGCTAATCTAACCTAAGCATTCTTTTCTGTGTTCTTTGTAGATATTTCTAAAGCATTCTTATCTGCTTGCAGAGTCTGGAATTCTATTCTTGAAGTCTTGACTTCACTCATCATATCTTCATACTTCCTCTTCAGCTTTTGACTCTCATCTCTTTCTTTCTTTAAAGTCTCTTTCAATTGGGCTGCATTCTTTCATGACTACTCTTGGTCAGTCATAAGTCTATCCACGTTGTCCTCAGTCGCTAAGGTTAATGCTACCCCAGCTCTTGCTATCAAACGTGGATATTTATGTGTCCCATGTACCAATGTTTTATCTGTTACCATTTTCCCTGACTGTCCTCCAGTCTCAACCTTCTTCTCAGTTATTTTTACAATCCTTTTCTTTTCTTTATCGTAAAAAATGGTACTAAAATCAGGAACCTCCTTCCCTTTTGTAGGCATGAAAGGGATCAAAATTATCTCAGAAAATGAAGCTTATCCTAATATGCTGCCAAAAGATGCAGCAGGTCCTAAAGGATCTGGATCAGATTTTCCTTGTTCCTGATCTATTTGATCTTGCACTCCTTGTGTATCAACTTGCTCTGTAGTCTGCTGATCCTTTTGGGATCCTGTTAGTCTCAAACCTTTGCTTTCTTCTTGTTTCTTCTTGATTTCAGCTTCTTCTTTTCTCTTTATTTCTTCCTCTTCCTTCCTAACTGCTTCCTCTACAGCTCACTTATTTCCTTCTTCTTCATTCTTCAACCAGCTTTCTGCTTCTTGTGCTAGCCTTCTAACATCTTCTTCTGTCTTTTTCGCCTCTTCCTCTTCCAATTTCTTATCCTTTTTCAAAGTTTTTCCCTTTCCACTCATAGTAGTTATTTTTTGTTTAAATCTCTTCTTAAGGGCAGTTATGTTCTTCATATTTCTCCTTTAACCAGCTTTCTATCAAATAAACCTGGGGTGAGGGTAGATGATAAGCAATAGAGACATATGCAGCGTAGCCTTGCTTAGCAGTGTTCTCTAGAATCATTGTGGTTACATCTACCCTAGGCAGAATCCAGACTATCACTTCTGAACAAGGAAATAACTCGGGCCTAGTGGCTACTTTCATTGGGGTTGATTTCTCAATGTTGGCATAGATGGTCAGCTCCTCAAAACCAGCATCAGGTACATTCTGGTTGGCAATCATTCTATAGATTTCACCCCACTTGTAGTCTGGTTCAACCCTAGTAGAGGCTTTGGTATCTTCATATATAAACTCTACTTTGGTAATGATCTCTACTTCAGGCTCTCCTTCAACCATAGGAGCTTTCTTATTTTGTCTCTTTGACCTGTTTTCGTTACAACAATCAACCTGTCACAATCAAAGCATGTTCTTAGACCAAGTGAGCTATTTAGAAAATGTTTAAATAATAAACAGGAAAAGATATCAGTTTACCTCCTCAACATGCATATTGAAAAATAAGTTAAACACAGTATTCTACGAATGAAAGAATTAAGGAGAAAGAAGAAAAAATATTGCAGGCCGCTTCCTAAAATTCCTAAGCTCCACTGTCCGAAAAATTCACTTCATCAAACAATCCTCCATCTTAACTTAGGATGCATCAAATTAATCCTATCGCTCGTTTCAACATTCAATTCAAAATACTAAACATTACTCAGCGCTCGTCCTCTAGGAAAAACCCTAAACTAAATAAAAGAGAAAAAACCTCCGCAGTCCCACGGGATAAGGTAAACGCATGAAAAATGGTTTAAAACCCCTGGTCGACCATGGAAAAACCAAGAAACAGGTGTTGCAGATAGTGAAACGCTTGTCTGCAACTGTGCCCTAACCCCCCGCACTGGAACAAATGCATCCATAATGGAAAAGATCACACAGACTTCAGATTTTCCTACTAAGAAAATGTAAGTAGCTAAAAACTTAAGACTCCATACCCTCTAATTGAAAACAACCATGGAAAAACCGTAACAGCAAGAAATCCTTTTATACGACAAAACCTAACCAATGGATAACCTAACCAATGGAAAGACCTAACGGCCCCCAAATCAACCAATAAAAACAAAATAACAAAGTCATGGTTCACCTACCTAGCAAATAGCAGTGCAGTCGACGGGATGGAAAAGCTTCCACGGGAGCAAAATGAACAAAACAAGTTTTGACAGCTAGGCTCGCGCGAACGGCGCAAGTGACACGGACTGGTGCAAACGACAAGTCAAATATGGATAAAAAAATAAAATATACGTCCTTCATATATATAATACTCGGCGGGAATCTATCGACGGTTAAAACCCTATCAGCAGTCATAACTTATATCAATCGAAAGGATAGTTTGGAGGACAGCCGCAATGGCGGGTGCAAACCAAACTACGAGCCCACCGATACTTTAAGTTCATCAGACATCGAAACTTCTGACTTCTAAGTTCAGAACATCTAGACAGAGCTTCCTGCGTAACGTCGGGAACGTAAAACACTATCATCGCGACTCTACTTGTTCCAACGGGTGTCGGATATCAAAAATCCTGAACTCTAAAGAGTCGGCGAGGAAAAACACTATATGTCGGAAAGTCTCAGGACTAGGTTCCCGCAACGTCGGCAACGACAAACATTCGGACTCCGGCTCACTATTGCCAAACATCCTGACAGTGATAAAACATAATCGGATACTGAAACCACTAAATGTTAAGCTCGAAAAAACGAAAACGAGGAGAAAAGAAAAGAGGTTCGACGTATCGACGAGGGAGTCGAAAGTTCTTTCGGTGGGGTTGATAGTTCGGCTTCCGTAACCTCAAAAATATAGTCTACTATGCTTTCGATATCAAAAGGATAGTCGACCAGTCTTTCAATACAGAAAATGAAAAAGATCAAGTTTTTCGAGGAAAAAAACTGAACTTCAGGGCAGCTTTGGTGAAAAGAAAAGACTCCTAGTCCAGATCTAACAAAAGCAAATAAAAGGAGGGACCTAAAATTAAAAATTTTGGGGCAAAAGTTGCAGCTGCAACACAGGTATAGCCACTGATAAGCATATGTGAGACAAGTGACCATTGTCACCTTAGTCACTGGTCCTTAACCGCTTTGGAAGCCTAAGACTCCTAGGGGGGAGCCCTATATCAACCTTGCAAAAGACACTAGACACAAAAGATACTTCTCTCATAGGTTATTATATACCAGTGCCTACTAGAGTCTGGAGAGGAAATACGAACAAGTGCATTCACTCTCAATCTCGATTACAAAGTATAAGAAGAATATCACAACCCGCGGTAGTGAACAAAAGATGTTTGAAATATACGCATAAATCATATTATTGTAACCCAAAAGAGATCAATCATATGTAATTATTAATAGCGAAATGATGTACTGATTAAGTAGTGAAGGAAGAATTCCCAAGGGAAGGAGAACCTGTAGTGTAGGAGGACGTCCAAAGCAAATAGACAACATATGGAGCCATGAGACCCAGTGGCCAACCCTTAGGGGCCCCGATCACCAACCTCGAGGTTAAAAACCTCAACACAGGGTAGTCCTTGGTGCCATTAAGCCATAATTCCCCCAAAGGAGGAACCAGAGGGCCCAACCAAAACTACCATTGCTCAATGACATCCTTCTTGGTCAGGTTTTGACTCTCTTTCTCCCTGGGGCATACTTGAAGGCGCGCTGATGTACAGATGCATTGTAACAGAATGCTTTTGGATTTGTTTGTGCTTACCAACGTTTTTGTTGATTTTTTATCGCCCCGTAATTCTCTAATCTTAGTATGGACTTAGATCAAATTGGTATATCTCAAGTAGTAGTAATGGTACCTCCGTCTAGTAATTGTGTTAGGATATGCCACCATAATTTTCAGTATTAATATTGAGAATTTAACTTGTGACACACGTTTAATTATATTTTATAAGAAGAAAAGGGGCATATGTGGGCTTGGACAAGGAAGGAGGCTATGCATAAATGTAAGCCTTTGTGGTCGATGATGATTTTTCGATGTGTGTGATCTCAATGAATGAAAAACTATGAAGAAGAAATTTTTATTTTTATTTTGAACTGCCAAAGCTCAGAACAGAGCTCAAACTGAAGCTGTTACATTCTATCCTCACTTCTCAACATCTAAGCTTTGTAGTTCACAATTATCCACATAATGGACTTGTTCATAGCTATAATCGAAAATGCGAGGTTGACCTTGATACTTCTTAGATTTCTGTATGGTAGGATTGTTGGACCTCAGCATTTTACAGCTGTTGCAATTAGAATTTCATGAAGTGAATATGAATGATATCCATCGGAAGCACACACGTGTCAAGACCAAAGTTTTAAAACTTGGACTCGATTGAGGGTTAACTCGAACTCGGACTTGGAATCGGTAATGAATCAGCAATGATTCCGCCAATTTGAAATTAATAACTAGGTTTACTAAAAAATACATAAAATATTTAAATTTTAAAGAAAAACAATATTTTAAAGATTCTAAGCAATGATTCCAAAGCATTAGAGACAAAATATCCAAAGTCTGATCATGTATATACTATATACCATATAAGGGTTTATCAACGCCTAGAAGCATGAGGTTAGGGTTCATCTTATAGATTTAGGGTTAGATTCTAAGTTGCATGAAATGAGGAAATATAGACAAGTTTCTGAAATGGGGATGCGTTTGAAACGTGAGCCCCCAAAATTTTGGAAATGGGGATATATATCAAAGTTGATCCTTAATCTCAAAGTTGATCCTCCAAGGACATTAAAAAATGACTCAACACCCTACAATTTTGATGAAACTTCCTAATCCAATCCTTAAAATAAGGTAGAAAAATATTCCCATGTTTAATAAGTGATTTTGCTTGAGTGAAGAGTACATTTTTTATTAAGGTCATGACAAAGGAGTTCAACAATCAACACCACAAACATCAAGGTATATATAGAGGGGTTGATATGCTTGATTATATGCGAATCCCATACCCTCATACATGATAGAATTTGGTGGAAACTTTGCAATTTTGAAATCCTAAAAAATTATAAGTCTGTTGAATTTTGAATGGGATCTAAAGTTCTTTTTGCATATGAAGTCTGATGAGGTTGGAATCACTCTCAAAAATCCTGAAACAATTAATGGTAATGTTAAAATTTTTAGTAAAAATGATTCTTAAGGAGAATGTCACTTTTACTTTAAGAATTTAACATTACCATTTAATAATACCATATCTACTAAGTAACTGAACAAAGCGGTTTTTTTCTAGATAACTCGGCCCATTTAGGTTGGGACTCGGTCTAGTTAACCGATTCAGTACCAAACCAGTCAATCGATCCGATTTGAAGGCCGAGTTAGCTCAGTGGAGGGTAAACTCATTCAACTCAACTGAGTCCGAGTCCAAGTTGACCGATATTTAAAACAATGAATGAAGACAAGCCTTAAATCCTCTAGGATACAAGAATTTCAGTTTCTTCTGATGAAGTATTTGTGCTACAGGTTACTCCTTGTGTAGTTTTCCAGGTTGTGAGTCATTTGTAGACGACAAAGAAGGATACCTAGATATATAGGTGTGCTAAGGAAACTATATATCAATTCAAGGAATTTTTCTTGAAACCCATGAGGGATCAGTGGAGTTAAGAAGAAATGATAAGATCTTGTTCATAGGTAAGGTCTGGTTCCATGTTTAAAGCCTATTCCACACTATTTTGAATTGCTTATAGCATAAGTATACCATGTCGATTCATTCCTTCATATACCTGAGTTTAGATGTCATGCATGCCTCTGTCCTTTTTAAAATTAGATTGGGGACTTTGAACTCAAAGGATTCGAATGATCTAAAGGTCCCTTGGACCATTGAGAGTCCAAATTTAAATCTCTCATTCCAAAAAGGGTAAGTTGAAATCTTCCCTCATATGGTTTGGAAAGTTTATATTTGAATAAATATAAGCTTACATGCTGCCTTTTCCTCCCAAATATGAAGTTCGAATTCGATTCTTCAGCCAAGACTTGCACCCATCAATTGCTTTTGCTTTCAGGGAGGGAAGAAAGGGTAACACTATACAGGATGTGTAGGGAGGGAATAAAGAGTAAAACTATCGAGGATGTATTGCATTTTTCCTCCCAAATATGAAGTTCTAATTCGATTCTTCAACTAAGAACTGCACTCATCAATTGCTTTTTCTTTCAGGGAGGGAAGTGTTGCCGCCTTTCACACACCTAGGGGGGAACGTGGCATAAATATTCAAGCCACTAGGTGTGTCCTTGGGGGCAAGTCTCGAGTCAAGGCTGTCACCTTTTTCTTGACTCCTCCGTTTAGGCTTAACTCCTAACGATGCCAAGGGGGGTAGACCCTATTAATTTACTAAGGAAAAAATATTTAGTATGATGATGTTAAACTGAATGAGTTACTTAGGAGTTTGAAATTTAACCATAAACAACCATAGATGACAAGATAAAAAAATGAGCACACGAAAGGACAATGCTGAGACACAATATATACATATAGAAAGAAAATAGCTAGTGCCTTAAAATGGAGTCATAAAATAATCAATGTACTTGCATGTGCTTGTAGTGAATGTTTTTTGATTGCCTCTTGGTACGTTTTAATTTCATGTGAAATATGAGTTGATTAAAATTAGGTGGGGGGACTCCAGATATACCCGAGGGGTACTTGGAGTATGTCCAAAAGTAAACCTTCATGGCTACCCGTAAGGAATGTGTGGGCTGAATGGAGTCTCTAAGAATGTGTTCATAATACACCCTAAGGTGTAATAGAGATCGGTGCCCCAAGGTCACTGTCCAGGAGTTTCCACTTCCTTTGGGTATTTTGCCACCATTTACGGTTTGATCGAGGCGTTGGATTTTCGCCTGATGGTGGTTAATTGGGGAAGGTCAAAGACTAATTAATCTAGTCACTCACATTGATTTTGATGTAGCTTGACTGATTGGATGAACCACAATCAAGTGCAGAGCATACACACCGGAGTCTTGTCAATTTTAGTGAGTTTTAAAGGATGTGTTTTCTTAGAAAGAAAACCCTCCATGAACCTCTTTCGGTCCAAGTGGACCTCGATCGGGGAATCAAGGAGGGGGTTGATTTTAGAACAATTACTTACAGAAATTAATGGTAAGCAGTAAGCAGATTCAAATCACAAGTTTTCTAATTATTCCTACCACGCATCTCTTTCCCTTGCGGGTCAATCGGGAAGTCGTGGGGTAAGTATTCAAGTTACTTTGATACTGAAATGTAGAATATATGATAAATTAATCAAATCATGTTGTTCTGCATGAATGAAACTAATATAAAGCGAACATAAATAAGACAATGCGAAAAATAACAAAAAATACACGAATCCCCCCAAGGGGGATGGGGAATGGGCTCGAAAGAGCCTATTCGGAGAAAATTTTTATTATCTGCTGTTACAATATCATTAAAATGATATGAATCATCTTGTTTCTTATATAGGATGAAACCAATATCTTACAACTTTCCCAAAATTTAAAATCTACAGTCAAAGGGGAGCCCACTGCGGGGATTTGAACAATCCCAAAGCCACTTTCAAACATCAGCTTCTTTTCTTTCTGTAATGCCTGCTAAAATACAGTGATCATGTTAGAATTAAATATGCCCAAAATCACTTTGAAACTACCTTTGGGTCAACTGACTTTAAACCAAACAAAACTAAGTTAAAACAAGCTAAAACGGTGAAAAAGGAACCAAGGAAAGCTTTCCTTGGTATCTTGGCTTGCTGTTTGGGAAGCCAATGAGATATGCACTAATTGCTGGATTTAATCTTTTTAAAACAAAAACAGAAATCTAACACATGCAACCTATGTATTTTCTTTAAATTGCCATGCAAAACGAACGATTTCCCTGAACTAGATCTAGAATGCTTAATGAGACCTTTTAGAAATGAGATCTAGATTATGAGCTTTGAAATAATAGATCTATGTAAGTTTTACTTTAACATGACATATCTAAATGATAACAAATCTTGCAACCTAAGTAACCAGGTAAGATTTGGATTTTTATAAGGAGGAAAAGAGAGAAAGAGTGCTGGAAGTTTTGAAGATCAACCGTGGAGCTTTCCGGCGGAATGTCGAGGGACTATGCCTTTGAGAAAGTTTTGGAGAAATTGAGGAAGGAAGCTAGATCAACACCCTCTCCAAGCTAGGAACATGCACTTGAATCCAAACGCTTGCCAAAATGCTTATGAGATCCGGTTAATACATAAACAGAGATCTCAGAATAGCGTGCATATAAACTTATAAAACATGTTGAATCTAGATCTCTAAACATGCATCAAAAGGAAAGAGATGGCCAATAAACTTATTAACAAACGCCTTTCCTATCAAGATCATAATAAACTTATTATAAATCTTTTGTAATGAATCCACAAACAATCAGAAAATTATGAACATAGATACATGTTACCTCAGTAAAACATGGCAATGCTCATCCACACACACAATAACATGATACCGTCTTGCCTCCAAAGCTTCTCTTTACTTCAAATGAACAATAACAATAGTACAATAGCAACAAGACCTTAATCCCAGTTCTAACTAGCTTGGAATAGGTAATTTGTGCTTTATTTACAGCAAAAACATTAGATCTATCCCAAGGGGGGCATAAATCCCAAGGAGAGAGAGACTGCAACTGCATGTGGAGTGAATCTGGGCCTGATCTGTGTCTAACCGAGCCTGATCTGAGTCTCATTGAGTGCAACTATCAATCAGAGAGTTGATCTGTCTGACACCTCAACCTACTGACTGAAGCATACACCAAAACTCAATCAGATGGGCCCACACGTGTGGAGGAGAGAGAGAAGGTGCAATTCCCAAGATTGCATGCTCTGGTGCACTCCTAGATCAGCTCCTTCAATTAAAGAATTGTCAGATCCAGTCAATCCCAAGCCGATGAGACTGATTTCAGTCAAATCGGAGCAAATCCCAGTGATTTAGGATTTGGGGTTTTCTCCATTATTTAATTAATTCATCAATTAAATAATCAATATTTGATTTTTAGGGATTTTTGACCTGAGTGATGGACAAATCACTCAAAACTTAGAAAAAGTGGGTCTATGGGTTTACATGGTGCTCTTAGCTTAAAAATGAGCACAACTATGACTGAAACTAACTTCTGAGCCCACTTTTATTACAAGACCATTTTTTCCATTTAAACTATTAAAAAATAGCCTAAGTTTTAGAAAAATTGAAACTTAAAAAAAAACTTAAAAATTAAAAAAAATTAAAACCTAGTTCGACTTAGACATGTTCATATGACTCGACCATGATGCCTAGCATGTTTATACATTGACACATATACTCTAATAACCTCAATAGGCCCAAATGCCAAGCCGACCACCCCAACTTTGGAGGTATTGAGTGAAAAACTCAGAAATTATCAGTCATTTATTCAACAACCAATAATAACCAAGGGAAAAAACACCCTGGGTTGATCGAATTGACAAATAAAGTCTAAGAGACATGAGTCTTTTACAGACACTATCATGCTAGAACATCTTATTACAACTCCCCCATGGGGCATGAACATGTGATATAGTAGAACAAGAACTTCCCAGAAGCACTTCCGAAGGTCTTTTGAAGTCTGAACAAATCATCCTTGTCCAGTTCACCAGGCTCACTTGATAAAAAACCACTAAGTACAACTTAGGTGGTAACATCTGGATCCATCTAGGGACACATGCTCTGACTAATCTTCTGATCAAAGAAGAGGATGTGACTCACTCCGGAATCTCTGGGTCCTGCATAGCAATTAAAGCTTGTTAGTAACATGTATATAAAAGAAATCAACTATAAAAGCAGATTAATGTACAAAATTAGTCTATGATGTACAAAAGAGCAATATTTTACAAGACTAATATACAAAAGAAAAAATTTCAAGGTTAGTACTATGGTACAAAACATCTATAATACAACAATATCTATAATACAACAATATGATACATGAAATTTAAAAATACATGCAGAGCAAGGTTTAGAAATTGGCCCTGAAACCACCGATGCCAATAAAGGCATCAAACCGTCTAAGTGAAGAATATCTTGAGGAGAAAGCCATTCACTGGTAGGCTTAACCTTTCTCCTTCTAGGTCATTTAAATAGAAAGAATTTGTTCCTGCTACTTCATCAATGATATATGGCCCCATCCATACGCTGTAGAACTTTTCGTGTTTTCCAGGTTTGTCCCGTCATTTGTCCCAACGCAAGACCGTGTCACCTACTTGAAAGGATCTATGCCATGTAGATCTATCAAAGGTTCTCTTGACTTTGTCTGAATTTCTGATACTTTGGTCAAGGGAATTTCTTCTACTCTCATCTAACACGATCAACTGGTTGATTCTGTTCTAAATGGCATCCTGATGTGAGCTAAAGGTCTGGAGAAGCCAATACACTGGAAGCTTTAAATGGACAGGTAAGGTGACATCTAGGCCATAGACAAGTTCAAAAGGGATTTTCCTACTTGAACTTTTCTTTGTGATTCTATCGGCCCATAATGCAAACTTGATCTTGCTATCCCAAGTCTTTTTATTATCACCCACAGTTTTTTTGATTATGGTCATTAAGTTTTTATTACTTGACTCAGGTAGACCATTTCCTTCGGGGTAATAGTTGGATGAATGGGATAGGACAATTCCGTACTTGAAACAAAAATATGACATCTCAGCGGAAACAAAGCATGGTCTATTATCTATGATGATTCTGGCTGGCACACCGAATCTTGTGATAATCTTATCTTCTAAGAAATCCATGACTACAGCATCGGTTTCCTTCTTGGTGAGTATCGCCTCTACCCACTTGGTGAAATAACCGGTGGCGGTAAGTATCCAAGAATAACCATTGTTTGAGTTATCTTTGAACTTATCGATGAAATCAAGCCCCCACTGTTGGAAAGGGTCTTGGACTACTATTGGGTTTAAAGGCAAAGCTTTCATTTTTTTTCTTTCCAGTGAACAACTGACACTGGGGGAAAACTCTGACAGAATTGTGCACATATGAAAATAGGTTTGGCCAATAGTAACCTGCTCTAAGGATTTTATGGGCGGTTGTTCTTGCTGCAAAATTTCCACCACAAAATCTTGCATGGAACTCAACCATGATTTTTTTGGACTCAGGTTCATCGACACATCTAAGTATTAAACCATCGGGGTTTCTCCAACCCAAACCATCCTTTGTTAAACAATACTTAGTTGTTTTTAACCTTAATGCTCTTCTTTTATGGCCAAGTAGGTGATCAAGGGATGTAAGGTTATGGAGGAAAAAGATGATGTCGGTATACCATGGGTGTTGCTCTAATCTCTGAAGCTCGTCTGATACACTTTGTTTTGGATCACTGTTTTGACAGATTATTCCTAAGGTTTTTTCATTTCCTTGGGTCAACATCTTTGCAAGACCTTGTCCCTTAATTAACTTAGTAGGTTTTATCTCTAAATCATACTCCTAAATCTTTGAAACCCACTTACCCCTGATTCCTAGACAATCCTGCTGAGACATGATATCCTTGACAGCTGCATGGGGTACATACCCAATGATTTTTGAGTATCCTACATAAGTTTTGAAATGTTTAAGGGACTTGACAAGATCATAAGCCTATTTCTCAATGGTGGTATACTTCAACTCTGAATGTTGCAAGGCTTTACTCATAAAGGCTATAGGTTGCTCTTGTCCCTCCTTATTCTTTTGAAGCAAAACACTAGCAATGGTGTCCTCTGAGGCAAAGGAAAATATCTGAAATTCCTTGGAATAATCTGGACTGATCAAGACTGGGGATGTAGATATGGCATCTTTGATAGACTTGAAAGCATCTTTCCCTTCATCCGTTCACTCAAATTTGGCATCTTTCTTTAACAACTTTTGTAGAGGCTTCATTAGTTCTTCTAAATTTGGGATGAATCTCCTTATGAAATTTATCTGACCATTGAAAGACTGGAGAGCTTTAAGATTTTAAGGCAAGGGGACTTTATTGATGGCTTCAACTCTCTCAGGATCGAATTTGACACCATCCCTAGAAATGATGTTTCCCAACAACTTGCCTTCATCAACCCCAAAGATTGACTTGGCAGGGTTTAAGGAAATACCATATTTCCGACATCTTATGAAAACCTGCCTAAGATGACTTATGTGGTCAGATCTTTCTTTCGAGAAAACAGTTAAGTTATCTTGATATATTTCAATTATTTTTCCTATAAGTTCTTTGAAGGAAAAATCCATGGCTCTTTGGAAGGTGGCACCTACATTTAATAATCCAAAAGGCATTCTTAAAAATTTATAAGTGCCCCAAGGTGTGGTGAATGTAGTTTTATGTTGTTCCTCTTTATTTACCAACACTTGGTTATAACTGGAAAAGCCATCCAACATGGACATCATTCCTGATCTCGTTACTCTTTGAAGCAATGTTTCCATGTTGGGCAATGGGTAATTATCTTTAAGGCATGATGTATTCAGATTTCTAAAATCTATACATATTCTAATTGACCCATTCTCCTTTATGACAACAACTAAGTTGGAGCGCCACGATGAATGTCTTGTAGGTGCTATGATCCCTTCTGCTAACATCTTTTGAAGTTCCTTCTGCATAATGGGGGCTAACTTAGGATTTATTCGCCTAAGTTTTTGTCAGAAAGGCTTGACCTCCTTAGCCTTTTTTGTGAGGGGAATAGTGTGTTGAAACACATCTTCCCAATAGGCTTTAAGTTCATCATAACTAAAGGCCAACATATCTCTATATTCTTTGATTAAGTTGATCAAATTGTTCCTTTCCTTTTTCGAAGTACCTTTTCCAATTTTTATTAACTTGGGGTCCTTATCAGATCCTATGTTTATTTCCATATAATCCCCAATTTTTAGTTCTTCTTTTTTGTTTTTATGATGATCATGTCGATCAAACATATTTTCAAAAGCAATAAGGCTACTTGGGATGTGATTCCTTTTATTATCCTCGCATTCCTGATACTCTTTACCCTCTTGTTGATAACTGATCTTGCAACCTTCAAACCCTTGTAGATTATGGATGAATCTCAAGAGTTGTTCATCATCTTTAAACACCTGCCAGTGATCTACATTATCTGGAATTGAAGGTCTACAATTAATTTCCATTTTTCCATTCCCACCAATCATTTCATCTAATGGCTGGAGGGTGGATGCTGCTACTGCCAACTTGTCTGCTAACCCATTCATTTCTCTAGGGACCTTTTGAATGTTAAGTGCATCAAACCATTCCATGGTGTCCCATATGGTATTTCTATAATTCCTTAGTCTGTCATTTTTGCACTAATACCGATTCTTAATCTGGAGGACAACTAAGTCTGAATCACCTTTTATGTTCAACATTTTTATCCCTATGTCTTTAGCAGTTTCTAACCCTAGAAACAATGCCTCATACTCAGCTACATTGTTTGATGATTCAAACTCTAACCTGAAAGCAAAGTTGTAGACTTTACTTGAAGGAGAAATGATCACAATGCCCGCACCCTTTCCGGCTTTGGAATAAGCCCCGTCAAAGTACATTTTCCAAACTTCATCTATCTTTTCATCTTTAATTTTTTCCTTAATAGGGGCCATGAAATTTGACAAGATAGCATAGTTTCCAAAGTTATCAGTAAAATGAACGAATTCATTTTTGGGCTTCTTAGGGTTTTCTACATGCCATTTCCTTAGCTTCTCTCTGTGGAGTATCACCCTAGTGTTTTCTGATGCAGGTATAGTAGCATATGTCCAATCGATTTGAATGTACCCACCAAGAGTTGCGGTCCATTTTCTGGATAGCAACATACCCCAACTATCTGGAACATCTATCACTACCACATCCATCGACATGTCGATGTTAGGATACTTGGCCAGCTTAACATGTAGATTTAAAATTATCCCTACCACTTCAACTTCTCTTGCATCCATTGTACAAACATTGTGGTAGGGTTGAGTGACCCTTAGATTTAGCTATTCCATTACTTTTCTTGTCATGACATTTGATGAAGCACCTGAATCTAACATGCAATTATGAAGGACAAGGTTATAAACTAGCATAGAGACATAAAAAGGCGGGTGGTCTTCTATTTTCAGATCAACACTGTTGAGGACTGTAGGCATATCCATAGGTTCAATATGTTTGGCTTCAAATATAGCATTATTATTAGGGATAGGATCCTCTTTGACAATATTATGAGTTTTACTTTGACTATCATCTATGGCTTTCAACAACTTTTCTTTTTGACCAAGAATTTTAAGGACATCAATTGCATAAACATGAATCTTAGCACTACTTATCCATTCTCCCATGTCAACATTTGATTCAGGAATAACAAGGGGATCTGGGAGAGGAGGAACGGTTACCTTCAGCTTGTACTGTTTAGATGGTGATGGCTTCTCCTTTCTTTGATAAACTGCCCCTTGAATCTAGCCTTCTTCATTTCCTGAATTCTTTCCGGAGTAGGAATTTCACCACATAAGTTGGAAAGGAGGTCCTTCTCATAACTGTAATCTGTGGCCTACTGCCAATGCTGGTCTGAAAAAGGGTAGGTTTGGCCTACCATGTACACTTGATCAGACTCGCTTGACGTTGTTTCTTGATTACTGACCTCAGGAAGACCATGTTCCATAACTTGGTTTGCAACATAACAAGTGTTTTCTTGGTGCAATTGTTCACAAGGTCTACACCATGGAATTACTTCTTCTACCATGTTAGCTGAGTCTAACTGGTTTGGAATCCTAGGTTCTTGCTGAGGAGCTTTCTTTTGATACATCTAATTCTATTTAGGCTGAGAGTTCCTAGGTCCATTATTTCTTTCCATTATGATTATTCTATTTTGCATATGATTCATTTGTGCAGAATGATTTGCCATAAGTTGGTTTTGACTAGTAACCAAGTTCTTTATCATGTCCGTCATATTTTCCACGGGATCCTTAGAGGTTCCCGTTTCTTATGATTCAACGGCTTTACCCTTCTCTTTGTTGTAGGAAGTGTTTCCCCTAGTGTAACCTGGAATGTTGGACTTGCCTGAAGATTGCATATTCTTTTCTATTTTCTCAGCTAATTCCTGGGCAGTTTTTAGATCGGCCGGTTTCTTATCTCTCAACTGGTACCTTAAGTTACCAGTGAAAGCTTCAATGTAAGATATGAGGATGGATGCATCCTTTGGCTTGATTTCTTTAGGAAGTTCCGCAACCACACGCCTAAATTTAGTGTTAAATTCATCCATGGTTTCATTCTCCATCTTCTTTAAGCTATGAAGGGCAGCAAGCAAATGTCTTGGTTCCTTCTTTTCTCCCCATTTCTTCTTAAAACCATCTTGGAATTCACCAAGAGTTTTATATGTATTATCATCTAGATCGAGGTACCATTCTCCAGCATCATCTTCTAAGGATAAAGCAAAGAGCTTCATTTTGACATCGTCATGGTCATGGGCGACATCATTGCAATAACTGACCAGGTGCTTTTTGAAGTTTCGGAGGTGAGACTTGGCAGTGATGGCATTGTTGCCTTGAAATATGGGGAGCTTCTTGATGGCATCATTTGGAATGGCATGGGGAGCCCCTGCTATCTGAGAAAAGTAAAGGGGTTTGAAGAATTCTGTCATTTCTTGAGATTGGTGAATATGACTCTCTACAAATATGTGATGGATATCTGAGAGGGATTGGTCTCCTAAATCTTCAAGGTTTCTACGAGAAGTTTTCCTATTCAATCTTTCCTTCATAAACCTTTCGGGATTAGGGAGAGGATTGAATAATTGATGGCGGTTTCTTCGGGTAGAAATTCTTGGAGGGATGATGTTAGACAGTGGAGTTGCTAGATGGATCGAGTTTTAATTTTTATGTTTTTTAAAGACAAGATCAATCAATTTTTTTAATCTTTTTAGTTGTTTAGAAAAAAGTTAAGCCAAGTCGTACTCGGGAATAAAAAGATTTATCCCCGCACCGACGCCAAAAAAGTGTTGCCGCCTTTCACACACCTTGGCGGGGGGGGGGAATGTGGCAGAAATATTCAAGCCACTAGGTGTGTCCTTGGGGGAAAGTCTCGAGTCAAGGTTGTCACCTTGTTCTTGAATCCTCCATTTAAGGTTAAGTCCTAATGAAGCCAAGGAGGGTAGACCCTATTAAGTTACTAAGGCAAAATTATTTAGTATGATGATGTTAAACTGAATGAGTTACTTAGGAGTTCGAAATTTAACCATAGATGACAAGATAAAATAATGAGCACACGAAAGGACAATGCTGAGACACAATATATATATATATATATAGAAAGAAAATAGTCAGTGCCTTAAAATGGAGTCATAAAATAATCAATGTACTTGCATGTGCTTGTAGTGAATGTTTTGCAATTGCCTCTTGGTACATTTTAAGTTAATGTGAAATATGAGTTGATTAAAATTAGGCCAGGGGGGGGGACTCCAGATATACCCGAGGGGTACTTGGAGTATGTCCAAAAGTAAACCTTCACAGCTACTCGCAAGGAATGTGTGGGGTGAATGGAGTCTCTGAGACTGTGTTCATTATACACCCTAAGGTGTAACAGAGATCGACGCCTCGAGGTCACTGTCTAGGAGTTCCCACTTCCTTTGGGTATTTTGCCACTGTTTACGGTTTGATCGAGGCGTTGGATTTTCTCCTGATGGTGGTTAATTAGGGAAGGTGAAGACTGATTAATCTAGTCACTCACGTTGCTTTTGATGCAGCTTGACTGATCGGACGAACCACAGCCAAGTGCAGAGCATACACACCAGAGTCTTGTCAATTTTAGTGAATTTTAAAGGATGTGTTTTCTTAGAAAGAAAAACCCTCCAGGAACCTCTTTCAGTCCAAGTGGACCTCAATCAGGGAATCAAGGAGGGGGTTGATTTTAGAACAATTACTTACAGAAATTAATGATAAGTAGCAAGCAGAAACAAATCACAAATTTTCTAATTATTCCTACCACGCATCTCTTTCCCCTTGCGGGTTGATCAGGAAGTCGTGGGGTAAGTATTCAAGTTACTCTGATACTGAAATGTGGAATATATGATAAAGTAATCAAAGCATGTTGTTCTGCATGAATGAAACTAATCTAAAGAGAACAGAAATAAGACAATGCGAAAAATAACAAAAAAGGCACGAATCCCCTTAGGGGGGATAGGGAATGGGCTTGAAAGAGCCTATTCAGAGAATTTTTTTATTATCTGCTGTTACAATATCAGTAAAATGATTTGAATCCTCTTGGTTCTTATATCGGATGAAACCAAGATATTACAACTTTCCCAAAATTTAAAATTTACAGTCAAAGGGGAGCCCCCTAGGGGGATTTGAACGATCCCAAAGCCACTTTCGAACAATAGCTTCTTTTCTTTCTGTTATGCCTGCTAAAAGACATCGATCATGTTAGAATGGAATATGCCCAAAATCACTTTGAAAGTACCTTTTGGGTCAGCCTACTTTAAACCAAACAAAACTAAGTTAAAACTAGCTAAAATGGTGAAAAAGGAAACAAGCTTTCCTTGGGATCTTGGCTTGCTGTTTGGGAAGCCAATAAGATATGCACTGATTGTTGGATTTAATCTTTTTAAAATAGAAACAGAAATCTAATACATGCAACCTATGGATTTTCTTTAAATTGCCATGTAAAACGGACGATTTCCCTGAACTAGATCTAGAATGCCTAATGAGACCTTTTAGAAATGAGATCTAGATTATGAGCTTTGAAATAATAGATCTATGTAAGTTTTACTTTAATATGATAGATCTAAATGATAACAAAACTTGTAGCCAAAGTAACCAGGTAAGATTTGGATTTTTATACGGAAGAGAGAGAAAGAGTGCTGGAAGTCTTGAAGATCAACTGTGGAGCTTTTTCCGGTGGAATGTCGAGAGACTATGCCTTTGAGAAAGTTTTGGAAAAAGTGAGGAAGCAAGCTAGATCAGCACCCTCTCCAAGCTAAGAACCTGCAACTGAATCCAAAGACTTGCCAAATTGCTTGTGAGATCCAGTTAATACATAAACAGAGATTTCAGAATAGCATGCATATAAACTTATAAAACATGTTGAATCTAGATCTCTAAACATGCATCAAAAGGAAAGAGATGGCCAATAAACTTATTAACAAACTCCTTTCCTATCAAGATCATAATAAAGTTATTATCAATATTTTGCAATGAATCCACAAACAATCAGCAAATTATGAACATAGATATAGGCTACCTCAGTAAAACATGTCAATGCTCATCCACACACACTATAACATGACACCGCCTTGCCTCCAAAGCTTCTCTTTATTTCAAATGAACAATAACAACAATACAATAGCAACAGCACCTCAATCTCAGTTCTAACTAGCTTGGAAGAGGTAATCTGTGCTTTATTTATAGCAAAAACAGGTGATCTAGCCTGGGGGGCACAAATCCCAAGGAGAGAGAGACTGCAGTTGCATGTGGAGTGAATCTGGGCTTGATCTGTGTCTAACTGAGCCTGATCTGAGTTTCACTGAGTGCAACTATCAATCGGAGAGCTAATGTGTCTGACACCTCAACTTGCTGACTTAAGCATCCACCAAAACTCAATTAGATGGGCCCACACGTGTGGAGGAGAGAGAGAGGGCACAATTCCCAAGATTGCATGCTATGGTGCACTCCTAGATCAGCCCAGATCACCTCCTTCAATTAAGGAATTGTCAGATCCAGTCAATCCCAAGCCGATGAGACTAATGTCAGTCAAATCGGAGCAAATCCCAATGATTTAAGATTTGGGGTTTTCTCCATTATTTAATTAATTCATCAATTAAATAATCAATATTTGATTTTTAGGGATTTTTGACCTGAGTGATGGACAAGTCACTCAAAACATAGAAAAAGTGGGTATATGGGTTTACATGGTGCTCTGAGCTTGAAAATGAGCACCCCCATTACCGAAAGTGACTTTTGAGCCCATTTTTATTACAAGCCCAAATTTTCTATTTAAACTTTTAAAAAATAGCCTAAGTTTTGGAAAAATTAAAACTTTAAAAAAACTTAAAAAAAAAAAAAAAAACCTAGGTGGACTTAGACATGTTCATATGACTCGACCATGATGCCTAACATGTTGATACATTGACACATGGGCTTTAATAACCTCAATAGGCCCAAATGCCAAGCCGACCACCCCAACTTTGGAGGTATTGAGTGAAAAACTCAGAAATTATCAGTCGTTTATTCAACAACCAATAATAACCAAGGGAAAAAACACCCTGGGCTGATCGGATTGACAAATAAAGTCTAAGAGACCGAGTCTTTTACAGACACTATAATGCTAGAACATCTTATTACAACTACCCCATGGGGCATGAACATGTGATATAGTACAACAAGCACTTCCGAAGGTCTTTTGAAATCCGAACAAATCATCTTTGTCTGGTTCACCAAGCTCACTTGATAAAACACCAGTACAACTTAGGTGGTAACAGGAAGAAAGGGTAAAACTACAGAGAATGTGTAGGTAGGGAAGATTCAGATTGTTATTAACAATTATGTTTAATAAGTGTTTGTTGAATAATAATTAAGAAAATCTTTCCATTTTTTTTCTAAATTTAGATTAAGTTCTCTAAATTAGAACTGATAACAAACTCTGCTCTCTATTTGCAGTCTACAGTAATGTGTACTAATTTCTATAAGTGTGTGAAATTTTTTGTGTATATGTGAGTTCATTGTGTTTCATTTTTAGTTCATTTACTGCTGTGCTTTTCTATTTGACCGGTGTGTGAAATTTTGTATGCATATGTGAATTAATTGTGTTTCTTCTTCAGTTTGTTTACAGAAATCTGTTTTTCTTCCGGAGCCAGAGGATTCCCTGGCGAAGTTGAAGTAAGTGAGGAGGGTTGTTTTGAGTAAATCATTGTAGATAGTTTGTTACCAGGCAACGTTTGCAGGTGAAGCGACCACCCACTCACGTCCTCCTCCAAAGCGCCCACAACACTGTGATCTGTAGCATATGCGATCTGCCTTACCACCCATCTACTTTTCAATCCAACTACATGAATCTGTCCTCAGCATTGTTCCTACTGCCTGTTGTTTTATCTCGCAGATCTGCACTCAATCACTATCTCTCTACCCAGTGATTCTACGACGTGTTAAATCCATCGATCACTCATGTTAATGCTCGGCCTCCGCTAATGAAGATCACTCCCTTGGCATACATCAATACGTCTACTCATCTACACATGAACGCGACCTGTTCGCCGACGACGGATCTGCTCATGTCCATAGCTCATGGTTCAACGACCCCCTTTCACAGCGACACAGCGTTTAAATCAGCAGTCTCTTCAAATTCGGCCATTCTATTATTAAAGAGTTTCCACAATATTTGAAGGATTGAAGCCACTGCCCATAGCTGCCGCCCTTTTGAACCTCGTCGAGTGGAAGAAAGTATGTAAACTCGCAACAAATTTATTAATTATCCGGTTCAAGTTTTGAAAGTAATAATAATAGCAGAGCACATCGGCTCAACAATTTCAGAAATTGGACATGGGTATATGCTTACATACTGTGCAGGTATAAGCAGATTAATAATAGCAGAGCACATCGGCTCAACAATTTCAGAAATTGGACATGGGTATATCCTTACATACTGTGCAGGTATAAGCAGATGTTTTTCTATTAGAATATTTTTTGTTTCGGTTCATCTTCAGAGAAGATAAGGGAGCGGTTTTGGAAAGAACTAAAACGAGGATTCTGAAGAATACCGAAAAGTTTAGTTTTTCAGTTTCAGAGGGAGCATGTTAACTTTCAAGTGTATTAAAATGGGTGGGTTACCATGGGCTAACAGCCGGTGGTCTCGGGTTTAGCAAAGAAGATGTAGCCATTGCAAAGGTTTATTGGATTTTGATGATGGTGATGATTTCAATGGAATTGAATTTTTTTATATTTCAAGATATAGAAATGATGCAGTAGAAGACAAAAGTTGTTCAAATAGTCAGGGACACCTGTCGATCACAGAAACTATATCTCATTGGGGTTATATGTATCGGGGGATTGTTGTTCAATGATCATATAAAATATCTCTTTATAAGGGTTACTTTACATTGCAATTGCTAATGATGTCCAATGACTGAGAAACTTGGCTTGAGAATATAATTTCAGTGGAACAGGTGGTAGCTTGAAAGAGTCTTACAGGTGGAAGAACTGTCTTCAAAGGAGTAGCTTCTAAATAATGTTATTTATGTTTTTTTTTCAATGTGTTTTTACTTTTAGTTAATTTTGTTTTCAATAATGTAAGTAAGTGTTAAAATATAAAAAATACATTTGTATTAAATGCAGATTGCTATTAATAATTATGTGAAGTACTCATTTGTTGAATGATGGTTGAGAAAATCTCTGAACCACTTCCATCTAAATGTAGAATAAATTAGAACTGATAAGGCACTCTGCACTCTAAATAGTACCATGTACCAGTTACATTTAACCTGTAAATGTAAATTTTGTTTGCATATGTGAGCTCATGGGATTTTTTCTTTCTGATTGCGGAAGAGACCGAAGTAGAGAAATCTGTGTTCTTCTAGATTTTCTCATGAGCATGAATCCCTAAAGGTCTAAAAAAAGGTAGTGCAGTGAAGGCCCAGAGGTAACCATAACGTTGAAGCAGACGACCTCCACATCAGTCTTGCATTCTGATAAGTCTTATGGCAACTGTTTGCGATGTACAAGATGACACCTTCAACGCCTCTGAGATGGAGGAACTCCATGAGTAGCGAAGATTTTGAAGAAATGAAAAAGATTACAATCTCAAAAGCTCCTATCTGCACAATGCTATTGCCCGTATAGAGTTTTATCCCTTCTCAAAGTGGTTGAATGGCTGGTTAACAAAGGCGATTTAAGCGACAGGGAATATATTCATATACCGAGAGATGCATTCCCTCTTTCACAATGAATGCTATTGCTGCTATTACAAATTCCAAAAGTTTCAAATCGAATTGAGTTGTGAGTGGAATCGAGGATTTCGCCAACAAACACGATCCAAAATAATGAAACTTATACAAGGGACGTTACAGACCGAAAAATATTGCTAAAGACTTCAAACAAAAAACAAAAATAATTAGCTTAGCCAGCCCGATCTTTCAAGAAGGAACTGGCCAGTTCATGGTTAAGATAAAGAGGAATAGAAATGCAGGATGACCCAGCAAGGAAGAGCTGGGGAGAGAGCATACCTGCTATGAAGAAAGGAAGAGATTGAGAGCAGAGTGAGTTCCTTTCGGAGCGTTACCGTAGTTACCCAGCCAAGAAGAGACCTTAGCCAGACAGAGGACACCTCCTAGCATCTACCCATACATACAGAACACGATGGGTATAGCTATCTTAGCCTAAACGCGCGATGATTTCCGTCATAGATTTCTCTGGTACGATTTCAATGGGAATTTTTAAAATCTCAATTAACAATGTTTAAATTCCTAGAATATGGGTAGATGTTTAAATTCTTAGAACATGGGTAGATGTTTAAATTCTTAGAATATAGGTGTCCTAGGTTTTTGAGGAAGCTGGATCTATTTATAAATTCAGAATAACCACTGAACAGTACATAATTCAGATTTCAAATAAAAAAAGAAGCCAACATAACCTGATTCCGCTTTCTTTTAGACTTCTTCAAAATACAATTCATTACAAATACACTATTTCTAGAAAAATAGTGTGCATTCGATCTTCTCGTAATTTTATTTGATAGTTAAACCATTTAGAAAAAACATGTACAGAAGATTGGAAAATATTATATTCTTCAATGGAAGAACTAGAATATGCTCTTAACAGTGGTAACAACTACTCTTAACCTCTGTATCTCCGAATGCTTTTAACATTGGTAACAACTCCATCATGTAACAAGGATAATAGGACATACTCCAAGAGAAAGTTCCATCGCCCCAAAAATAAAATAATGTTAACTATAAGGGGGATTCCATGATAAAATTCAACAGGGAATGGTATTGGTAAATATAAGGGGGATTCCATGATAAAACTCAACAGGGAATGGTATTGGTAAATGCCTGAAAATTTGAATAAAAGCATGTACTGCAATGCTCTGCAGATAATAGAAAACAAGAATGCATAAAAACAGAGCTAATTTTCCACCAAAGAGACAATCACAGAGACAATCTCTATAATCTGGAAAGCAATCCTTCAAGCTTTTGATCGAGTGGGTGATTGGTTGGAGTGGCAGATCGGCAGCGGACGAAGAGTTAGAATCAGACAGGACTCGTGGATTGCAGGTTCTGATCGGCACAGACTCCCTCAGCAGCTTGTTAATGACCTTCGTGAACAAGGTTATTGTTTTTTACATCAGGTCAGTGATCCTTTTAATACTACTCCTTTATCTCAGGCCTTGCTATCAGCTGAACATTTGGGAATTGTTAGACAAGATTTCAAGTTTGCCTGGAATAGATATATTCACCCTTTAAAAAGCTCTTTGAATGACAGAGACAATTCCCTAATTTGGTCAAAGAATCCTGGGTCTGGGATTTACACCCCTAGACTCGGCTATATCACCCAGAGCTCTCTCCAAGGCCCTCCAAATCAGTCCTGGTGGCATTCTCTCATTTGGTGCTTAAAATGTCCCATGAAGTGTAAGAAGATTTTCCTTTCGCTGGTGTGGGATTTCCTTATGAAAAGGATCTGGGCTGGGCCCAGCAGATGTCCTTTGTGCAAGTCATGTAATGAATCTCTAGAACACCTTTTTATCTCTTGCAGCTATACCAGACAAACCTGGGACCATCTATCCTGCTTCAAAGGAATTCAGTTTCAATGGACGGGTGATTCTGTAAGTGAAGCTTTTGAATTATGGAATCAAAATACTGTGAATGGGAATTATATTGCTCTTCCAGTCATTACCTGGTTCGTTTGGTGCTCGAGGAATCTTGCTTTATTTGAGGAGAAGCTTATATCACCAGTCATGTGTGCTTCCCAATGCCTTGCTGTTCTCAATCTTTTCCCTTCGGACAATCCCCGCTGAAAGTTAGAAGAGTAATCCCTGAACAGTTGGATAGCTATACTCCCTAGATTTTCTTTGATGGAGCTGCCTCTTTCAACCCTGATAGGGGAGGTGTGGGTGGCATTCTACACCTATCTGCCCCTGATAGGGGAGGTGTGGGTGGCATTCTACACCTATCTTGCACGAACAATAAGGCGGAGCTGATTGCTTTAAAACTCACACTTTCTCTGGCAATGGCAAAAGGAGTCAACCAGGTTCATGTTTTTGGCAATTCGAAGTTGGTGATCAACTGGATGTCCAACAAAACACCTCCACCTCCAAGAACATTTATTTGGCTCCCATCTTCGTAGACATCATCAGATTGCTGGACCGTTTTCATTCTGTCTCCTTCCAGCATGGAATATGGAGGCAGATCGTCTATCCAAGAAAGGTTTATCCATAGATGTGGGGATTTGGCACAGACGGGAAAGACTGAAGAGGATGAGCATGCTTGGGACCCTGGACCTTTTATGGGTATCCCTCTCTGATTGTCTTTTTGTGTTACTCTCCCCATCTCAGGTGGAGGTGCGGTTAAAGCTGTAATCTGCATCTCTTTTTGATGGAATCATTCATTTCAGATTTTCAGATTTTTGATAGTCCGGATTTTATGTAGTTGACCTGTCATAATTTTTATGGTTTTTATTGCAGTACTCTAGTAGTTTTGAAGTTATGTTTCTTTTGATGCCTAGAGGGCTAAAGGCAAACCATACCTATCTGATCAATGTAATATATGGTTTTCTATCGATATAATGAACTGTGATGTTTTTTCCGAGGAAAACAAAAACTGATTTTCCACTTAAAGTCATCATGTCATCATGGAACATGATTATAATAGGTCTCCTTGAGAATATGTTTCGCTAACAGACTAAACTGCTACTGCTTCCAGTAAAATGATAAGCACTCTAATCCCCTTTCATTCTTTCTCATAAACAAGCATTTGATGTAGTTGCAAGCTTCAAGAGAGGAAAAGGCAGAGTACAGTGATCTTTATTTTTGGAAGAACATATCTTATATTTCATTACTAATAAATAAAATGACATCGAGAATATGGCATGATCTATCCAAATGGCAGTCACAAAAGATCCCCTGCACTACATAAGCAAGGAGAACTAGCATATCCACTTTGGCTCTCGTCTTAAGAAGAGTGCAGAATTTTTATAAACATTTACATATTCTTTCAATCACTGATTCACGCTGAATCTAACCAACACAAAATGCTAGTTGATAAAGGAAAGCTGAAATGCACAATATCAAATTCAAGAAGTGTTACAATTATTGTTGGTATATTTGAACCTTTATGACGATGTTGTACATAGACAAGGAGAAACCTGTTCCTCACAGTCTTTGGGATTACCCTTGGGATTCTTAAGAAAACGTTCAATGGAAAAATAGTGCAGTGGCACCCCATGGGCTTCTCCTTGGAGGGCAAGATCAGCCATTATCCGTCCTACCAAAGGACCCATCTTGAATCCATGGCCAGAGAATCCCGAGGCAATTAAAATAGGTGACTTGGTTGATGTTGACATCTCAGTCTTTGTCGATGGCAAGAAATCGAGGATGAAATCCTCATCAGGGGACATTGAATACATGCAAGCCTCGGCAACAACAGGGCTCTCTGACATAACATTTCCTCTGAAACTTTCAGCTATCCAAGGGCTTACCTTCTGCCTCAGTGCATCCAGATCAGGCAACAAAGTCCTCTTCTCTGGGTCACATGGGTAACCTCCATGAACTGAGATCTTGAGCAATCCAGGGTATTCTAAAGAGGGTGTCCCGTAGAGGTAAGGATTATTGTAACAGGCAAAGGTGGGGAATCCATTCTCAGGCAAAAAGCTCTGTAAACCCTCTTGGATTTTCCAATATGCAATGCTGGTATGAAGAGGCTGAATGGGTAATTCAATCTCTGAGATCTCTTTAGCAAGCTTTTTAGCCCATGCGCCAGCAGCAATCACGCATTTTCTCCCGCTTACAGATCCCCTACTGGTACACACTAGAACCCCATCTGACCCATCTCTTAATTTCCACTCATAACTGATTTTTGTTACTTGGACATTGTCTCTAAGTGTAGCGCCGTGCTTCAGAGCCAAAGACTGGAACGCTGCAACTGCCTTGGATGCTCGCAGAATCCCTCCTCTGTCTGTAACAACTCCAATCCAATCACTGGGTAGCTTGATTACCTTGAATCTCTCTGAAACTTGTTCTGAATTGAGAACTTCAACGGGGATCCCTCGTTTTTTGCATACTTGTATGACGGATTGAAGGCTGTTGTTCTGGATGGAACCCATGTCAAGCTGCTTGGTCTTGATATGCAATCTGTACCCAATTTCTTGTTGGGCTTCTTCCCATAGACTGAAGGCCTCCTCCATCATTGCAGTGTAATATTCTTCTGGGTAAGTCTCTCTGATGGTCCTGGATTCCCCATGAGAAGATCCTCTGTGGTGCAGAAAATCATATTGTTCTAAAAGGAGAACAGATTTGGCTCTCTTTGCAATTTGGTAGGCAGTGCAGCTGCCTATTATGCCTGCGCCTACCACTACCACTTCATACTCGCCTGAGATCTCACCCATCTTGGCTGCTTTTGCTGCAGAAATCGGAACTGTTGTGCATTCATTCAACAGTTCGAAATGAATAGAGGTAGCTTGGCAATTGGAAATTATATAAGTTTATGCAAATGCGTGGATCTTCAGTGGAATCACTGTTTTCTTTGACTCTTTGTTCAGCTTTTTGTCCCTGAGATTCTCTCCATTCCCATTCGGCGATTTCGTGACTCATGTTTGTCCTTGTGCATATACAAAGAATCTCCTAGCCATTTCCACTATAATAAATATATTTTCTGTCTGTCCTGTCAGCCTTTTGTCGTTGAGATTATCTCCATTCTCATTCGTTGAATTCGTGACTTTGCTCATTTTTTTTTCATCTTTGAAGAATCTCCTAGCCAATAGCCTAAAATTAAATAAAAATGCAAATCGCAATCCGCAGTATAAAATGCAATAGACTCTCACTCTGCAATATAAAAGTCCAATGCCAGTCATAAAAGCTAAACTAAATCTGGCACCATGTTGAGGAAGAATATCGCTTTATTGCATTTTATTACATAAGTTTATTTAGTTCTGTGAATCATGGTTTTGAATCCAATTTATAAGATATAAATAGGACAATGTCTATTTTTTTATTATATAAGTTTATTTGGTTCTTTTTATCATATTTTTTAATCTAATTTAAATGATATAAATAGTAATAGTGGTTAAAATCATATTAGAAAGTTTTTTAGGTTTTTAACCACATAGGTATAAAGTTAAGGTTTAATTAGGTTTTCCTAGATTGAAAATGCAAACTTTTTGGTTATGACCTATCTATCATAATTTAGGTTTATGATTTAAATGAAATGCAACTAAGAATGTGAATGTGAAATGCAAAGGTAACAAATCAAATTGTAGTTAAGAGAGTTGTTAGAACCAATTGACATGAAATAAAGGGAGAAATACAAGCAATAGATAGAATAGTCCATCAACAATAGTGTGCACATATATAATAGCAGTTCCAAAGAATTGAGGATAGCCTAGAAGTGACAAAGAGATAATTTTTTTCACATCTATTTGTTAGCAATGCATAAAATAAGCAAGCATATGCATTGCAAATATGAGATTATAAGAACACAAATTAATGACATATCTATTCATCATATGAAGATAGCTGACAATGCCAAAAGAAAACCCCTTGCATGGCTTTAATGTTCCTTTTATATAATTTGCCAATGAGTTTTGTCCTTCCTAGACTTGATTCTTGGCCTTCCTATCCTCCTTGGTTATATAGCATTATATGATTAGATAATCATCCTAAATTTGAAGATGAGGGATGTATTTGGAGGATTGGTCAACTAGGATTTTTGGAAATGATGGCTATTGCCGACAATTTGGTGAAGGGATTGAATGTCTATAGTGATAATTTGGATGCAATGGGTCATTGAAGTTTAATCATGGGGCTTAGAATAACAAGGTTGTTGTACAAGGCCGAGTTGTCAATGGGTTTGGACTATGCCCATGTCTTTGTCTGGTCTTTATTACAAGAGATGTAGGGGTCTAATTCTTCAACATTTAGGCAAATGGAGAAGATCTAAGGACATGGGATCCAATGACAGACTAGTCCTTTGTTACAAGCTTCTTTTCCTTTCTCATAGTTGGTCATCTATTAATGGTTATGCATTCTATTGAGTATTCATATTTCAAGAAGTGGGAAAGGGATTTTGCCATTTGTTAGGTCTAGAGATCGATTCCAAATCTCTAAGGGCACAAGATCTAATGACGAGCCTCTCCTTGTTACAAGGCTCATTTTCCTTTCTCTTGGTTGGCCCTTTATTAATGGCTATGCAATTTGTTGAGTATTTGTGTTTCAAGAAGTGGGTGAGGGTTTTTACCTTTAGTTGTGAGTAGACGTCGATTACAAAGCATTGAGGGACTTTTATGTTTAAGGAGGAGTTAAGTAGTTGAGGCTACGAAATCTTAACAAGTTATGATATCTTTGTTAAATTCAAGAGACACATTCAGATAATCAGACAATTAATAACAACATTAGAACACCAGTATTTCATGTGGTAAAACCCCAACATGGGGAAACATCCACGGGCAAAGTATTGAAGCTCATTAATAGAGAAAGATAGATTACGAGACGGTCTCAACCTCACAGACAACTCTCTACATTGTGCATCCCAACCATGCACTATATACTTCATGAATTTAGTTACATGAGTAAACCGTTGCCGGTTATGCCCGTTATGAGAAACTTCCCGTAAACATCCGTAATGAGAAAACTCCCATAAACAAATTAGATTAGTTGTCATTTAAAAATCTCCACCTTGACAACAAAACTTACAAGTACTTTGCCCAAGGCTATTTATCACCTTTTCTTCAAACCAAGAGACGCTACACACCAACGTAACTTCTCTAACAATACAGGTTTTGTGAACATATCTGCACTATTTTCTTTAGTATGGACCTTTTTCAGATCTACTCCACCTTCACTAATGGCTTGTCTTACAAAATGATATTTTACATCAATATGTTTAGTCTTACTATGATAAACAGGATTTGTAGCCAAATGAATAGCACTTTGACTGTCACAAAAGATAGGCACACTGTTCTACAACCTTCCAATTTCTCTAAGCAGACCTCTCAGCCAAATTGCCTCTTTGCAAGCATGTGAGGCAGCAATGTATTCAGCCTCTGTCGTGGGTAAAGCAACTGTGTCTTGAAGCTTTGACATCCAACTTATAGCTCCACCTGCAAGAGTAAAGACATAACCTGAAGTAGACCTTCTCTTGTCCAAATCACCTACGAAATCTGAATCAACAAAACCACACACAGAATCACTGTTACTATTAAAAGATGATACAATAGTCACTTGTGCCTCTTAAGTACCGAAGCACCCATTTCACTACATTCCAATGTTCTTTTCCTGGATTTTCCATGTACTTACTAACAACACCGACTGCATGTGAAATATTAGGTCTAGTACACACCATTGCATACATCAAACATCCTACTGAATTGGCATATGGTACACGAGACATATAATCCTTTTCTTCAGCACTACTAGGACATAAACTTGAAGAAAGTTTGAAATGGGAAGCCAAAGGAACATTCACAGGCTTTGCCTTATTCATTTCGAATCTTTCAAGTATTTTCTCAACATACTTCTCCTGCGAAAAACTGAGCTTACCATTTTTCCTGTCTCTATGTATCTCAATACCCAAGATTTGTTTTGCAGCTCCAAGATCCTTCATATCAAAATTCCTATCCATCTGAGCCTTTAACCTGTTAATCTCGTCCATGCTTTTGCTCACAATAAGCATATCATCAACATACAATACTAAAATAATGAATATATCATTCAATTTTTTGAAGTATAAACAATGATCATACTCACTCCTAGTATATCCTTGGCTCACCATGAAAGAATCAAACTTCTTGTACCATTGCCCGGGCGATTGTTTCAGGCCATACAATGATTTCTTGAGCTTGCAAACTAATATACCTTTCTAATGCTGTACAAAACCTTCTGGTTGTTCCATATAAATCTCCTCATCTAATCTCCATGTAAGAAAGTTGTTTTAACATCTAGTTGCTCTAACTCCAAATCAAGTAATGCAACTAATGCTAACACAACAAGGATAGATACAATCTTAATGACTGGTGAAAAAATCTCATGATAATGTATACCTTCCATCTGAGAGTACCATTTTGCGACCAATCTAGCTTTGTATCTTTCAACCTTACCATCAACTCCTTTTTTCAACTTGAAGACCCATTTACACCCAACCGGTTTTCTATCTTTGGGGAGTTTAACCAATTTCCATGTCTTGTTTTTCTCCAGAGAATCCATTTCTTCTTTCATTGCCAACTTCCACTTTGCATTGTCAATACAATCAATGGCTTCCTGAAAACAAGAAGGTTCTCCATCATCAGTAAATAAAACAAACGAAACAAAATCAGTATACCTCTTAGGAGGTTTTCTCTCCCTTAATGATCTTCTTGGTGTAGGCTATGGGGTTTCCACAATTTCTTGAATTTCTTCCTCTTCTATGACTTCTCTTTTACCAGAAACTTCTTCTTGTTTCTTCGATTCATTAGAAGATTGGTTCTCCAACTGAATTAGTTGTTTTGATATTGCATGTTCCTGTTCCACATCAACTCTTACACTTTCGGATTTAATTAGAGAAGATTCATAAAAAATTACATCTCTGCTAACGACAATTTTGTGGGCAGTAGGATCCCACAACCTATATCCTTTCATAACATCATCATAACCAACAAAGATGCACTTCTTTGATCTAGGGTCTAACTTAGAACGCTGATTTTTAGGAGTAAGTGCATAAGCTTCACAACTAAAGATTTTCAAATTCGAATAATCGCAGGAGTGATTTGTCCATACCTCTTCCAGAATTTTACTATCTATTTCCATTGAAGGTGACCAATTTATAAGATAACAAGCAGCAGAAATTGCTTCTGCCCACAACTCTTGCCCCAAATTAGCATTACTTAGCATGCTCCTTGCTCTTTCTATAAGAGTCATGTTCATGCGTTCTGCAATGCCATTTTGCTGAGGAGTGTATACATTTGTTTTGTGTCTAATGATCCCTTCATCTTTACAATATTTTTCAAACTCCAAAGAAGTAAATTCACCTCCATTATCCCTCCTTAAACACTTGATTGTTCTACTAGTTCTTTTTTTCAACCATCACTTTAAATTGTTTAAACGTATTAAACACATCAGCTTTTATTTTAAGGACATAGACCCAAACCTTTCTAGAAAATTCATCTACAAATAATACATAATATTTTGCTCCCCCATATGAAATGGTAGGAGATGGACCCCATACATCAGAATGAACATAGTCAAGTACACCTTTACTTACATGACTACCTGCTTTAAACTTCTGTCTACACTGCTTTCCATATATACAATGTTTACAAAACATAAAATTCAGATTTTTCCAGTTTAGAAGCAATTTACGATTCATTAATACCTGAAGCCCTTTTTCACTCATATGGCCAAGACGCTGATGCCATAGTTGAGTGGGTCCTGGTTCTTCTTCAGATACTAATGCAGTACCATTAACTTGCATTCTTCCAACTAGTTTGTAAAGGTTTCCTGTCCTTTGTGCCTTCATGACCACTAAAGCACCCTTGGAAACTTTTAGAGTTCCATCAAAACCTGTAAACTTATGACCACAAGCATCCAATACTCCCAAAGAAATTAAATTTTTCTTAAACTCAGGTACATGTTTAACATCTGTAAGTGTTCTTATTACTCCATCAAACATCTTAATTTTAACACTTCCAACGCCAGCATTTTTACATGAATGATTGTCTCCTAAAAGAACTATTCCATCATTAACTGTTTGATAGGAAGAAAACCAATCTTTATGAGGACAGATATGGTGTGAAGCACCAGAATCTAATAACCATTCCTCATTACATTCATAAATATTACAAAAGGACAAGACCTCATCAATCATACCTGAATCAAAAGACTTGACTGAGTTCGCCTCTGACTTGGAGTCATCCTTCTTGGATTCTTATCTCTTCCAACAATCTTTCTTGAAATGACCAGTTTTGTTGCAGTACCAACATTTTAATTTACTCTTTCTGCCCTTCGACTTAGACCTAGAAGTACCTATTGACTTTTCTCCTTTCTCCCTGGAATGCCCTCTAACAACCAAAGCTTCTGGCGAAGAGGTTTCAGGACTGGTTTTCTTCCTTAATTCCTCAGACAATAATGCTCCAACAACATTGTCAAATTCTAAAGTATCAGTTGTACTAAGACTAATGGAAGAAACTACTTGACCCCAAGACTCAGGTAAAGTACATAAAAGATTCACTGCTTTATCTTCATCATAAATTTTAACATCCATACTACTCAACTGGCAAATAAGAGTATTAAAAACATTTAAATGATCTGCAATTTGCATACCTTCTTTCATTCTCATACCATACAATTGTTGCTTCAAGTAAATTATGTTTGTTACTGATTTGGTCATATACAAACTTTCTAGTTTGTTCCACAAGCTTGCTGCTGATGTTTCTCCAATAATGTTAAATAACACATCATCCGCAAGACATAAACGGATTGTGCTTAGCGCTTTGGCATCTAGATCCTCCCATTCATCATCTGTTATGGTGAGATGTTTTTTTCTTTTCCCGTCTAAAGCTCTCTGTAACCCCTGCTGAACTAATAAATCTCGCATCTTTAACTTCCAAAGTTCAAAATTGTTTTTACCATTAAAATTTTCAATCTCAAACTTTGTGCTAGACATCTTTAAAAAAAAACTTTTCAACCTTTTAAATTATTTTCAGCCCAAACATCACTCCAATACTGTATTCTCCAAACTATAATTACTAGCTTGAATGTCTTATATATATATAATTTAAACTTTTCAACCTTTTAAATTATTTTCAGCCCAAACAACACTCCAATAATATATTCTCCAAACTGTAATTACTGGGTTGAATGTCTTATATATATATATATATATATATATATAATTTATATCACTGCTAGTTATTCCCTTTTTTTTCATATATTGGAAATAATTATATATATCCAAACTTTTGGATAACCAAGCACAAATTTAAAAAAAAAAATACCATTTGTCCAACTGCACGGAACAACTAGCAATGAGACAAACATGTCAGGCTTTTCTTCAGGCTACCCGTACCCTTCCACGATCCAAGGTAGATTTTTTTCGCAATCCATCTTGAGACTCTTTAACGCAGCTTCACCTTCGCGGTCTCCAGACTATTAATCATGTCCAGGAAGTAGGTTTTGTGCAGATCAGCTCCATGCTGTCATCTCCATGATCAACAGTCAGGTAGCTAGGAAGTAGGTTTCGTGCAGATCAGCTCCACGCTGTCATCTCCACTCTCAACAGTTAGGCAGCAGTCTTTAACACAGCTTCACGTCGCCACCTCCATGCAGTCAGGTAGGATCTTGACTCATAATTGCACTTCAATCTTCTTCCATTGGATTTGTAATGCTACACTAGCTCTTCAACCTCCAGGCTTGTTCTCAAATCTAAACCTCCAATCCTCCAGCATGTGGTCTCTTATAGCAAACAGCTAAATCTTTTTCTCTTATCCCATATCTCTTATACCACTTGTTAAATTCAAGAGACACATTCAGATAATCAGACAATTAATAACAGCATTAGAACACTAGTATTTCATGTGGTAAAACCCCAACATGGGGAAACATCCACGGGCAAAGTATTGAAGCTCATTAATAGAGAAAGAGAGATTACAAGACAGTCTCAACCTCACAGACAACTCTCTACATTGTGCATCCCAACCATGCAATATATACTTCATGAATTTAGTTACATGAGTAAACCATTGCCGGTTATGCCCGTTATGAGAAACTTCCTGTAAACATCCATAATGAGAAAACTCCCATAAACAAATTAGATTAGTTGTCATTTAACAATTTTTGTGAAATCTCTTGATGGGAGGTCGATTTTTACTATGCAACAAATTGCCCAAAAGAGCATAAATAAACAATAAAGAGTAACCCATGCCTTGATAATGATGAGAAAAAGGTGAATAGAAAGCCTCTTCGAGGGGGAAACCTCCTTATACAATATACTAAGTACACAAGGCAAGTCAAGACAATATGATTCAAATCAAAAGGCCTCCTTGATATATAGGAGACAAATAGGTACAATTACCACTAATGGACTGAGACCGACATCAATAATATAACCTACTAATAGAAGGTGCCCAATTTAGGGGGGATTGTAACATCCCTAATTTTGACTTGGAATATATTCAATCAAAATTATGTAAAGGATGTAAATATGCTAGTATGGATTTATAGTGCAGAGCTCAAGGCCAAGGCCCAACTAGTGAATGACTAGGCATGTATGATGTAAATATTGTTATTTGGACCATATGGTTGGCTTTCCATGCTAACTCAAAATATATGTAAACATTATGTTGCACAAATAATAAAATGGTCTAAGATGGTTGTGTCAAGAGAAATAGAGGGGCTATGATTACACCAAAAGGGAACAAGAAAGGGGCGCTATGGGAGACTAAATCGTTTGTTGCTAAGTGTTAACCTTACAACTCATCCAAATTATGCCATGTGCTTTGAGTAAGCCACTTACCTCCTTTTGACTATTGAATCCAATTATTGAATGCATGTTTAAGGTTGGTGAGAAAAGTCACCTCATGGAGTTATTGAAGCATAGGTTTGAATGCACTTTTGTGATTGTTCTATAAATTGTCAGAAGTCAATATGTAGTTGTCAGGAGTCCTTTCTTCCATGGTCAAAATCTATGTCCGTTGTCTTTTCACCTTTATCTCATATCCTATGGAGTCAACACTTATTCTCTCATTTTTTCTCATGGAGATTGTAGAGCTCCCCGTTGATGTTCATGACCTTTACCAGAATGTGTATAACCCATCAATTCGATTCTAGGGATAGAGCTACAGATTTTAAGGGAAAGGAGATGGTTGTAGGTGAGCACAAAGGTTGAGAAAGCTATTACCCTTTACCCATTGAGTTTTGCTACCTGCAAATTCTTGAGAAGCCACAAAATAAGGTTACAGGTGGTTCTGCAATATCATATATCAGGTTGGTCTCCTTCTATACACACACTATAAGCACTTGGAAAGATGGATCTCCCAAGAGAACCATGGAACGGTGATGAGGATCCCTGAGCCCATAAGGGTGTTGTGTGGGATAGGTATTGTTGGAACCAAGGCTATGATGGATGAGTAAGATTCCTATAGAGCTCTATATGAGCATTTGGATAAGCATAAAGAGCAGAATGGGTTGTGTCCTGTAGGTGTTTCCTTCACCCTGGTGGCCTCATAGCTCGGCTTGGGGGTGGCCTCTCAATATAAATAGTATATGCTAGACAAAGTTCCTATGGTTGGTTGGGAAATCACTCTCACACAACCAATTGCTTGGATCTACTTGTTTAAAGATAAGCATTTTCTTGTATTTGTGTATGCAATGTTTTTATTTGATGCCTGTGATGATTATGATTGTATATGCATGTTATGCATGTGTCGATCAAGTTATCTGCTGTATATTTTTATTATGCATATGCACACGTATTTTAAATATTATGAATTCATAATATAATTATGGGGTGAAATTTAGAATCCCATAATGCATTCATGTCCCCTTCTATTGGTCATATTGATGGATGTGGACGTAACATAGTGATATTAGAGCTTCTGGTTGCAATACCTGACTTGTATGGGACATAAATCTAGACTTAGAGGTAGAAACTATAAGTGGTTATATAAATATCATGTTCTCTTAAGTGAGGGATAAGGGGCCAGGAGTAATTTCGAATTAATTTCGAAATGACCCCCTTATTTCCAAATTAAAAATTTCACATAGTTATGAAATTTTAAAAATTTGGGAACTTTTATGTGGACTCCACTTGTGCCACATGGATGGGTCATGTGGGGGAGCCACGTGGGAAGATGGTATGATGTGGACCAACCAAAACAGAACCACACATAAGCGATTGCATGTGACAGAGTGCAAGTGCAGATGGATATCTGACTGTTGGGCGATGAGGATCAACATTGATAGCTGACATTGCTTCGGGATCACAAAGATGCATGAAGCTTATTTAATTAGCATGATCCTAAAATGAAAACCATTGGGGTGACATGTCGATTGCTCATGCATTCTAGATCGTTAAAATGGTTATCGAAAACCACTTAACTAAGGAGCTTGAAACCACTTTTGATTTGACATGGGGAGATGTGACGTGTAGTGATGTCATGAATGATGGGACCCACATCAATTATGTCAGTATTGGAGGATTGTATAGATTTTCTCAACTACTGATAGTGCTTTAGGCCCATCAAGATGCACAACTATTAATCAATTGGCATGAGCCTGAAATGGAAACTGCCCTGTTGACGTGTTGACTACTCGTGCATTCAGGCTCATAAAAGAAGTTTTAGGAAACCACTTCTCATAGAGACTTAAACCACTTATGTCTTATAAGTGGTAATATGATGTGGATTGTTGTCAAAGGTGTGCAAATCAAGAGAAAAATAGCATTTTCCATAGTTGAATTTCAGGTGCCAGAAAAAAGAAAAAAAAATGGCACTGACCTCATGTGCCAAATTGCACAAAATTGAAATATTTACAAAAACAATGAGGGCGCTACCCTTGACCCACCCTGTACCTTTACAGGGAGGCCTAAAGGGGAAATACCCCTTGACCTATGTCGCCCCCCTAATGCATTGTGTATTTTGATAAATTCCTTATCATGACCACAAGACTAATGGAAACAAGAATTTTGCATGGTTGCATTAAATTAGGGATAAATGTGTTATAGAAATTGCTAAAAATTCCAAGTTTGGAAAAAAGTGAAAAAGTGAAAAGTAGTCAATTCCAGAAAGTTATATGAATTTACTGGAGCATCAGATCAAAAAGAAGAAATATGTTGAGTAATTCTTGTCATGAGTATTATCAAGGCCAATATAAATTTTTTTCTAGTTCTTCTTTGATTTTCTTCTACAGGTGTTTGAAGATGGGATTTGAAACTAAATGGACATGTAGGAAAATTGTTGAGACGGGAAAAATTGACAAGATTGATAGGTTGTAACATTTTGCTTAGGAACTAGAAATAACCATAATCATATTCATTGGAATTTTTTTCCAAAGGAGAATAAAATAGAATGTTTTTTATTTTTATTTTTATTTTTTAAACATGTTTCTAGTTGTTTCAAAAAGCAAGTAGAACAACGCCCTTGGGATTGATTGAGTAATCCATTTTCAATGAGGGTGACTTCCAAAGTAACCCAAAACTTGGGGAAAATATGTTGAGTGGATAAGATTACAGTCTTGCATATCGTATTTGACAAACACTCATGATGGAAGAAGGGGAACTAAGAGGAAGTGATGGTTCCTTAGCAAAAATGTATGTAATGCATTCTCTATGTTCAAAATATGCAATATGAATTGCATAGAGTAACTGTTGTGGAAGCCCGTATTGAGAGTAATTAGTTGTCATATGCCTTGTTGAGGAGTGACAACCATGTCTAATCATAAATGAATAAAAGAGACCAATAATGGACATTGGTGCCTTGTATAAGAATGAATCTAATGTATCATCGTGACTAATGTGTGTAATTTTAACTGCAAGAAAGAGCCATCTGAGCTTTTGATTATCGGGGATGTATATTTTAATCCATAAGAGAATGCTTAGAAGAGTATGGAATAGACTAGTCGGTAAGGAACATGCAACTTGTAAAGGTGATGGGTGAATCATCCTTGTGGGAAAGTGCATGCATGCTAAAAGAAGTTTTAGTATGTTGCAGGATATGAACCAATAACTTATGAGTAAGTAATGAGAATGGGTAAGTAAATTCCATTCGCATAGAAGCGTCACTAACAAAATAAGGAATTCCAATATGTGGGCATGTAATGTAGTTAATGAGAGTGACATAGTGGTCATGCAAAGGATGCCAATTAAGAAATGCGACATTGCCGTGTGTGAATCTATGGTGTGATTCAAAATTGTGGAAAACATTTCCATAGGAAAGGAAAGTGAGTCTAATTATTGAATGAGGCACAAGGGAATATAATGGACCTTGAAAAGACTCCATATTGAGTTGGAATGGAATAAATTGCAGCATTGTTAAATGCTAAGAAATTAAAGAAAGGTCAAGTTGGAATTGGCCAAAATTGCTCAAAACAATTGGAGCAGCAAAGCATGTGAAGTGAGTGAAATGAAAGCTATTCTAATGACTAAGGAAAGCTACATAAGGCTGATAGTATGGTTGTATTAGAAATTGGAGAATAATCTCCATAAAGAAACATTGATAAAAAAATAGAAATTTCTCACCTTAAACAATGTTTGTTTATAGCATAAAAATGACATGCTTGGAAAGTAGCAAGAATAAACGTTATACATGAATATATGTATTGAATTGATTCTTTGTGAGAAACTCATAGATAATGACCCCTTTTGTGCTTGGTAGAGAGGCCATGAAGTGGATCACTATATGATGTGGATGAGGAAATTGCAAGCTTGACGAGGAATTGGAAAGGGATAATTCCTCAACTCTTCTCTTGATGATATATTTATATTTTATGAGTTGTATATATACCAACATAGATCTATCTTAAAAGGGATCTACCAAGCACTGAACGGGATCAAATATTTTGAGGTGCAAATGTTGGTGAAGAATTTTAATTTATCTAATTTGTATAATTTTATATATATGCCGTTGTAGATATTTTAATTTAATTTGAACCAACATGTTATTTTTTATAATATTTTATTACTTTTATAATATCTTATTATTTAAAAAAAAGGACATGTGTCAGCTCTAAGATGAGCACGAAAGGAGTTACATAGCTCCCCCTAGTGGACTGTAGAATGCACCTATTTGGTGGCGTAAACTTTGGAATAGGAATTCTAGAAATGCAAGAGATTAGATAGATGAAATGCATATGCACCAACAAACATATTAAGAGATAATTCATAGTGCATGTGAAATTTCTTATGCATGTATATGATATTGCATATTGATAAAAGTAGTGAGGTTTTACATATGCAATGAGCCACTAATGATAATTATTGGGGTTGATAATAATAATTGTTGTTGGTAATGGTTGTAGGACCAAAGACAATAGAAGCATGGATGAAGATGTTGATGATGTTGTTGCATGTGACTAGTAGCCTTATGAAGAAGGGTTGGGGCAACAAATATATGATCAATAGGTTGGTGGAAGGACTTTGAAGTCCTTGGCAAGAAGCCAATTGATTAGGTAACATCAGAGATGTTGATAAAAGCAATGTAGGTAATGTTTTGTTTATGCCAATTGCATAAGTATTGAAAGTGGATTGGGTAAGAATCCCTTCAGTCATATCTTACTTATCATAAATTGGTATGAATGTGATATTGAATGCATTTAAGCGGCTGGTATTACACTAGGTATGGTGAGGTGTGTGGTAGAAAGGGAAATGAGCCTTATGCCATCTTTAATTGTTTAAAATTTAGAATGCATTCATAAGAAATAATAACATGCCATGTGTGAAACCATGAGGGTGTTGGGATGTGAAGCCTATGGTGTTGCACAAGTATCCTGTAAAATCCCTATTGGCATTAATCTAGGATGAAATCTCTTTGCCAACAAGAAGGGAGTGAGTGAAATCCCGATGTTGTGTTTAGATGAAGAAGGAAGGAACCCACAGGAACCCATATAGTTAAACAAGTGATTAGGGAGATGATTGGGTATTGTGTCAAAGCATTGGTTAGGATGTCCAACTGACCATGGTAGGACACATGGAGGCACATAAATGTTTTATAGAAATGCACGAGTGCATTGAGTGCATGAGAATAAGAGAAGTATGTACATTGAATTAATTATTAGGAATAGGTTCCATGTTCTCCTGAGAGACAATTAAGCAGTGAAGGGATCAACTTGGCATGTGAGTATGCTAGAGTGAGCCTTATGGAATGACATTATCGTATTCATGAATAAATGAAAAGGTGCATTGAGTGAATTTGCATTAAAAGATAATATAAATCTTGTTGATTATTCATGCATATATGTATATACACTAATGTTAATATGCATTGTGTGAATGTATGGGTGGGATATATATTTAATTGCAATTTACAAATATATGAAACCATAGAATTATTAGCAATTCTGAGACCATTTCATGCCAATTTCTATAAATGTAGGGGAACGAATTGCATGAAGAAGATAGTCATGTTTGATTAGCTACATAAATTCTCTATTGGGAGGATAGAGTTGTATCAAAAGCATATGATTGCGTATACATGAATATTGAGAGTTTTATTTAATTTCATAGATAATGTGACTATATCTTGCAATTTTATTGCGATAATGATGCATACAAAGTGAATGGGTTTTCATTTCAACTAATAGTGTTTGAATTATTGTGTGTTATAATTCTGAGATCACTTTATTGACTATTGTAAATGATGCAATGAAAATATTATATGCATGGGTACTCATAGCTTGTTTGGTTGATTGCAAAATCCATATTACAGGTAGACTTTTATTGGACGTGGAAATGTGGGTAAGTCCATAATAAAGATTGGAATCTACCATGTGCAAAATCCAAACATTATGAGAAGGATCTTATGGCCATGAAATATTATTTTTGTAGGGAACAAATTTATAAATTTTCAGATTTGAATTTTTTGCTAATAAGTAATAATGATTGTTTGGTTGATCTAGAATTGTGTGAAGAGAGCATGTTGTAGGTGGATGTCCAGATTACGGTAAAAAGTGCAAAATGGAATAAGGAACGAAGTGCTACCATTTACAAAATCCAAACATTATGATGATGGCCTCATGGTTAAACAAATCTAATTTTTGTAGGAGACATAATTGTAAATTTAGTTTTGAATTTGGTTATTAATCTCATTGATTGTTTGGTTGGTAGTGAATAGTGTCAAGAGGACACATTGCAAGAAAACCATGTGCTATGGGATGCAAGATCCAAACATAATGATAAGGACATCATGTTTGGAAAATCAAGTTTCTGTATGAAAAATAATTGAAACTTCCAGATTGAAATTATTATCATGTCATCTCATGGTAATTGTATGTGTGTAATATAGGTGAGATGATAGATCTGTCTAGTGGGGAAAGATAAAAGCTGCTGAAATATAGGGGATAATACTACTATAATGACATCAAAACCCTACGATATGTTTGATCACCACGAGCTATGCTATATTAAGGGTTGTTAGTGGGATGCCCTAGAAGTAAAGCCTTTGAGTTGGCACTCTTTTTGTGCAAGAAATCCTTGGAAAATAATGGATCACTTGAGGGAACTGTGGATTGGTGAAGGGGATTCCTGATCCTAAATGGTGAGTGAATGCAAGGAAAAATCAACTTGAGTGAATCTAAGCGAGAGATCCATGTTATGTTCTAGATAGGATCAAGAAGGCATTAGAAGTATATGTAGATACCTTGGGGTGTTAGAGAAGATAGTAAGTCAAATCTCAACCATGGCATCCATTTAGAGAAAATATACGTTCATACATGTAAGTATTGGGATAAATGCATACTTTAGCTTATGTTGTGAATATATATACTTTGGTTATGAAACTTGAATATTTGTTAATAGATCAAGTGTTGCTTAAAATGGCTATGACAAACATGTTTTTCATTGATGATTATAATAGGTATGTGATGAAATGCTAAAGACAATGTGGCCTTGAAGAGAAAGGAATTACAATTGTAGCAAAAAAGGAGGACATGGAACCTTGTTGAAAATAAAAAGAACATCGAGGACGGTATTATTCCAAGGAGGAGGGTGTTGAATATCCCCAATTTTAACTTCGAATGTATTTAATCAAAATTATGTAAATGATGTAAATATGCTAGTATGGATTTCTAGTGAAGAGCTCAAGGACAAGGTCTGACTAGTGAATGACTAGGAATGTATGATGCAAATATTGTTATTTGGACCATATGGTTAGCTTGTGAGGTTGGTGAGAAAAGTCATCTCATGTAGTTATTGAAGCATGTGGTTGAATGCACTTTTGTAAATGTTTTGTCAACAGTCAGAAGTCAGTCTGCAACTATTAGGAGTTAGTCTGTAGATTTTAGGAGCCCTTTCTTCTATGGTTATAATCTATGTTAGTTGTATTTTCACCATTATCTCATATCCTATGGAGTTAACACTTATTTTCTCATTTTCTCTCATGCATATATACACTATGTAGAGCTCCCCATTAATGTTTATGACCTTTTCCAGAGTATGTATAAACCATAAATTCGAATTTAGGGACAAAGATCCAGATTTCAAGGGAAATTAGAAGATTGTAGGTGACCATAGAGGTTGGGAAAGCTAGGAACCCTTACCCATCAATTTTTTCTACTCACAGATGCTTGAGAAGCCACAAATTAAGGATACAGGTGGTTCTACAATAACATATATTATGTTGGTCTCTTCTATTCACACATTAGAAGCACCTGGAAAGATGGATAACCCAAGAGAACCATAGAACAATGAGGGTGATTCCTGATCCCAGAAGAGTGTTATGTGGGGTAGGTGTTGTTGGAGCCAAGGATGTGATGGCTAAGTGAGATCCATGTAGAGCTTTGTATGGTTATTTGGTTAAACATAGAGAGCATAATGAGAAACGGGATGAGAGAGAGAAGTTTGTATGTGTTTCCTTCACCTTGGTGGCATCATAGATTGACTTGGGGGTAGCCTCTCAATAGAAAGAGTATATGTTGGACATAGTGCCTATAGTTGGGTGGAAAATCACTCTTACATATCCAGTTGCTTGAATATACTTGTTTAAAGATAAGCATTTCCTTGTATTTGTATATGCAATGTTTTTATTTGATGCTTGTGATGATTATGCTTGTAGATGCATGTTGTACATGTGTGGATCGAGTTTATTTCTATTGTGTATTTTTACTATGCATATACACCTGTATTTTAAATATTATCAATTCATAATATGGTTATGGCACAAAATTTAGAATCCCATAATGCGTTCATGTCCTCTTCTGTTGGTCGGATTAATGGATGGGGACATGACATGAATGGGTCACAATTTATAGATTAACATGCCCCTACCCTTTATAAAAGCGTTGTCCTCAATTTTTTGTTAGTTGTGGATGATTCTATACGAAGGAATCATCTTCTGATTCCAAATATTCTACCATTAAGTTCTTCCACTTGGTGAGGTACTAAGTAATAACCCGATTTCATAGTTGTTTGGTTCTTGTTTCAATGATTTGTTCAAGTTCCAATATGACCTTTCCTTCTTTAGTAAGCTTCAAAAATATAGTTTGAATTTGGATCATGTCTCCTTTTACCTTCTTTAAGAAAGAAACATGGAAAATTGTGTGTACCCTTGAATATGCAGGAAGCTCCAATTCGTAATCCATACTACCAATATTCTGCAAAACCTTATAAGGAACATAGTACTTGGGTGCTAATTTATTGTCCTTATTTCGTTGCTTGAGGGATATCTATTTATAAGGCTCTAGCCTCAAAAATACGCAATCCCCTTTTTCAAAACTCCGTTCACTAGATGTTGATCTACTTGTTGTTTCATCCTATTTTTTGATATAACCAGGTTGCCCTTCAATATATGGAAAACTTCTTTCTATTGGTTGAGGTGATATTCCATAACTTGAAATTTATATTTTCCTTTCAAAGGATATGTGATAGATGGAGGTTGGTACCCATAAAGTGCCATAAATGGGGATATTTTTGATGACATATGGAAGTAAATATTTTACCACCATTATGCCAAAGATAGCCATTTCACCCACTTTGTTTGTTTATCATATGCAAAGCAATGGTGACTACCTTCCAAAAATTTATTCACTATCTCAGTTTTCCCATGAGATTGAGGATGATAAGATGAACTGTTAGCTAACTAGGTACCAAAACAAGAAAATAATTTAGTCCACAATTTTCCAGTGAAAATTGGATCTCTATCCCTTATAATAATCTTTGGGATTCCATGTAGCTTTTGAACTATTTTCATGAATGTTGTAGCTATTGTACTTACACTAAAAGGGTGAGAGAGTGCACAAAAGTGTGCATACTTGGTGATTCTATCAGAAACCATAGTAAAAACATTCTTCTCTTTTAATTTGGTTAAACCCATGATAAAATCCATTGAGAATTCCTCCCAACATTGACAAGGTATGTCTAATGGTTATAAAATACCTAGGGTATTAAATGTTTCAACCTTATTTGGTTGGAAAACCAAAAAAATTTCCACAAACCATTGGACATCATATTTAAGACCTTCCCAAATAATTCCTTCTTGACCCAATGGTAGGTTTTTAAGAATCCTGAATGCCTCCTTAAGAGAGGTGTGTAATTCCAAAAGGACCTTTTGTTTGAGTTGGGAGTTTATGTATATATATATATATCTGTGTGTGTGTGTGTGTGTGTGTGTGTGTGTGTGTGTGTGTGTGTGTGTGTGATCCTTATACCATGGGGAATCATTTCTCCACACAAAAGTATTGAAGGGCTGTGTATATGACCCTTTTTGTTCTAATATTTTTCCTTGTTTATGAACTTTTCGATGTAATCCTATATCACTATTTTCTCTCTTCATTGTATTTGACGAAGTTTTGGCTTTGGTAAGGATTGATCTCGTTTTCCTTGTTATTTGTCAATTGCTGATGATTTGGATAGAGTTATGATGCCATGATTGCCTACTAAAGAAGTGGTGTTTTCAGGTTCAATATCATTTTACTTTCAAGTTGTAGAATGAAGGACTTATGGAAGATGGACATAAAAAATAGGTATTGAATTTATATATTATGCTCATACTCATTATTTTACATCATTTTGGTCACCTTCATAGCACATACACGATGATGCAATCAATCCAAGGATCCAATATTCTTTGTCCAATTCAACACTTTGGGTTTTTAACAATTCATGATTCGTTGGGTTATCTAAAGAGGGTGTTGACGACTTTGACATATTCCTGGAGCCATCTCCACTCTCCACGGTATTAGCTCCTAGGGTGGCTCGTGAAATCTTCTGAGAATCAACAGATGAGCCTTATTTGGAAATTTGTTGTAACTATACGATCTTTCATAATTCTCTCATGAGCATTGATGTATAAGAGCTTAGAATCTCTGCCAGGATAGTTTAGCCATCATTTTGCATAGATCTATTGAACATTGCCATGACCAATCATTTTTATATAAAATTCCTATATTATCCTAATTCGTATGTGTTAATTAATTTCACGTGAATGAGTGGCTTGTTCAGCTCCTGTCACCAAAGGCAAGGCCCCCTTCTGTGACAGGTGTTGTTGTAGTTATAATTTATTTTCTTTATGCACGTAGTTGATATTGATAAAATTAATTCCTTATGCAGTGGATGATTGATTTAATTATTTAGATTCGAATTTGGTGTGCTGATCATAATTGAATGTGAATGCCCGAGTATTGACACGATTGGATAGGATAATTTTCATTATCATTGCTAGTGAACATAGGGGAATTTGTGGATTATGAACATTGAATTAGGATTACTTTTGCGGTGAATGATTTCATTAGAATTGTTGTTGAGAATCTATAGAAGTAGGCTATTGAATTAAATTATCTCTTTCCAATTCCTGTACTGTAGCTGCTGTTTGTTAAATTGCTTTTGTGTGAAATCTACAATGTGATTGAATCAGCTTTAAGCATGAATGTCTTTCTGTAGAATAGCAGAACATTACAAGTAACAGCATAGCAGAAGGTTTGTTAAATTTGATAGTCAGTTCTTTTGATTTGATTACATGAATCTTTTTGTGAGTTGCGATCTTCTTAGAAGCTTGTTCACCAACAGTTGCATTTTCATTCTAGTTCTGTAATCTATAAGCCTCCTCTGTGTTAAAATTGTTCCAAGTTATAGTGTTTGACATATAACTTGTCAGGTAGCTCATAAGCCTTTGTGGCCCTGGGTTGATAATTTATGCACAACTTTCGATTTGCATTTTATTAGAAGGTGAAAGAAAAGATCATCATTTTGGTGCCGTTGCCGGGGAGCTGCCAAGGACATTGCAATTTTGATTGGTTATTTTGGTTATGTAGTTGTGATTTTATTTCCTTCCTTTGAGTGGATTGTGTATGTCATTTTTTTTCTCTGAAAATAGTCTGGTGTGATTTCGGAGGAGGGACGAGTAAGACCCACATACAAATTCATTCAAATATTTCCTGCCGCAAGTCCCTATGATCCTGGATCATGCAAATTATTCATGCATAGAATAAGACATAGTACATGTAGGATTTTATACACATATGATACCCCCTCAGGTACTAACCGTATAGGAAGTACAATAAGAGGAGGACACACTCAAGAGAGGAAACCTTCTTCTAGCGTTTCGAAGCAAGAAATTGAAGGACTCGAGCATTCTACCATGCCCATCAATAGAACGGTCTTACCAATGAATGTTGGTGAGAATATGCCAGTGACATAGTTTGATCAGGAAGAAGAGCGTGTTCAAGAAGAAGAGCCTCTTGATCAATGCAGTGTTAACAATCATTTGAGCGTGGAACAATTATTTGCCGACTCAGCTACCTCAAAATATTGTTGGGTAAATATGGATAGTGGGGGAGAGAACATTTCCACCGGAGGGGAAACACACCAAGGAGATACACATGGAGAATCAAGCATCGGAATGAATATTTTTGAGTTCCCAATCTGAAATCCTGGATCTACATTTACAAACCAGATGAAGAACATTCCACATTCGACATTGCCCAATTTTCATGGTATGACAAGTGAGGACCCATATATGTTTTTGTTTGAATTCAATGTCCTCTATAGGAGTTACGATTATGTTACAGATCAACAGAAGCTGAAACATTTTCCAGCTACATTGAAAATACAGGCACTAAGGTGGTTCATGGGGCTAGGAGGGGACAATATAGTAACTTGGGAACAAATAAAAAAGGTCTTCTTGGATAAATATCAAGAATATTGCAAAGATAAGGATCAAAAGGAAGCAATTTTTAAAATGATCCAATAAGAAGATGAAAACCTAGAATACTATGCAGAGAGATTCCAATATCATTTGCAAAGATCAAGACAGAATGGGTTAAATGATGATACATTGAAGATTATTCTCTTACGAGGGATCAAAGATGATTGCATTGATCTGCTGAATTTGATGGGTGCAGGGGATGTATCCTTACTAAAATATGCAGAAATATGTGACCTCTGCAGAAGGTATTCAAGGAATGCTTCTATATTGGGAAGAGGGATTCGAGACACAGAAAACAGGACCACCAAGACTTCAAGAGAACGATTTTCAAGGATGAATATTGGAAATCTCTTGGAAGGATTTAAAACTGATATACTTAGTTCCCTGAGTTCCCAATTGGATGTGCTTCAAGCAAAGAAAAGGAAAGAGGAAGAAGATCGAGCTTTGGCTATTTTTTCCCCTAAATGAAGAAAGATGCACCCTCTCAAAAGCTACCCATTAGATAGAGTGTAAATATGCCTTCTATGCAACCAGAAGCATTCTACGAAAGAATGCCCCTCACATCTAGGACAGAAGGCCATATATGAGGAAGCAAGGACATATGGAGTTTCAGAACCTATTTGTTTTATATCTCAAAAGCACCCATGGAAACCTCGACCTCAGGTACGATACTAGATCCCACACAAACATTTAATCCTTATTGGAATAATGCTCAAATACATTAGTCACAAGTCTCACAAGCTCCACAAGCTCCACAAGTTCAACAAAATTCTCATCTTTGGAATCCACCAATGCCACAACAAATATGGCCACCTCCATACCCACAAAATAGCCCTTGGCAATCAATCTGGAGGAATTCAAGATTTGGGAATCAACAACAAATTCAACATTTAACCCCTTAAATACATAATCCTCAATTCTCATTTTCACTAGTACAACCATTAATGCAACCTCTTCCACAACCCCAGTTAACACTGGAAGTGAATAACCCACCTCCCAAACTAGTTCTTCCTGCACAACCCGCTCCTAACCCTAATAATAAGGATGAACAACCTGTAATGGATGTTGAATTACCCAATTATCCATCCTACTTTATTTCCACAGTGGACTTCCATGACATTCAATTACACTCTGAGATGAAATATCAATAAAACTACCTCTTCTATAATAACCGAGGAAGAGAATGAAGAGACACCAGAAATCTTACCAGTTCAGTCTAAAGAGACACTAGTGCGATATGAAGACAATTCCCCACCCATCCCACCCAGGAGCTCGCCACAAGTAGAGCAAAAGAAACTTCCACCATATCCTTAACGCTTAATCATAAACAAACTTGTACCTCAATACTAATTTGATCTCCCGAGAGAATTACAGAATGTCTGTGTAAAGATTCCACTATTTCAATCTATTAAAGACATTCCCATTTACTCCAAAGTTGTTAGAGAGTTATGTTTGAAGAAACCGGGAAGAAAGAGGAAAGTCCCCCCAAAAGTTCATGTGATAGGATATTTGGATGAATTGATGATGGGTAACACTCTTACTGCTAAGTACTCTGACCCTGGTAGTCCCTTTATCAAAGTACAAATAAATGGCATTTCTCTCTCTAATACATTGATAGATTTGGGAGTAGCTATTAATGTCATGACTAAACAAACAATGGATAGATTGGGTATTACAAATATTCAAAAAACTTCTACCATTTTATAGTTGGCTGACCAATCTCTTGTCAAACCAGATGGCATTATAGAGGATGTTGTGATTTCAGTAGATTCATGGGAATACCCGGTGGAATTTATGGTTTTGCAGACAAAATCAAACCTAGGAGGCTATCCTCTAATTTTGGGTCGACCATGGTTGGCCACATCAGATGCTTATATTGGCTGCCGATTAGGAAATATGTGCATATCCCATGGTAATGCTGTTAAATAAATCACTTTGTATCCTCCTGCAGAGCCAACGACACAAGAAGAACTTCCCTTGTGGCCAGATGAAGAGGAGATTGAGCAGGCATAAGAAACCCTACAACTTTACATGATTGAATAATCGCTGGAAGCAAAACCACCAACTGAGGATGATTTTCTCAGTCAATTTATCAATTCTAATCCCTCAGGAGAATTTATGGAATTGTTTAGTTTAGTCTGCACTACCCAACAAATTGAAAACATCCCAAGTTCATGTATGGCACCTGATACTACTTCTACGCTTCAAGGTGACTTTGCGATTAGGGAAGTGGAAATTTAACCCGATAAGACTTTAAATATCAGTTCCACATTGTCAATGCAACAAACATAAATGCTTACCTTGGTATTAAAGAAACATAAAACTGCATTTGCATGGGATTACAGTGACATGAAAGGTCTCCATCCTGAATTGTGTACACATCATATCTACACAAAAGACGATTGCAAAGATATTAGGAAACCTCAGTGTAGGATGAATCTGACACTCAGAGAGGTGTTCAAAGAAGAAATTCAAAAGTTACTAGCTACAAATTTTATTTATCCCATATCTGATAGAAAGTGGGTGTGTCCACTATTCATAGTTCCTAAGAAGAACAGAAAGTTGCGTATTTGTGTTGATTACAAGGAATTAAACAAATCTACACATAAGGACCATTTTCCATTACCTTTCATTGATTAGGTGTTGGACACGCTAGTAGGCAAAAAATATTTCTCTTTTATGGACGACTTCAGTAGTTACAATCAGACCAGGATAGCATCGGAGGATCAAGAGAAGATGACATTCACATGCCCATGGGGGATCTTTGCATATCAGGTGTTACCTTTCGGATTATGCAATGCCCCTGCCACATTTCAATGGGATGTTCTCAACATCTTTTCCGATCTTATTCATGACACTATGGAAGTTTTCATGTATGACTTTACCTCTCATGGCGAATATTTTGCATAAGCTTTGAATAACCTGGACAAAGTACTTACACGATGCAAAGAGGTAAATCTCTGTCTCAGTAGTGAAAAATGTAGAATGATGCTCACTCAAGGCGTTGTCCTGGGTCATCTTATATCTCTTGATGGTATCAAATTAGACCCAACAAAGATTCAAGCGATCCTTAATTTACCAGTTCCATGCACACAAAAAGAGGTATACAGTTTTATTGTGTATGCAGGTTATTATAGAAGACTTGTTCAAAACTTTTCAAAAATTGCTAATCCCTTATTTATGCTTATGTCCAAAAAATAAACACTTTGAGTGGTAGGATTCCTATTAACTAGCATGGGAAAATTTAAAACCCAAAGTCTCTACAACACCGATCCTCTGAGGACCAAATTGGTCCTTACCTTTCCTCATTTCTACAGGTGCCTCTGATACCGCCATAGGAGGAGTTCTAGGCCAACAAGAAGATCATAAACTTTATGCCATATATTTTATTAGTAAAAATCTGACTGTTGTAGAACTTAATTATACAGTAACTAAAAAAGAATTCTTGGCTTTCATTTATGCCATAAATAAATTTTTCCATTACATTACAGGATATCCAGTGACTGTCCACATTGACCACTCTTCCATCAAATATCTTATGAAGAAACCTATCACAAATGGCAGAGTCACTCAGTGGCTGTTATTGTTACAGGAATTCGACATTTCAATAATGGACATACCAGGTAAAACTAATGTGGTTGTTGACTTTCTTTCAAGAATAACTAACAATGAGGAACCTCAACCGGTGGATGATGCTTTCCCAGATGAGCATTTGTTTTCTATTTCTACTATTGTACCTTGGTTTGTAGATGTAGAAAATTATTTGGTGGCAGGAAAACTTCCGAGGCATATGACATTAAAAGAAAAGAAGAGGATTGTACAATAGAGTAGCACATTTTCATGGATCGATGGCTATTTGTTCTATACAGGACCGGACTTGGTGATTCGTATATGTGTTTGTGAGGATGAAATTTATCCAATTTTGAGAACCTGTCATGATGGCCCATGCAAGGGACACTTTTTCAACAAACGAACAGGCCAAAAAATTCTACAATTAGGCTATTATTGGCCTACCATATTTAAATATTCCCAAGAGTGTGTCGGGAGCTATGATAGTTGCCAAAGAATGGGACAACCATTACAGTTAGATGAAATTCCACTTCAGACTCGGCTTGTGGTGGAACCATTTGAGAAATGGGCATTATATTTTTTTGGCCCTATCGAACCTCAATCCAGGAAGAAATCATATATCCTAGTATGTACATATTATGTGACTAAATGGGTTGAGGCAAAGGCACTCCCACAGGCAACAAAGCAAGCAGTTTTAGGTTTCCTCTATGCGAATATTTTCACAAGGTTTGGAGTTTTGAGGGATATTGTTGCTGATGGAGGATCACAATTCACATCTAAACTTATCAAATATCTTACAACATATACCATATCAAGCATAGAGTAACTTCACGATATCACCCTCAGGCTAACGGGAAAGTGGAAGGTACAAATAGAATTCTGGAATCCATACTCACAAATACTGTTCAACTTCATCAAAATGATTGGGCTGATAGGATACCTAAAGATTTATGGGCCTATAGAACAACATGGAGAAGTACCACAGGCTTGACCCCCTACCAACTAGTCTATGGTAAGCAAGTCACCCTACCAATAGAAGTTGAGATTAAAACATTAAGAACTACATTTCAATTAGGCATGGATCTATCTCAGGCCCAACATAGTCTATGAGATCGATGAATTATGATTGGCCACCATAGAATGTACAACTATTGTGCAACGACAACAAACCAAGTGGCACGACCACCTCATAAAAACTAAGTATTTTCAGGAAGGTGACTAGGCTCTTCTCTATGATTCCAGATTCAAAAAGTTTAAAGGGAAGCTTCGCACTCGATGGCTGGGACCATATGAAATCAAAATAGTCTATGATAATGGTACAATACGACTCAAAACCATTGATGGTGAAGGCACACATATTATGGCCAATGGTAATAGACTAAGACCATATAAGAAACCATTGTCCAAAGAGGTGTTCATCCGCAATATTGCTGCATGCTGGTGTACCAAATACTTCGATATTACTATCTCAACCTCTGAAGAATAAAAAAAAATAAAAATAAAAATGGACTGTGAAAATCCTCCTGGGACGCAGCCCTAAAAAGAGAGAAAAAATGAAAAAAGGACTATGAAAAATTCCTCTCAGGATGCAACCCTAAAAAAGAACAAAAGAATAAAAAGAATAAAAGAATAAAAGAATAAAAAGAAAAAAGAAATAAAAGAAAAGAAAAATAATTTTTTTGTTTTGATACTAACAAGTCTATCTTTGGATTCTTGTAGGGACATTCTACCACAATTCCTTCTTCTTATCCCATTCATTCCATCTCCTCCTTGATATCACTTGCATATTGATGGACCTGCTCTCTTGGATATAACTACTTTTCAGATTGTTTTACATAGATTTCATCTACTATTTTATCCACAACACTACGGAAACCATTCCCATTTCATTACATATCCCCTTCTGACACTTTCCATTCTGTTTGTGCCAGAAATTGTTCCTAAGGCTAGGGGAACAAGCCAACACAATCTCAAGAGTAAAACTCAATAAATAAAACAAATTTTAGGGTTTTTGGTATG